>VXBD01013312.1:170427-325211 GCA_013399975.1 Indicator maculatus | reverse complement strand
CCCCAGGTCCCTTTCCACCTGGCTGCTCTCCAGCCACTCTGACCCCAGCCTGTAGCTCTGCATGGGGTTGTTGTGGCCAAAGTGCGGCATCCGGCAATTGGACTTGTTGAATGCCATCATGTTGGACTCTGCCCATCTGTCCAGCCTGTCAAGGTCCCTCTGCAGATGTATGTCAACATTAGGAAGAACAAAAGAAATCTTTGAGTGATTAAGAAAACTGAGAAACCTGGACTTGCCTGGTAAAGCAGCTGACTTGGGCTGGTCTCTGAACTATGATAAAGGAACAAGACTAACACATCAGTGGAAGAGGGCTGAAAGGCCTGTGCCTGAAAGAGGAGGCAGAACTGTCTGCTCACAGCCTTTGCCCACTTTCTCCATATAGGATTTCCTAAAAATTTACAATGCACTTAAACCAGACCTTTCAGAAATTTCATTTCTAGCATATTTTATAAATCATATAAAAAAATGCAGGGAATAATAGATTGGGAGAAGAGGTGCCCAAGAGGTCCATAAAATAAGCTTGGAACGTAAAATACTGTATGAAAGACTATTATTTGAGAACAGTTTACATTGTAAAGAGATTGTATGAATCTTTGCATTTTTCCTGTTCCAAGGACATCCTTCATTTCAAAATTTCAGCAATTCAGATTATTGAAGGTTAGCTCTTTTCAAAAAGCTATTGCTGCAAAATGCAGCTCATGAGGTACAATAGGGAGTAAGCCATTGTTACCATTATTGAATAGTTTCTTGCTTCAGGGAGGACACTTGAAACTCTTAGTTTTCAAGCATTGCTTAAATTGATGACAAAAAAAGATATCTTAACACTGGAACATAAGATTTTAGAATCTCTAAATGTAAGTATCTGTATAGCTGGAAGTATTCATTATTTAACCACAACAATAGCTCCTATTAAAACTCAATTTTTCAGCTTTCTTACAACATCTGCTTCTCATGATATCTGTTTTTGTGATTCTGTTAAATCAAATTTCTCTGTTGTTTCCCCTTTAGTTGCAAAAACAATTTGTAGGCCTTCTCCATAGCTTTGATAAACTAAATTTTAATGCAATGGAAACAATCAGGGGACTTTTTTGCTGTTTCATACCTAATGCTTTATAACACGATTATCATATTGCTGTACTTTGAAACAAAGCTCTGGCAAGCATATTTTTACAAAAGTTTAAGAAAAATATCTTTGTGTCTTAAAGTAGGGTTTAAGGCATACAGTAAAATTAAAACATGACAAGACACAAGTGGAGTCTGAAAACTGTACATATATAAAAGTTGCCATGCCATACTGGTGTCAGGGTACCAAAAGATTTGCAGCAGTTTTTAAACACTTGATGGCAAAAGTACTTGAAAGGGATTTAATACTTAGAAAAGTGCCATTATAAGTGATTAATTATAGGGTTTGGAGCCTATTCTTCAGATTAGCAGGTTTGTCAGCTTGGCAAAAATTTGGAAGACAAAGTATGGTGCTGGTTCTTGTGAGTAATGATAGTCACTGTGTCCAGCTTAGAAGCTTCCAGAAGCTACAGCCAAGTCAGTCTTTGTTTTTGTCCTCCCCCAGACCACATTTACAGCAAAACACTTGTCTGCCAGACTTTATCCCATATGATCTCAACATAGGAGAGAGATCTTACTGGCACAGGCCAGCTCACCAGGATAGGAATTTAAACTAAATTAATCACAAATGTTTAAACCCACAAGAAAAAAATTCACTTATTGCCCTATTTCATACCAACAAACATCAGACACAGCCTATCACAAGCTAGTGCAAAAGGCGCACATCTTCAGCCTAGACAAGATCACTACAAAAAATGAATATTTCCTTCAAATATTTGTTTTGATTGTTCTGATCTGTAATGGAATAACAGCCAATAAATATGCACATCAAAACAGCCACTTTAAATGGTATTGACACTTATCAAAAAATTATTTATGTTAATATTTTTAAATATCATTAGCCATTGCTATTTTACTTTCCATTGTTCAATTACCAGTTTGGATATTACCCTGAGGTGGAGATTCTGAATACTGACAGGCACAAAAAAACTGCATGATTGTTGTCCAGAGAGGAGAGTTGAAATGGCTGCTTTTAAGCAGGCATTTGTGGAAGGCAGCTTTTACCTGTCAATTCTGGGTAATGTTCTATTTCCTTTTGCTAAGAATAAAAGCCTAAATGCAACATTTATGCTAGGGAATTGATGGGATAAGTGTATTAAATGTTTATTCTCAACCACACAGTTCCTACTAATATTACACATCCCCTGTTTCAATCAAGGCAACATTAAAAACCAGCTGGATGATGCTTTTATTTTCCACCAAAAAACCACTCAACCAATCAACAAATCCAAACAGAAAGAAAAAAAAAATCAAAACCATAACAGTTTCATTTCTTCTCTCTCTTTTTTTTTTTTAATAGGTCAAACCTTCTATAATACCTCGCTAAATCTTAATAAGAGCTACTATGAAAGCAGTGCAACTTAAATTATTTTGGAGAAGACAGTAGAAAGCAAGTTTACCCAAACCTGCAGTTTCTGAAGGCCTAAAGCCACTGAATCTCCTACTGCAACAACAGTAGGAGTTAAATGGAGTTAAATTGGTCAATTAACACTGAGTCATTTCTGCTGGGAGAACACAATGTAACTATTTCTTTTATATCACACAACCCCAAGAACTTTGCCTGTTTAGGAGATATTTCATTAGTTACATGAAATATTACATCTTATTAGTATCATTAAGCTGGGGTTTATCTATTTCTCTTTTTTTTTTTTTNGGTTTTTTTTTTTTTTTTTTTTTTTTTTTTTTTTTTTTTTTTGAAACAACAACCACTCGCTAAACATTTAGGGATTCTTACAGAATAAGGCAAAGGATTTCTTGGGCAATCCTTCCATGTAGCTTTTGCTGATTTCATCCCTTCTTATAGAACACATCCATTCAAATGCCACAGAACAGCTTACTGACTTCTCAGCAGAGACTCCAATTTCCCTTACATGACCCCTGCAAAGATTATTCCCTTCATTTCTGACAAATACACATCACCAGCAGTTTCTCCACCATGTTGTATATTGAACTATATTTTCCTCTCATTAACTTTGCTAAATCAACACAAAACCAGACATCCTGTTTCAAAGGAGAACAAAACCTGTGGAAGATTCAGAAGTTTCTCAAATGACTGTTAGAATAATAAAGCACACGGTTTGGCAAGAAATTCTTGCTTGACTTTTTGGAGAGGTTCAGGTTTTTGCTAAGTAACTCAGCTTTTTTTTTTTTCCCTACCAGACCACATAAGATTATATAATAGGAAGATTGAAGCAAGACATAAAACAGACAAAAAATATTTCCTTGGATTTAGACAACCACAATACAGATGGGAAATAATTCAAGATGTTCATGTAATGGAACAAAAAATCCTGTCACCTACATTGTACCTCTACAGCATAAGTGAACCAATCCTGACCATGGAAAAAGATAGGAGTAAGGAGATATATGACAGGAAACAGAAGTAAAAAAAAAAAAAAAATTGCATCTACATGGCTATTGTCATATTCCAGTGCCCCTGAATTTAGTATTTCATGGCCCCAAGCCATGAGACAGACTCACATCTACATTGGGTGGAAATTTCCTGTCAATATCTTTTAGGGGAAAACCTCAATTTTCATGAAAGCAAGAGTACATGAAATTGTTTGATGAAAGAACTTGAAGTATAAAGCTGACAACTTTTTCAAATGAAAGTAGTTTAAGAACACTTACATTTCCTTCTTTTTCTTTTTTTTTCTTTTAAATTTTACTTAAACTTTATTAAATGCACAGCATTTGAAACTGACTGTACATCTTTTAATCCTTGCAAATTGAGCTCCAACAATTTCTTCATCCCTGCTTTTGAAGAGCAAATAAGGTTCCATCAGGCCTGCAGAAAGCACAAGTAAGAATGAATGCCTCCAGCACACAATTGCCTTGAAATACCCTCTGCTCTCTGAACACTCTGGACATAAGAAGATAAGAAACTGGCAGAGCTTATATTGTTTCCTTCTAGCAGGTGCTTTCTATTTCCACCCTGGACCTCATCCCCCAAGTCACAAATTATTCTCTTCTTCGTTTATAACCAAATCTTCACTTTGGACTTAAACAGTCAACCTTTCTCAATTATCTTGCAAATATCTCATATGCAATATAGCAATACTAAACTTTAAGTGTCCACACAAACTCCTTATTTAAAAGTGTATTAACAGATACTAACTTATGACCATTTTGATGGTGGGTGAAAAAGCATGAACTCACAGAAATCATCCATAAAGGTCACCTTCAGATCTTTTACCACAACTCCTTTTCTAGATGTATGAAGCATTGAACCTTTGCTCATTAAGTATCTCAGTTCAATTCCAACCTGAGCTGGCTCAGTTGCATCAGGGACCAAATACTCTGAAATTATACAAGTATTATGTCCCACTTAAATGGCAAAAAAGCTAAATAAAAAAAGTTATCTTTGGCTTTGCATGTGCACCCATGGCTTTGTTTTGAAAAGAACTGTCTCAGGGCAATTTTACATTCAAATTTTTGTGAAAGTAGAAGAAACTTAAGCTAGTAGAGATTCATCTCGAGGTGAAAGAGAATAAATAGAAATAAAAAATGTTGGAGGTGATTGTAGTCTTCCTTCTTATGACTGCAAAATGAAACTGGCCGTAAAAACCTCATCTCAAATATGCCAAAATATATTTAATCATTTAAGATGTGCTTGGACAGTATATAAATAATCCAGGCATCACAGGCTTTAAGGTAACAAAACCAGGAAACCCCAAGTATAAACTTGAATTTAGTCCAAAAGGACTAGTTCCAAAAGAAACCACTTTTCTAAGATGCTGCTTTTTTCCACTGCTGCTTTAATGAATCTCTGCACCTGTTTGGCTAAACAATAATTATTAATGCAACAACCAGCAATGAAAAAAATGTATTTTCTTATCTGAAAGAACATGAGAAGTTCTTTCCTCGGACACGCAAAATTTTCTATTTTACAAAAGGGTACTTTCAATTTAGGTACAATTAGAGTCCTTATTTATGTCACAGTTTGAAGAATGGCTGTTGTATTTAGTTAAATCACACTAATAATGTGTTCTTCAGACTTCAGTGTTTTTAAAGGAAGAGATGTCAAAACCAACCAACCAAAACAAAACAAAACAAAACTAAACTTCACCATGACAGCAATTAATACAAAAAGGCAAAAGAAGTCAACATATTTTCTCCTCTGTATCCAGTTTCAGTGGCAGAATTATTGCTTGGCTAGAGCGTCTTTATTACTCAATAAGTTTCAAAATCACTTTCAGAATATAGAAGATGGGTATTATAAAAAGAATTGTAAATTATAAAAAGAACATAATGACACACTTTTCTTCCACAGTCAAAACCTTCATTTGGACAAGTGGTTGAGCAGCACTGACCATAATCCCCTCAATCAGTTTGATTATCTATGATCCCACTCATTCCCACAATCCTCTTTAATTGCCCTGGGACATGTACAAAACCGGTGCATGGTGGATCTGGAAACACTAGATTTCTGCTTCAGAAGGGGTTATTTTCATAATGAAGTCTTATTGATGGGTATAATTAGCTAGTAAAGAAAATATCACTGACCTTTGATATGTCCAAGGGTTCATCACTTCAAAAAAACACTTTTTTAAGTATCTGGTTAAACAGGGACATCTAAATCCAGACAAAGCACCTAAACAAGGAATAAGATTTTAAGGCAGCTGTTTACTACCTTTCACAGTGCTTTTCACTGATCACTCCTTTATGTTTCCTCACCTGACTTAAAGAACTGTTTTAATTCAGCAACTTGCAGGGTCATCTTTCTGTTCATTAAAAGGTTCTGGGTTTATCAGCAAACACAAAAGGAGATTGCAAGCCACTGCTAATGCAACAGTGCATCAAAAAATCAGAACTAAGGGGCAGAAAAAAAATAAGACAACAGTTCTCCAAGATTAGTGTATACCTAAAACCATCTCCATAAATGAAAATTATGAAAAGGTCAGACATGAAAAGCAGCAATTCAAAAATACTAATTAGCACCTTGCCAGTGATTGCATGATAACATTTACTGATGCATAATTGAACAGTGAAAAAGAAATTAAAACAGAGAGCGTGGGTAGATTTAATAATTAATTCCTCCCACACTAATCAGTTTCTGACTCTTCTAATAAGCAAAATTATTTATTCTTACTTGATTTTTTCTTTTCCTCTTCAAACAGAGCTTTTCAGTTCTTGTTCCCAAAACTAAGCTGGAGATAGAACTCTGGCAAATAACACAGTAAAACTAACTTTTAACAACTCTAAATTTCCATCTAGTTTATTGTATATAATTTTTTTGCTTTATCACATCATACTACTATGATTCTCTGCTTATAAAACAACAATAATTTTAAGCTATTCTATTAGAATTGGATCCCATCTTCCCAAATCCAAGGTTCATAATCCAGTGCATTTATTTCTCTATGTGACTATACACATGTTAACAGCTATCATGCACTATCCCAAGAGCTGGGTTGTGGTTAAGGACAGCTGTTATTTACTTTCACATGTCTGAGCAGGCAAGAGTGTGTGTTATGCAACAGCTAGAATGTTAGCTATGTCAAGATGTAACTATCTGCATTGAAGCACTGATTTACAAGCCGTCACAGTGAGCTCATTCATCCTTTCACTGTACAAAGGGTAAACAAGATGAAAAACTTCAAGAAGAGCTGCCAGAAACATCTCTGAATACAATGCTTAAAAACACACATAGGTCTAGGGACTAGGAATACTATAAACACAACTCATTGTGCTATTAACTATAGGGAAACTCCAGACAAACTTTAATACTCTGTTAGATCAATATATTCTACAGTCCACTGTCAATAGAAAAATAACTACAGCAAAGCACACAATTCTCTAGAGGCCATATAGAAACAAAATTGCTGCAACACCTTTTCAGAACATGCAAGAAATCTCCAAGATTCTGATTGTAGCCCTCCCAGCAGGTAGGTTTCATTCAGAAAAAGACTGACTTTTTAAAATCATAAATATATAGGGAAAAGACAAAGCAAAAAGTCCAATGTAAAACAACAAAACACACCAAAAAACACAAAAAAACCCCAAACCTAAGAAGCCTGCTCTCAAAATAACCAACAAAAAATACAAACACAAAAAACCCAACAAAACAACAGCAACAACAACAAAAAAAAACCCCACCACACCACCAACCCCCCATTCTCCAAATTTCTAAAACACCTTCAAGATGTCAGTGGCAGCATTCTTCATTTAACACTCATCACACCAGCAATCGTTGAACACACATATGCACCCTTCCAAACATCATTTCTTCCTGCACTTCAGAAATTAGCCGAAGTCACAGAGGTAAGAGAAGCAGCACCTGAACCATAGAGCCTAGTAACATTCTAGGAATTCAGATCTTACAGTCGTGTGTCTTTAAGTGACATGAAATAAAATCTGCAAAAGCACAGGGTTGAACAAAATCCTTCGCACAAATTCCTTTGTGCACATTCCCCACCAAGCTCATTTGGCACTAAAATTTTCACTTCCCCGTTGTGAGAAATGGAAGCAGAAAACATGGTCATGACCCACAGAAGAACAACTAAAAGCCTGAGAGATCAAATTTCTGAAACATTCACTCACAACACCCATAATCATCTCTGCAGGTCTCTAGAAAGATACTGCTAGTGGCTGTGGTTTGTCTCACATATCTTTGCAGAAGAGCTTTAGCATCAGTTAATTAAGCAAAGGGATGGCAGAAGCCTATGGCTGAAAACACATAGGAATGGAAATCCTTCAAAAAAAAAGTTTCTTTCTCCTGGTTTGGGATAAGGAAGATGTTGCAGAATTATATCAAGCTGCTTCTCTGTCCCGTGACACCCAACAGGCTTATTCAAGTATAACTAGTTAAATCCAACAGAAAAAAAAAGAAGTCATGCTAAAAAAAAATACTATTGTAAAAAAAAAAACCAAACACTCTCTTCCTTTACTTAACTGTAGCAATGCTGCATTCCATATGTGCTATACAATTAGTAAAGTAAAATCAGCCTATCTGGCATTAAAAAACAACTCATAATAATTACGAGTTTCATGGTTTTGATTAGGAGGCTTTTAGGGTTGGGGGGAGGGTGTTATGTTGTTATTTTGGGGAGTTTTGGGGTTTTTTTAGCATTTTTGTTTCACAGGATCACAGGATGTTAGGGGTTGGAAGGGACCCCGGGAGACCATCTAGCCCAACCCCCGTGGCAGAGCAGGCTTGCTTTGGTTTTGTTGCTTGGTTTGGTTTGTTTTTTTAAACCATTATGTACCCCTCCTCCAGGAATTGTATTCCATAGAGAGCATAATTTTTGCATAAATCATTTTCTACTTTGCATTTCACCTCCATGACATATGACATTAATACATCATTAAAATGTCTGTCCAAGGGGGTGTTAGTTTCACAGTTCACGTCAAATTGTCCTGGCTCATCTAACAGGATACTGTAGGATCTAGAAGCTAAATAAGTGTCATGGTTTTAAACATTTGGAGCTAGAGAACTTACACATAGCATTCTGGGTGCAGGGGTATTCATTAAAATGGGCACCTTGCATATTGAAACTGCATATTGAAACGGCATATTTTATCAGAGTCAAATGTCTTCCATCTTTCCTGTTTTCTCCCTTCCTTTATGCTTGACTACTAATTTGTAAAGGTCTAGGACTTTGGAGGATTTTGTCTGTTTTGTTTTGAGAAAAATAAAATAAAAGGAAAAAAAGAAAGGGGGGAAAAGGAAATAATAAAAAAAAGAAAAAAATTTAATCTTTCCTTCTTATTTACAGAACCACTAGCAGACTTCAGCACATGCTTGGGGTCAAGCAGAGCTTTTGTGGTCAGGCATGCCCATGGTCAGAGGAATACTGTTACCTCCCGCAGTCCCTGGAAGTTAATAAAGGCTTGTTCCTTTGTCCTTCACGACAAAGAAATGAAAAATAATTATTGGTGAGACCTACACATGGCACCAAATACACAGTACAGATACAGGAACAAAGAAGATAGAGTCAGTAGATTGATTACAGGTCAGTGAGGTCAGTCATTGAAAGGTAGCGACTTCAAACAATTAAGGTGGCGTTAGCACAGGCTGTGCCATGTAGAGTACCACAGCCTCCTGGATATTTCCTAAATCCTTTTAAATCGTGGTAATTTGTTGGGAGGTCTTTTTAGAAAGATCAAAGGTTAAAACAAATTACATCTTTATTCATACCCAGTACCAGATTTTGTCGTGTGTTTGACAAAGCTGCTAAGAAAACAGCAAAAACTTGTCAAATTCATCTATTAAAGTAGAAGAAGGAATGAAAGCAAGTCAGTGTAATCACTTCAAGAGCTCTTATTCACCCTTCTGGCAGAATCAAAATGTTTCTTTGCAATTGGCTCCTATTATGCTGAGTCCTTATGGTAAGCTAATAAAAGCTCTGAGCATTTAGGAAAGAGCAGGGGGGGAAAAAAAAAATCAAAATTATGAAATAAATGGTTTGCTATGCTCAGCTCATCAGGCTAGACAGAATGATTTTTGTACCAGATTATTTCATATTATTTGTAACAATTCAGCAGTACTGAGCCATGTGACAGGCATCTTAAACAGTATAAAACACTTTTCCTTCAGAATATATTCTCTTGAACTGAGAATCAATGTACCAAATAAAGCAGAAAAAGGCATTGAAACACAGTCTCCCATATCCTTACTAAGTGCTTTAATTACTATGTTTAGATAGTGGCTCTAGTTGTCCTGCTACAGCTGCAGACCTTTTATCTAGCACCTCCCAGGCCAGACATAAACCTTACAATGAACAAGACTTTCTGGGTCAATGCAGAAGTCTTGGGTCTCATCTAATCCACCCTTCAGCAGAGTAGCAAAGTAGAAATGTGCTGTGGGAGAGTGAACAGCAATTCCTATCTTCTTTGCTAATCTCAACTGAAGTCTCTTGTTTCATTAACATCACAGATTAGGTACTTAATTGTTTGTTTCCTCTACAGTATTAGATTACTAACCCTGCAAGATCACTGACTGGTAAATGTACTACAGTGCAGTCTTTTGGTTTGGTGTTCTACTTCCATCCTCCCAACCCCTTCCTTAAAAGTGATTAATTATTTCAGAGCATGTGAAACTCAAACTTTGTATTTTCCTAAACTGTTTTTGTGAAATAACTCTGTGGAAACCTTTCAGTACTTAGTCTTCTTTCTCTATTTGGCCAGAGGAGAAAATACCGAATATGACAGAAACGAACTGTCAGAATGAGACAGAAATGGATGACAGTGAGATCAGTTCTGGAGAACTGAAGATATACAATTTACACTCAAACCACCAGTGGAAGATTCACTGCTACTGAGTCATGACTATTATATTGAGGGTTTGGCAGGAACAGAAGAGGAACTGGGGAAGATAAGAGCATAAAGACGTTGAGCCATGCACATGAGGGTGTTGTAGCAAAACCAGGTTCTTTGCTCACTCTGCAAAAGCCAATCCACACACCACACTGAGATGCTTGTATTTCACTTATGCACAGGAAAGGGTGCTAGGTGATAGTTCACAAAGCTGACACACCTCTTGAGAAAAAAAAAAGCCAGGTATTATATGCAAAATTACCACAAAGAAGAAACTGCAGAAATTTACATGGTTGGTTACTCATTATCACACTTGATCTTCTATATGAAACCAGAAATTTAACATTCTGTCATCTCCAGGCATCTGCTATCCTTGTTTAAGAGTAGTTTCATGCCTCCACCTCCCTCACCTCAGGTGAAACCTTGAATTTTTGTGACAGTTAACCCTTTCTTTCAAAAACAGTATGGACAAGGGAGGTTCATTTAGTCTGTTCATTGCTCATCTCTTTGTACTGCTCTGCTCTCTTTTGCACATTCCCTTTCAAAGCCTCATCTTGTGACGTATTTATTTTTGTTTTAATCTTTAAGCTTTCATCAATGGGGAGCAGCATTCAAGTCATTTATCTTTCACTGTTCCATGAAGAAATATCATAAAACCGTTTGAGATCTTTGGTAGAAGAAACACACCTATGAAGGGTTCTGCTATAGTGAGAAAGCAATACAAGAAAGTAAGTTTTACCATTTTTATGTAGTAGCTAAAAATAAGTTAGAGAATATTTTAATGTCTATATCATAATAAAAACAATTAAGATTTACAGACTGGAACGTGGTTGCTCTTTGAGTTATGTTGAAGCTTCTGTCATTTCCACAAATAGGCCAGCAGTTTATCTTTAAAATGCTCTTTCATATGCTGCAAACATATTACCTTCCCTAAACTTCTTTAATCTTGCAGTGTTACTTGAAAAGAAATAATGCACCAAGATACTCAGGCATTAGAAGCTTGAATTTTATGCATTTTGCTACAAAAACATTAGCAAAATTTTGCTTTAAAAATCATTGCTCCTCTCTCCCCAAAGATAACTTGTTCAAGACAGAAGACCTCTCAAACATTTCACAGCCCTATAAATCTTTCTCCCTTAGCCTGCATGAAAGATAATCCCAGTGACTCTAGCAGACACAAGCAAAAGAGTGCATATATATGCTGCCAATGATTAAGCAAAGCGTCTTCAAACTGAAACGAATCAGGGGGCCCATTTAATATTGGTACTGCTTTCTGACAGTCTTAATTTACACATCAAAAGAGAAATACACTCTAAGATTTTGTCACTGCAATGGTTTTGCTATTATATTAACTAGCAATTACTACACAAGGCAATGCAAGCTGACTACGCCTTAAATGCCAAGTCCCAATTTCCAAGCCTCCTTAGGCTGTTATTTCAGTGTCTTCTACACTTTGAAGGGAGAAAATTAAGGTGGTTATAATTTCACAGATTAACAATGGCTAAAAACTCCTACAAAAGTTTTCCATCCTCTGTGAAAGGAGCAGAAAGGCATAAGTTGTGGTTTACCTTTTTCTCTGCTCTACCCAGTACTTAAGATGCAAAGGACAGAGGTGGAAGCCAATAAACATGTTCTCTTCCCTTCCTTATCCTGGGAAATTGCTAGGCTACCCTGGGACAGCTAACTTTTGCATTTCAGCAGCATCACCGTAGCATGCTGCACTGGACCATTAACTTTGGCTGGGAGAAATATAGCAAACAGCAGTCTTTTTTTACATAAAAACTAAATATTACAGAAGGAGGTTCAGGTGTTTGCTTTTGGTACTTAACAATCTTTTTCCTCATTCTTTTAACACCACGGTATTTGTCAAATCAGAACTGGAACTGGGAAAAATCAGCAGGGACACATAGAAGTTACTCAAAGCTCTGCACACCTCAGGATCCAGACTGATAAAATTAGATAAACTGAGGAAACCACTAATGAACAAACAAACAAAAAAATCTATAAAAATGGTTTTCACTCATCCATATCAATCTATTTCCAAATGAGAACTTATCATAGAATCAACCAGGTTGGAAGAGACCTCCAAGATCATGCAGTCCAAGCGACCATCCAGCCCTAAGCAATCAACTAGACCATGTCACTAAGTGCCTCATCAGTCTTCTCTCTTGAACGTCTCCAGTAATGGCAACTCCACCACCTCCCTGGGCAACACATTCCAATGGGCAATCACTCTCTCTGTGAAGAACTTCCTCCTAATGTCCAGCCTATACCTCCCCTGGCACAACTTGAGACTATGTTCCCACGTTCTGCTGCTGGTTGCCTGGGAAGAACTTTTCATGATGAGAGATGACACATTTTCTCTGCTTTATTATTTCAGTTTTGCCTTTCACAGTTAAGAGGCATTGCTCACTTAAAAACAGTATCTGTTTTGCCTGCCTTCCACAGTAGCCACAATTACGAACTGGCTAATCACAAATATTCAGGTTTTATTTGGTGACTGTTCATGCTAAGGTTCAACACTGTTCTGGCACACCTGGATTCTCCTTCTTATACCTTTATTTATTCTTCCATGTCCTGGTTCAGCTTTCCTGGTAAATGCCTCCAAAGCGCTTAATTAATACATTCCTAGACAGAATCTTCACCTGATAATTGAAAAGTTAACTGTAATTTGCTTTAATGGAATGATGTGGGTTTATGGAAATAAACAGAAAATTTCCCTGTTAAGGAACGCAATAAGCATTTAGGCATGGCTTTAACTGCATTAATGTTTGCTACCAGATGTGTTTCCTTGTAATCACTGTTTTTTTTTTTTGCAGTGATTCAGGTTCTTGTTAATGTGAAGCCAGGATCACCTGCTAAGGTGCATGAGCAAAATATTTCAGTACAGTGACAAAAAAGTCCTGAAAGTCCTGAGAAACTGAGAGCCCTGGGGCTATTTAGTCTTGAGAAGAGAAGACTGAGAGGGGATCTGATCAATGTCTATCAATATCTGAGGGGTGGGTGTCAAGTGGAGGGGGCCAGGCTCTTTTCGGTGGTTCACAGTGGTAAGACAAGGAACAATGGGTTCAAACTAGAACACAGAAGATTTCACCTCAACATGAGGAAAAACTTCTTTACAGTGAGGGTGACAGAGCCCTGGAACAGGCTCCCCAGGGGGGTTACAGAGTCTCTTTCTCCAGAGACTTTAAAAACCCACCTGGATGCATTCCTGTGCAGACTATCCTAAGTGATCCTGCTCTGGCAGGCCGGTTGGACCTGATGATCTCTTGATGTCCCTTCCAACCTCTGATATACCTCTCTGATATACTGAGATACTGTGAAGTAGAAATGCACTCAGAGGTATGCAGGCTGGTCACACAGCTCCATAATTTATCCTTCAAACAAAATTTCAAAGGGTAGACATTCATTTTTAGTAAAGACATTTGTTAAACTACTTGCTGATCACAAGCTGGCATGTTATAAGTTTGAAACAGGAAAGAATAAAGCAGGTCAGAAAATAGGAGAAAAAATAGATTATTGTCTGAAAATAGTCTGAAAGACATCATGCACTTTACTGTAGTAATTCATGGTTCCTAATTGATAGAACTTTGCATTTACTAGAATTTCTTTCAATTGCCCTCCATAATTGCACATACGATGCAGTTCTTAACCAAACCTGCTCCCCAAAAAAAAACCCAAATAAAAATCCCAAACAAAAAAAGCAAAGAGAAAAAAAAAAAAACATTAAATCAACCAACCAACAAAAAAAATCACAAAGAAAACCCAACCATTCCTTGAGTTCCCTACACTGGTATTGCTTCTCATCTCACAGAAAGATATTAATTCATTATCATCAAAGGCTAAACTTTATATTCGCTTGGAAGACTGACATTGACAAACAAGATGGATCAAGACCTCCTGGGTTTTGCAGTGCAAGCAAGGCTGTTATCACTGAGCATTCACAAATGGCCCTTAACTGTTCCTTAATGCTCCTTAAGTATCCCTGCGATTTCCTTCCCAGCTTCTCATTGCCACTTAGTATTCAAATTCATTTTGCTGAAAATATGACCTGTAAATAGGTATACATTTAGGCAATCAAGGAACAGGGAATACTGCTTTCTGTCTAGAATAGGGCTGTGAAAAGGGAAGAAATAGAGCAAGTATACCTATTACAGGCACAGACATCTGTGAGCCTCTACTAAATCTTTTCACACAAGGAAGTTTTACTCTTCCTTTTTGAAAACCTTTGTCAGGACAAACTTTTTTGTTCACTTGCTGTAATGCATGGGCCCAACTGCTCTTTCTGTAAGAAGAGCTGGTGCTCAAAGGCCAGTCGGCACACAGAGCTAAGGGTTTTATTCCAGTTCTGGGCAGAAAAGGGGACTGGGTGGCAATTCCACAAAGCTGGCACCCCCTTTGAAATTCATGGCAGATATTTATAGAGTGGAATGTATTCGCTATACCCTAATGGCAACCTCTATTAACTAGGCATTGGTTAGTTTCTCTCTTTCTTCGTGTTAAAGATAGAGATCCTTTTAAATTCCCTAGGTATGCTCAGAGGGTAAGGGATTTCTTTGTGTAGGGGGTTTCTCTAGCTAGCAGGTGTGGGTTTTCACATTACAATAAGGCAGTTCAATCTGGAGGCATTACTTTGGGGGACTTAGCTGACATTTAAAACCAGTATTAATCTTCAAGAATACATATCCTCAAAATGTTGTTCAAGAGCTAATTAGCTGTTTTTCCACAGCCGGTTATCTCAGTTTCAGTTTATCCTCTTGTCCTATGGTCAGCCAAGCTTGCAACAATTGGTCACCAATACATCCCAGGTGAACTCTGAACAATCAGTTAACAATGGGATGTCATCATTTGCTTTTCCTTGAAATGTCATTGGAGAAGCATCCCAATCATAAGCAAGTTAGCTGCACTAGAAATATAAGCTCATTTGAGGAAGTTACACCTCACAGAAATATGTTCATTTATTAGGCTGAGCGTCAAGTCAGAGATTGTTCCCTAAATAATTGCTGTTGTGAGGACTCTCAAAGAAAATCAAGCCCTGCTGGTTGCAGAAGAGTAGCACCCAGAGAAAGAAAGCCTAAAAGAAAGATCACATGGCCACTAATAATTTACCTAGATCCATAGACTGTGGAAATTACATTTTTTTCTGTAAGATTTCATTTTAGAAAATAAACTTCTTCAATATTTTTGGTAGCCTTTTTAATACAGATATTCAAGACTTTAAACTTTGGAAATCACATCAGCATTAAATTAGCAAAGAAACAATTTGCCAAAACTTCACATAGCTCTTTTGTCTTCACATGAGCAGTGCCATTCAAACTCAGGCACTAGTGAAATATTATAAAGCACTTCAAATACCTTACAGAAAGTCAAGCAAGAAATGTTAAGAAAATAATTCTCAGAACAACTGTGTCTAAGTGCAATCAATGCATACTATCAGAAATGCTGAGCATAAATGTTAAGGTAGATCTGAACTTCTAGCATACCCTGATCAAATTCAGCACAGGTTGTTGGGCTGCATGCCCTGGACCAACACACTAGTGCTAGAAATATCTATGGTCATTCAGAAGACCTCCAAAGCAAACTACTGTGATAAAAATCTAGCCTGTCTTACTGGGAAGCTAGCTCTGTGCTATAATCTGTAAATAATGAGCAACACAAGCTGAGCAAAATCAGCAGGAGATGAAGGCCACTTTACCAAGGCAGACAAAACCATGTATTCTTAGGACATAACAGAATTTTCACATAGATGCATCTAAAAATACAATTTCTGCTTGGAGACTTGTCTATGAAAAGTGCTCTTTTATTTGCACGGATCTGATTACAGCTATCTTGGCCTAAGATGCTATGTGCAGAAAACAGATCTCTCTAGAGATGTCTCAGTGCAACTATTCCACTAGAAGGGACTAAACAGTTTAAATTAGATTTCAGATTATAACAGCTGTGACTCAAGGTTATTAAATGAAGTAAACAATAACAATAGAAATATTTATTAGGGCTGCTGGAAAGGGACCCTACAGGATCCACTTAGAAATTGCACCATGCAGTCCGTTTTGAAATTCTGCAAAAGTCTCATTTGCAACTCTTGAAACAGATGCATATGAACCACACTTCTTGATGTTTTTCCCTGTATACTGTTTTAATAGCTAAAAGCTACATAAAAAAGATAAAACAACCATGCTTGTTTTATTACCATCCAGTTTCCTTTCCACACAAAGTCAACAGGTACACTCTTGAACTTCTATGTCATCCTTTGAATCAGCCTCTTCACAACGGCCAAAATCTTTACTTGGCCTCAGCAAACCTGTGTATCCCAGCTGTATCCATGGGGACAGTGCTGAAACACTCTGAGGAAGGTGTTTGAAATTAATTAAACTTTGTCACTAACCACACAACATTTCATTATTCAATAAATCAACGAACATATTCTTCAGCAGGGCTGAAAGCTCAGAATAGGACAATATTACTAAGACTACTTTAAAAGCTGTAATTCTCTTGTAAGAGAGCTCCACTTCAGACGTTTTTAGGGAGAGCAAAAAAACTTTCCATCTCTTCCAACATTTTATCCAGCATAAACTAGATTTAGAATAACTGAAAACTTGATACACTGTATACAGCTCAAGTCTATAGCCCTGAGTTTTATGTTATTTTACTTCGGTTTTCGTTAGAGTAACTGTCCTATCATCAAATTATCTAAACTTTTATAGCTAAGATAGCAATCAGGTTTTATTAAACGGGATTATAAGAAAAGCTATATCAGCCTGAAGAGAAGAAATCCTATCTTTATGGAGTTTTAAGGTGTATTCTGTAAGTCTTACTGTTCTGAATGTGCTCACTTATTGCACTGATTATAGGATTAAACACCCTATCCTCCTTTAAACACATTAGACCACAAATTCACTCTAATTATTAAGTGTTTTGACTATGCAATTTATGAGTACTCCAAACTGTGCAGCAATTCTTAATATTTATGAAATTGAACCTTAAACACCATGAAATTCTTTGTTCTGTGCACCAGAACTTCAGTTTCTGCAAGTGGCACTATTTTCTTAGGGCCTTATTTTAGACCCTTGGTATTTTAAGTCCTAGGACATTATGATGCACAAAGTAGAACTGCTGGGGAATGGGATAAGGGGAGGGGGAGTGGGAGGCTACATCTCAAGCACTCCTATTCAGAAAACCAGACTCAAATATAACCTGCTCTCATAACTGGCTGGTTAAATGTATCTTTCTGTAGCAATTTGGGTTTGAAATAGGAAAGGGGAAATTATTTTTAGTTAGGTCTGGAATTTGGAAGTAGTCGACTCACTTGACTGTATTGCACAATTCAAAAAGATTCTTTTTGAAGAAAAGTGGTCACCTAGAGTAAGTATTCTTCTTTTATTCTTCTTTTAGGACAGACATAGATCATTGCCAGACCACTCTTCACAATCTGTGGTAAGGAGTGGTGCCTGGCGACTGGAGAAAGGCAAATGTCACTCTAATCTTCTGTGAAATATTTTAGATCTGCTCCATGAAGATGTATGCAACAAAAGCAGGCTTATAGTTGGAGATAATCCTTACCTTGCTGGACTACCTTCAAATTTTTCATCACATTAAGCAATGGAGTGTTGTCATACTTCAGAGATTTTTGTTAGTTTGTTTTGTTGGTTTTTTAGTATTTTGTTCAGTTGGGTTTTTGTTGTTGGGGTTTTTTGGTTGGTTGGTTTGGGTTTTTGGGTTGGGTTGGGTTTTTCTGTAGATTAGGTGTATCTTTTCTATGTGCATTTCTTTAGGCATACAGAAAAATCTGACTATTTTCAAGGTTAAACAAAGTCATTTAGATTCAGAGTCTCTCCATAAATATTACAAGCAAAGAGGGATACCTACATTATCTTTGACTATGACAGATTTATAAATCTTATCTTCCCTAGTCTTTGAAGAATTGTAGGTAGATGTCTTTAGTTATGTTACAATAGCTGACAAAGTTTGTTGGGTTTTTTTTTTTTTTTGTAAATGTGTAGGTACACATCTTTTTCCCCTCCCTTTTTCCACTTAAAACCTCCACTGAATCATGTAATATTATTTATTGTCTACTTACTATTCCCAGTCTAGGTTGTATCTATCTGCTTAGAAACAAGATGAGAAGTCTGGAAAGAAAAAATTTATTCCTGCGAAACATACCAGTAATTGTGCTCTGAAAAGGTCATACTGCAATCCTGCAGGCTGCTTCTGTGGATAAGATCACTGCAGGTGTATGTATGACTAATTTGCCATTTTACAGATTTTCTTTTTTTTGTTGTTTTTAAAAAAGCTGAAATACTAAAACTGCCAGGCAACTGAGAAAATAAAGTGGCTACAACTTCATTGAACTATAGACAAACTTTAACAAAAACACAAGTAACATAAAGATTATCAAACTGTTCACTAATAAACTTCTATGATGGGAAATTACTCCCTGTGGCAGTTTGAGGCTAATTGCCTTTAAGCAAACCAGTTACAGACCTCCAGAAGCTAGACAGGTCCAGGAGGTGTTCCAGAAAGTGTACTCTTTGTATTTCATACCCAGAAGCCCAGCTTCTCTATAAAACTGGCTGCAAAATTAATTTTCTTCCTTTCTCCTCCTGAAAAGGACAAGTGAGCCCTAGTTGGCCTTGGCAATGTTGCCAATTAGGCCTGGAGCAGCTTAATTGGAGCCTGGAGTTACGCAGTTGAATTTTGTGCAGCATCACAAACCTTTGCAGTACGGAGGGTAGAGAGGTTTGGTAGAGAGCAGAGCATGGAAGCCTGGGTTTTGTTGGCATGGTATAGAGGGAGGTTTCTGTGAAGCTTTGGCTTAATGAGCTTCTGTGTTAAGCCCAGACTAGAGATTTTTGTGTATTTTATATGCTTTGCTACACTTTGCACTGTACCGCTGTAGCATTGTACTACATGAATTGCCTTTCCATTTAAAGTTTCCACTTCTTCAATCTTTTGTGTGAGCAGCCTTCTTTTGCCCCTTTTGGAAGAGGTAAAAGGAGCAATCTGTCCTCCTTTCAACCACAACATTCCCATGGATTCCCATCAAAGGAATAATGCACCATAATGACAATTAAAATAACCAAATTACCTCACACCGAATGTATGCAAGGAGAAATTGTCTCAAATCTCACTATAAGATCGTTAAAAGTAATTGTATGGTCATAACTTACAGAAATACGCATTCAAAACAGTTTTTCTCCAGGCTGTATGTAAACAAACAAGTTTCAATTCTTTCAACCTTTTCTTTGAAAAAGTGTATTGCTGTATGAAGTGAGGGCACCATGTCACCACTATACCAAGAACCCTGCAACCTATGCCACTCTGATTTGTGTTCCTCTGGACAGTATTGAGAAGATCCAGTTTAGTGAAAAGCCTTAAACTAATGTACCCAATCCTGACACGAGCTTGACATGGAAGCACATGGACATCTTGCCTTAGAGTTTTACCATTTTCAGGTTGGGCCACTGTAGGATTAGTTCGGTGAAGTAGTAGGAAAATGGAATGGATGAAAGGACACACTCGATTCTACAGCTATGACCTCTAGGGATGCCCCCTATTGTCATCTTCCAGTCTAAGAAAGAAGGGAAAACATCAAACTTGATATCAGAGCCTAAGCCTACCAGTAAGCTTAAGATGTTAAAAGTTTTCCAGAAGAAGAATAGAGAAATTAATTTCTCAGGTTCCATACATTTTTATGAGCTCAAAACTCTATCCATCTCTAGAAGCCATATTACATGCTCAGTGTGCTGATGGTGTTCACTGTGCTTTAGCAAAAGTGTCACTGCACAATGGCCACCTGAATAGAGAGCTGATGCACACCATTAATACTTCACATTCGCCTATGCTCTTTCCTCCCATTACCACTACCTGTAACACAAAAACCTCCTAGCTGTACGGTAAGGCCAAAGACCTTTACAAAGTAGATCTATGCTTCTAAGTACAGAAGGGCTTCCCATTTTTATGCAAAATAATGGGAAATTATTAGCATAATCTTAAATGCAGTTAAAACAACTATCAGCTGATACTGAAACTAATTCTGTATAGAAGACTCTTGATTCGGAAAACTCATAATTGTCATCTCACAGAATAGCCTGAATCCAGTTCACTACAAGCCTCAATTTACTTTTGCATTAGATTGACAATTTTAAACTATTTTTCTTCTTTTTTATAGCCTACCACTTTCTCCAGATTTTGCATAGCAATTGACAGAATTAGTAATTAACTAGGCATTTTTATTTCTAGGTACATTTCACTATTCATATCTTTCAGAAGTTGATGTTGTGATGCAAATGGCTTTACATGGTGAAATTCCTGCAATTAAAAGAAAATTGGACATGTGCATAATATTAGCTTTTGCTTAATTGCTAAGCATTCTTTTTTGTCCATGGCAGAAAGGCTCATCTAGATGCACATATTCCTCCAGAGAAGCAGACTGATAATTTTTATGACTGTTTTTATAATTAATGCACTACTAGTTGTGTGTTTTTTTCCTTTGGTTTTTTTTTTGGGGGGGGGGTTTGTTTGGTCTGGTTTTTTCCTCATATTTCTCTCAGTGCAAAGCAACACAGTAATCTTAACGGCTCATGAAAAAGGAAGCATACACCCCCACAAAAAAAATCATATAATATTTTGGGTTGATAGGGACTGTTGTAGAAAGATCACCTAGTCCAGCACCCACCACCCACACAGTGAGTAGGGACATCTTCAATTCAGTGAATTTCTCAGAGCCCTGTCCAACTCGACCTTAAATACTTCCAAGGACAGGGCATCCACCACATCTCTGGGCAGCTTGTTCCTATGTTTCACCACTTTCACTGTAAAAAAAATCTCCTCTTTATACCCAATCTCAGTCTCTCTTCCTTTAGTTTAAATCCATCATTCCTTGCCTTGATGCAACAGGCCCTGCTAAAAAGACTGTTCCCATCTTTCTTACAAGCTCTCTTTAAGTACTGAAAGTCACAATAAGTTCTCCCTAGAGCCTTCTCATTCTCCAGGCTGAACAACCCAAACTCCCTCAGCATTTCTTTTTAAGAGAGATATTTCTGTGGCTCATCTCTGAAGCTGCTCCATCAGGTCACCTCCCTCTGTGCTGTGGACTCCAGAGCTGGGCACAGTACTCCAGATGGGGTCCTACCATAGTGGGGCAGAATCACCTTCCTTGACCTGCTGGCCACACTTGTTTTTATGCAGTCAGTAGTACAGTAGGCACATCATAGGCTCATGCCCACCTTTTCCTACACCAGTACCCCATGTCTTTCTCCACAAGGTGGCTCTAAATTATGTCATCCCCCAAAGTGTATTGAGGATTCCCCACACACAGTCATAAAGCCTTCTCCATCTTATCCAGGTCCCTCTGAACGGTATTCTGTCCCTTTTGCATGTCAGCTGTACCACTTGGCTTGCTGTCATCTGCAGACTTGCTGCGTGTTCATATGTCATTGATGAAGGTATTAAACAGTGTTGGTTCCAGTATGGATCCCTGAGAGACACTACTTAGATATCAAGCCATTGACCACTAGCCTCGGGATAAGGTCATCCAACCAATTTGCTATCCACCAAGCAATTCACGTCTCAAATCCATATCTCCAGTTTAGAGGAAAGGATGTTGTGGGGAAAGGTGTCAAAGGCTCTTCAGAAGCCTAGATAGATGACATCCCTAGCTCTTCCCTTGTTCACTGATGTAGTCACTGCATCACAGAAAGCCAGTAGGATCAGGCAGGATTTGTTCTAGGTGAAGTCATGCTGGCGATCTTGATTCACCTCTCTGTCTTCCATGTGGCTCAACACAACCTCTAGGAGGACTTTTTTCATGGTTTTCCCAGGCACAGAAGTGAGGCTGACAAGTCAGTAGTTCCCAGGGCCCTTCTGTATACCCTTTTGGAAAATGAGTGCAATACTTCCTTTCTGCCAGTCACCAGGGATTTCACTTGACTGCCAGGGCTTTTCAAATATCACAGAGTGTGGCTTGGAAGCTACGTCAGCTAATTTCCTGAGGACTCCGTGATGCATCTCAGTAGTTCCCACAGACTTATGTGTGTTTGGATTCCTCAGGTGTTCATGAACTTGGTGGTGTTTTTTTCTGTAGGTTGTGGAGATAACTTTTTTTTTTAAGCTAACCTGATGACTAAGAAACTTATCTTCACCTCACTTCATGTTTCAGTTTCTTACTGTCCTGTGAAGCAACTCATTCTCCTCATCCCATCACATTGCTTCCTGAAGTTACAGCTATGATACGTCAGATTTTGTGAAAACCTTGAAGTTGTAGCTTTGATAGAAGGCCATTCCTTCCAGGGGAAAAAAAAAAAAAAATGAGCTACAGACCTTTAAAATATGTTGACTGTGTAGTTTCTATATTAGCTTGATACAAATAGGATGAGTGACCTACTTTGCTTATTTAATGAAATCATGAAGAGAACATCTTGCCAAAGTAGGAAGAAAAAAAAATGACAATTCAAAACGTGAAGTGTTATTTTAATTAGAGTAATACCTCATACATTATAATAAAAACAGACTACAGTGGGTGTGCCTGGGTACTGTAGAGTAGACAGAATGTGTAAGGAGTCAAATATTCAGGGAGTAAAAAAAAGGTAACACAAGGATGAGTCTGTGGACTTATTTACTTATACTATTCAAGCCATATGGAACCTATAACCCTGCAAAACCACATAGAACTCAGCAGCTGACTCATGTTTCCAGAGTTCCCTACATATAACACTTACAGGACTGAGTTGCAAAGGGTTGGAACTAGATGATCCTTGTGGTCCCTTCCAACCCTGACTGATTCTATGATTCTACATACCATTAAAAAAAAGACATGCTGAGTACCCCTCAATGTCTCCAGCATTTGGGGTTTTGTGTGATTGATTGTTGAGCTTTTATTTTTCTTACAAAGATCTCCATTACAGTTTCTACTAAACAGTTAGAGCTGATGAGATCAAAATTCTAAAGAGAATTGTAAATAGATGTTGTTGTTGCATCAGACCTTCATTATTGTTAAAATAAAAAGTACTTGTCATCAGTGACTTTTTGCTTCAGGTTTTGCCATAACACAGGTTTCTTTGACAGAAAACATGCCAACTGTCAACTGTGTGAGAGGCTCTGTCATAATTCTGACATTCTTTGCAAATATCCAAAGCCCTGCGGTGAGAGGCTTGAATTACCTGAGCAGAGCCACATGTAGAATAGTAGTAAGTCCTTTGGTAACATCTGTTCAAGATGTTTATGAGCAACCTTTTGCCTTAGCACAACACTGTACCTCCTAACCTTTTTGTCCAAAACACTGAGTCAGATTTGACTCACATTGTGCCTGTTTTCCTCAAGACTCTCCAGCTGTGCTCAGATTGTGGGGCAACAGCAGAATTTCTCATCTAGTTCCCAGTCCTGCTGCACTTAGAAGAAGAAAGAAAGGAAGGGGCTCAATATAATGAGCAAGTTCAGCTACTCTATGATGGAAAGGTCCAATTACCTCAGAGCCACTGGAGTATCCAGCTTCACTGGATAGTCCATAAAAGCTATTAAAACTAAAATTACATTGATATGATGTAAAGGAGACTCAGGCACATGATCATTTTGTCAAATTATATCCTTAGCAGAAGTAAAACCAGGGAAAAATGCTTTTTCATTGGGATAAAAAACAATCCCTTAGCACTTAAAATATAGCGCATCTTATCCATATTTAGCTAGTCTCTGGCCCAGGCAATGTTTCACCATTCCTAAATTTTCAAATTAAATCTAGATTGGTGACAAGGAAAAGTTGCCTCTGGAATGAAAGCTGTAATTGACTTTAGTATTTAACCTGCAGAGGGAAAGGACAACTAATAGACCAACCTCAGTAATCACTACATTATCATCTGTTCAACAAGTAGAAATTAATTCTTTACATATGAATCTTTTATTTGATACTTTCTCTGCTTATATTAACACTTTATCTGCTAGAATAAATTCTGCTGTTTTCATACCATTTCATACTAAGAGAGATGAAATAATGAGTGCAACACAAATATTTCACATGAGCTTCTATTGAAGGATCTGAGGCTCAAACTGACTTCTAAACTTGAAGCACAGCTTTATATTTTGATTCTTTTTATGTTTTAATATTCTATATGATGCCAAAACAGCTAAACCTACCATATTTTCACAATAAAAACTTAACTGATATTTTAATTTTTATATATATATATACACATTGAAGAGTTTAGAAGATACTAACATAATTTACACAGTTGTCATGAAAGTGTTCCAAAAAGACCACAGACTGCAGGTGGTCATAGTTCAAACACGATTTATGACAACAACTCCTAAGATTATTGAAAATGTTCTGGAAGATAACAGCAAACAAAACCCACATGAGCTCTACTTTAACCATAATAAACCAGACAGTGTTTAAAATGTGTAGAAATCTACAGCATCAGAAAGACTGATTGGATTACCAATTGCAACCTTGCTTTGCAAACTAAAGAAAACTCAGTTGTTAACAGAGTTTCTGGAGACTCTGGAGCATTCCGGCACTCCTAAAACATATGCTGGTATATCACAACATACTAACATAAAAAGAGTATTGTTCAAACACAACGCCAATTGGTATTACCAGGAATTGGAGATCCTTCAATGCTATAAACAAAAGCACTTGAGGCAGCCCACTATAGTTCTCCAAATAAGTTGTGGTATATACAGAGCTAAACCACCATGTCAGCCATTTGGGCAAAGCAAAATCTAATAGAGAGTTCCTTTAACTGTAAAAAAAAATATTTATTACTTCCAGAACTAATGTTGTTATTCTCTTCATACTAACATGAATGTAAATCAGCCACTGATCATCACTTCAGTTATAGCCATTTGACTTTCTCCTTAACAGTGTCACCTCAGCTTACTTTTCTGCAACAGATGGTACAAATCATTCTTTTCTTATGAGTTCCTCCCACTCACTTCTTGTAATTGTCTGGTAGTAATCAGATTTAAAAACAAAAACAGCACTCTGAAAAAAGCCTGTGTTGGCAGAAAAGGTTGCCTTATTGAGAGGCTAAGACCCCTCATTAAACCAAACACCACACCAAAGAAGCCGCTTGTAGCTTAAGTTTGCCTTTTTAATCTACCTATAATATAAATAAGAAATCATAAACTTCCTTCGTGAAATTTTAATATATCTGGAGGAGAATTAGGGCAGAGCTCCAGTGAAAACCGACTGACAGGAAGGGTTCCAAACCCACTGGGTGTGCTGCAGCTTGTCTGCCTGCCCAGCAGACAGCTCCAGCAGCTTCTGCAGAGCCTGAGTTGTCTTGGCTCTTTGCTCTTCAGCAGTCCATCAGAAATGTGATGAGAAGCACAGGGTTTGGAGAACCTTTTAGCTGAAAACTCTTCATTTTCTGAGCTCTTGCAGACCAAAGACTTTCTAGTTCCTACTCTATGCCAGCCTGAAGACGTTGATGCCTAAGCTCCATCACTTTTTCTCCTGCTGCTTGGCAAACCACCATCCCAAGCCAAAATGCTTTCAGAGTGCTCAATTCTCATTCCAAAGCAGAAAGAACACAGATTTTGACACATGAAAATTCTCTGTGAAATGGAATTAGTTTTCTTCACCCATTTCTAAGTGAACGACACACAAGTTTTTCTGTCTTTATGGACGTCAGTAGGAACAATGAACTGGGATTCTTAACTGGACTTTGTCTCTAGCAGAAATTTGAGGCTCCAGAGCAAGAGCACCTTACTAGGGTTTTGTAAAATGTGATTAATGCCAGACACTCTTAAATGCAGTCAGAGATATGACAAGAAAGAATGACCTTTTCCTGGACTTTTTGTGATCCAGCAAATAGCCAAAAGCTAGAGAGCAACAGTCTAATCACAGTCAAACGATAACAAGTTCCTTTCTCCCCATACCACTAAGCCTATGCCCTGTTAGCTCCCTAGATCACAAAAAGTTGATGCATGATGCCTGTGCTGTCAGGCTCACAAGGCTGACATAAACCTGGTTTGAGTGCTAGCAGTGTACAGATTACACAAACACTGCTTGTAAAATATACACACCCAGTGGCACCAATTAGTTTAAATGTAATTACACCCAGTATAATAAATGCATTTGAGTCTGGAAAGACCTAGCCTTCTTGTTTTAAGGAGAAGCAAATTAAGATATCACAACACAAAACCACATCTTGAATTACAGATATTAGGAGCAATACTAATTAACTGAGAAAGAAAATTAATTGAATACAGCATTGATCAAATCAATTTATCTAGCTAGATCAAGTTATCAACTAATTAAGTAGCAATGTAGAGCTTATTAAACCACAAGGTCATACAAAGGCCACATTATCAGTTTCCCAATACTGATGAACAGAACAGAAAACATGGTTACCTTTTGAAAGGTTTAAAGAAAAGTCACTTAAGTGCCCATTTACCAAATGCTTACAGTATCAGTTTAAAAAAGGCAGTCCTTATTTAGAGGTATACAACTGCATAATAATGCTATTACATCCTCTAGCTAGCTTTTGTTGTAAAAGAGTTCTTCTCAATGAAGCACACCAGTGATCTTAGCACCCTTATTCCTATATTTCAAACAGCACTTGAGAAGAGGGAGGTCTATAGAACCTGCCTATAAGCTAATACCAGTCTAAAGCCAGAAGTGGACAGAAACTAATACAGAATCTTTCCACAGAACTCTGGGTTGGCAGAGGTGGGGAAAGACTGTAGTATGAACCAGTATTTGCATTTCAGCCAAGATGGATATGAATAGTCGACCTGTTAATGTAATTATTACATAAATTAACATCTGAAAGTAAAGAAAACTCATGTTAATTGTATTATTGAATCAAGGTTTTTGCAAAGCAACCTGCTAACAAGAAAATTGCAATGGTACAAAACCCACAGATCACACTGATTTGCAGTAAGAACTGAACATGGAAACAGCAAGAAGTAGACAATAGCTTCCTCCTCCCCTCCCTATAATCCATTACTCACCTCTCACTCTCCCCTAGCCCACCACAGACAGCAGCTGGAATTGACTTAAAAAATCAAGGAAGATTTCAAAAATTATATGGCCTAGTGTGAACCAATACAGCACCAATATGTTAGGTAAGCCACAAAAGCAACTAAGTGATGTTCAGATACATCTAGCTTAAGAGATCTATGTTCCCTTGTGAACATGCATTCAAAACAATTTAACTTCCCTCCTCTCCTTTTGGAAAACAGAAAAACCCAAATGAACACAACAAAAGGAAAGTACATGAGAAAACCTATTTCATAAGAGGTGACTGATGTGAATGTGGTATCCTTACTTCTTAACACTGTCTTGATTTCTCCTCTCCTTTGTTTGGTTTTTGGTGGTTTTCACTGTTGTTTTTGTTTTGCTTTGTATTTTTCAAGTGCTATGTTGAAAAGTAAGGCTCAGTAAATGACATAGCTCCTGTAAAACATACAATGTAAAAGCAATTTCAAGAAATATAAAAAACTTAAGGAATGAAAGTAGTATAGGCCTATGACAAGTAAATTGCATGACTGTGGGGTATGTTTCGATTCCACATCAAGAAAAATCATGTTATACAGCTGAGAAATTCATTTCATTCCCCACAGCCTTATTTTTTTTTTTCTTTTTGACATTTAAAGGAATTGTAATTGCAGAAGTATAAACCCACGTGTATTGAGTCCTTCAATGGTTCTGGTGGGGGCAGAATATTATGTAAAGCCCTTCTACACACTAAATGGCTTCTTGGGAGAACTGGGATTTCTATCCCTTTCCTGATGCCAAGATAGTTTTATTTCCTAATTTTTTCTAGTGAGACAACTTGATAAGGCCTTTCTCTTTGATTAAAAGAACGGCAAACAACAGCTTGTGGATTTTAGATTCGTGTTCCTTTTTATTTTCCTTTCTTTTTAAAGGCCATTATAGATTTTAAGCTTTAAGAGCTTCAAAGCTGGAGACACCATCACTGAATACAGACTTTCTTGAGCAGAGAGATCATCTGTTGGACTAGGCAATATTATCACCTTCCTTTCTGCTCCCAAATCTAAAGCAACATTCTTAGAAGCCTCTCCTTTACCAGCTCCTGAAGTCTAGAATACAAGCTCAAGAAGAGTAAGAACAGGATGTTGGAGAATTAACTGTCAAATCTATATTCAACTTCATGCAAAATGAACTTAGCTTATTTCCCTGAGCCTTGCAGCTAACTGGTTTTGTCTGTGATAAAATGAGAGAAGAAAGGGATTGCAAACCATATCTTAGGACAGAAAGTGGAGGAGGAAAAATATAGAGTTTGGTCCCAAATATAGAACAAAACAGAATCTTAGCTGGAAGCCAACCACTGCCACCACTAAATAAAAAGCTATATAGGTGGTGTATAGGTTACAGATCAGAGTGAAGCCACAGCAACTACTTCGTGTGAAGTGGTGGATATGGAATAAAAATAGAAGCAGATCTCAATGCAGATAATTACTACCAACAATGAAACCTGGGTATAATAAATAAATCTCCTAGTCTAGAAAAGCAACAAGTCCCCAGCAGATGTTCTTTGCCTAACAACAAGTAGCGATACTTAAAATTTTATTGCAATTACTAAGCCAAAAAGCAGAGGAACAAAGGAACTGTGGATGTGGAAGATGATTTAATATTCAAATCTAAATGTTTTTTCATTCTATTATAAGTTACTACAACCCTGAAAACTGTTAGTAGGTATTTCTGTCCTTAATATGAAATATCTGCATTATATTAATATTATTAATCCTAGTCATCACAGATACAAATGATCCAGATTTCCCCAGAACAATGGGGGGAAAATAATAAAGAAGAAACAAACCAAACAAAATCCCATTTTTGTGGAATTTCAAACAATGATCTGTTTCATCTATATGACTCTGCTCTTTTTAGTAGCATACTACCATGCATACTAATCAAGGTTATCACTCAGATTTTAATCAAGAAATTAATTAGAAAGAAATGAGAAAGTGAATACAAGATAAAAAAAATAAATAAAAAAACCAAAACAAAAGCATAAGAAACCACAAAGCAACTACCCATCACATTGTGCATTAGACTTTCAAAACCTGACAATTGCTCTTTACGATTTCATTTCCATGGTAATACAAAATATCCACTTAGCTGATTGAATCATTTGGCAGAAACAGATTTAATTCCTTAACAAAATAAACATCTTATACATCACTGCACTAGAGTTAACGAAGTTTTTTATCTTCAGGCAGTTTTAGTTTTGCTGTCTCTTTTTTTTTCGTTGTTTGGTTTTCTTTTTTTTTTAATGAGAACTTGATGAGCAGTGCCTTTGGAATACAAAGGCAAAAGACTGATTGCTACATTTGTATTGATCAGCTTCAAAATTATAAAGACTACATTTTCAATTTTTATACCATAAAATAAGCTGGGAACTCATTTAGAATGGTGCCTCAGAATCTGCATAATTGTACATTTATGCTGATTTTAATGGCCGTATTCTTAGTGCTCCCCTCGCCCCCAAAAAAAAGTCATTTCGCCCCATCCTTTGCTGTTCTTTACTGCAAGATTTGTATTTTCTAATGACCTGCTGAAAATTACTGGCTTAGTTCTATTTTTTCTTATGCTATTAGTTCCACCTTTTCTTATGCTCACTTTGCAGTCTTTTGAGTCAAATCACTTTTTAAAAAGTGTATACATTTTCATAAGGAAGTTAAATGAATAACAAGTTGCAAGGAAAAGATTTCCCTCCATCTCCCAAGGGCATTAAAGATTCTCTTCTCCCCCCGAGAGAAAGATGGATGATGTCACTACTGTGTTCTACGATGCAGCTATTTCAATGCATGATTTTAGTCCTGGCTCTCTGCAGCATTTCATTTATTGCCATAACTGAGAATGTAATTTTATCTTCAATTTACATTTTAACTTCTTAAGAATAAATTATCTTTTCATTCAAAAAGACAGTTCACAGCTTATGGCCCTCAGGAGGTAAAAAGTTTAAGGAACACACCAAGAAGGCATAGTCTTTGTGACTTTTCTTGGAATAAATGAGATTTTTCAGACCATTTATGGGCACTTAACTGTGGTACTGGAGTTTGTTAGCAGAATAATTAATAGAAAGATTTTCCCTACTGTGAATATTTGTTTAACTACAAATAAATTGAATGCTTCATCACAGAAATGTTTGAGTGGAATGGATATCACAGGGATTACACACTCTACCACAAGGTTAAACAGGAAGTTTTTTTTTATCTTAAACACTTTTTTCCATTATTCATTTAATCAAGTTAAATGTCAAACAGCAGTTGTATATCTTAAATAGTAATAAAATGTTATTGTCATGGATTATTTGAACCTAAAAACATCAGCCGGACATTCACTGAGACGTTCAGCACCGTTAAGAAGCCAAAACCCCCTACATCATCATCTTGTTTAGAGATATACTGAGGCACAGTTTGCACAAAGCAGAACAGCTTTTTCTCTTCTACTAGGCAAACAGGACAGCACTTAGGCTCTGGCAAGGCCCAAACCACTTAGTCAATTAGATTCCATAGATTCCATTCTCACATCTGAACCGGGAACACTGCCACCAATTGGTTGCATTCAGCAAAACACCATTATAACGAAGCTTTTATTTTAATTAGTTCAGTTTCAGAACAGAAATCATGAAGTCATTTTTCTGGATCGATAGGGTTGATTTTAGTGAATTGTTGTTGTTGTTGTTAGTCTGCTCTATTTTTAATTAATAAAGCAATATATAAATGCCAATGACACAGCTGAAAAGAGAATGCATCATTATTAGCTTTGGTGAATTACATGGATCTGGTTTATCTATTGCTGCAATTTCTTCCAGTATTTCTATGCCATTTTTCCTGAAGAAAAGTAGACATTACTTGAAATATATGTATGGCTTTGGGTTGTTGCTTTGCTCTTGGAAGTAATTTTTATGAAACTGTAAGAGCAACAAACTGAAGTTTGATTATTCTGGTAAAGAGAGAGAGAGAAGAAACATTGGCAACCTTATTTTAAGTCTGACCAAAATACTTATCATACAAAAGTACATAAACCCAAAAGCAGCCCCTTAAAACAGATAGGCAGGACTTAAGTCTATATTTGATTGTTTAACAATTTTATTACAAATCTTGACCACTGTTCCAGCTTCCTACTTGCATTTAGAATGCAAACCAAGATGACTGCACTTGCTTTCACGTCCATGTCATAATAAAGAAACTATTGCTGCTACTAAACAGTTCCCTGTTTATAAATCTAAGCATAGAGTAAGGATTTACAGACTATTTCACCCCAAGAGATCATAAAGTGTTAATTAGCCATCATCATCATCCCCTTTATTTATTGAGTGAGAACATCTTTTAAAGTTAGACACTATTTTCCATCAAAACATAACACTGATTGTCTCAGATCTATATCCCTCTTAACTGTGTTCATGAAGGACCATATTAGAAAAGTCATTATTTCCACAGTCATATTGGCTGATTCTAACATTCAGGTACACTTACCCTTCCAAAATACCAGGATAACATCAATCTTCCAGAACTCTCAAATTATATTGCTCCAGCAGCTTTGGGGGAAAGAACAAACACCACAAAACAAACTGCCAAAACATCACCATGCACACTCAGTTCCAGAGGACTTCTATAGGAATTCTATAAATCCTTAAGATCTGCTATAACTTAACTTTGGCAGCTACAATTCAGCATCATGAACCAGCAACTGAGCTGACTTGACTGAACTCTGTTACTGCCATGTGTTAATAAGTATCATGTGCTTCTCTCACTTCAGATCAGAAATGCTTATATTCTATAAATTGCCTCCCATACTACTAGGAGCAATTTTATCATGTTTGACAGCAAAATAATAGTTAAGCATTCATTTATTCCCAATATGCTTTAAACTCACATTTTATAGACTAGCTCTGCTCATCCTGAATTCCTCATAGTACCATCTTCCTTATTTAACTGCTATGGAGAATTGATAGAGGAATGAGAAAGCCAACAAATTTACATGAACAATGAGATGTGCATTTACAATAAGGCTGAAAAAATTAGACAAGTTATAGATAGATGTAAGAGTGAATAAAGCAGGTAATTCATCAATATGACATCTAGGACAAGATAAACTGAGTACCATCTTTGGCTTGACAAGGCAGTAATCAGATACATGCTGACTACGACTATTAAACTCAGAGGTCATAAAAATATTTACAAGGCTTCCAGAGAAGTCTACATAATATGTATATATAAAAAGTAAAAATAAAAATCCTTATTCTATAATTTTGGAAATAAAGATGCTCTCAAACTGACAGTCTGACTTTTTAATTCATAATTTCAGGTTAGTCTGGGTCTTCTTTCCACACATTCCAAATGCAGTGGAAGCTATTATGCAGCCCATGTTTTGCCCCCATGCAGCTAACGCTGGGGAAGAGCAGGGAAGAATCAGACCATTTACACTCATCTAAGGACAAACATCATCCTCCTCCTCTATAATAGTGGAGGCAGCTGAGCACCTACAGAGTGTTTCTGTTACCAGAAGACCTGACTAGCCTCTGAAGGCACCTATCATTCTCTACTGATTTAACAAATGCTCCTAATTTAGGTGCCGCAGTTAGATGCCAAAGCGCTGGTGGTTACTAACAATGATTTATTTATCAATCCTGGGCAAAAAGATTCTGACAGCTCAAAACAATTTCCTTTAAATTACGCTAACATCACTCTCAACCACAATTTCTCAGGAAATTATTTTCCAGTTTAACCACAGAAAACATATAAGGACAGATAATAAATGGAAGCTCAGTTTCTAGTTATGAGACTATCAAAGACTGAAACCAAGTCTTGTTTTCTGAAAACACATTACAAGTTCACTTTTTTCTCCAAGTCCTTTTGTTTTAGAGAAATAAAAAGCAGACACCCAAAGTAACTCCCTTTTCAATGTACAAACCACAGATCTGTGAAGGATCTGCTGTTTTCACTAATCATTCTGAGTCCAGAATCCAGTCACTCCCACAGCTGCATATCTGCATAGTCATATGTGAAGTTCAGCTACATCTGTGCAAATGGAAAACATCCAGGACTGACATCAGAAAATGCTCTGCCATGATCTGCCTTCCAAGCAGGAACCAAATTTGGATTCATTTAGGAAGGAAACTGCACTCAGAAGCAGTTATCCCACCCCTCCCTCTCTCAGCAGGTTGAAGACAGTACATAGAGTACAGAAAACCATATCTCATAAATTTTATTTCATGTCTGCGTCCCAAAAAAGTTGCAGTTTTTCCCTGATTACCTGCACCCATGTCCCACAAGTTAGACTGCTCTCATAGTCTGCCCTGCTCATGTCTGACATGACACTTTATGATTCAATTGTAGAACAAAGACTGGCTGATGCCAGCTCAGGTAGGATGAACATTACAGTATATCATCTGATTTACAGACGCAGCCTGCTGCTGTGAAAGGGATGTATTGCCTCGCATATGCTCCATCCAACCATGTTACACTGCACATAATTATGTATAAACCTGAAAATATCAAGACTTTGCAAAGGAGGAAAAGGACAATACCAGAAAAACCAGTCTGATTAGCTCTTAACCTCTTCCTACCCACAGTTTAAGGAGTTTCTTAGCAAGCTGCAAAGGCTCAAAGCAAGCAAGACAGGGACACTGATACATGGAAAGAGCACTGGGTATGGTGTGTCCCCTGCAAAGAGACCTAACAGTTGCCTTCATCATCAGCTTGATTCAGGAAAGAGAAAATATTTCATAAATATCTGTGCTGTGATGAGAGCATAGAAGTTAGCTTTACAAATTTTTGCAAATTCTGTTTGTATATTGCCCTCATTTCATGGGCAGTGAACCCCCCCACAGGATGCTGCATTACTGTGCTAGTCTTGGCAACAAAAGCACAGGCCAAGAGTACTGGCTTGAGCAGGAGCAGATGGTCAGACACAGCCTCTACAAGGAGCTCATACTAAAGCTGTTCTGTGCTATAGCACTGCCCTGAACTGGTTAGGCTAAGTCAGCCTAGCTAAGATCAAGATGTGGTCACAGGAGATCATTGTTTTGCTCATGTACATGCCTAGGATTAATGAGATTCTACATCATCTTCTAAATAGTGCTACAAGTTTCAGTAGCTATAATCACCATGTTTCCTGCAGGCTTACTGCATTGTTTGGAACAATCCTGGAGTTCTGGGACAACAACCCAGAGAAAGTTATGACACATCAAAAGCAGAAAAAGAACATTAAGGATCCTGCTTTTGCTAGAAACCAGATGCTCTGAGAAACATCAGCAACCTAAGCATCTATGCTTTGAAATCAAAGTGCGAAAGAAGCAAAGTATCCTGCCAGAAACATCACCTCTATGCTCCTACTAGAGCTCATCAGCAGACTTTCTCCTTTAAAACATGACTGCAGGAGCACAAAGCAGTGTGTAGCACTGAGCAAATTCCTCAATGAAGCATTTACGCCCAACGCATCTATCCCACAGCTTAAAAAAAGACATCATGTAGCTGCTGCTTTTCAGAGTTTAAGACACTTTCTAGCTGACTCACCTTTTTCAGGCCATATAAAAAATGCTACTCCCCCTAGCCCTGTAACAGAGATCATAAAATATAAGGGAGAGAAGTAGAGTGAGATAGGAATGCAGGAAATATATCTCCTCTTCTTCGCAGCACCAAGTCAGGTGTCCAACGCTATGGCTCACTGGTAGTAAAGCAATTCAGTAACCAGGCAGAAACTCAGGATCACAATGAAATATTAGTGTCATAAAAGAAAAAAGCTTGTTTAGTGGAAGCTCACCGTGTTCCCTCATGCTTACAAAATGGATAAAAAGTTGTCTGTTTGAAACTACCAAAGCTATTCCTATGGCTGAGTGATACCACAAACAATCACAGCAAAAATTAGCTGTAGACTGAAGATCAGTAAACACAGAGGCATGGCTAATGACTGAATGAATAATGCTGGGAAATTTGGGATAGAGCTCAAAATTCCTGTTTTGTTGACTATGTATCTGTAAGATGATGATAGGCATGTCAATGGTAGAGACTCACTTTTACAAAACCTAAATACCCCAAACGGGTTTTTTTTAAGGCACAGAAAATAGAGTCTGTTTAATGAACCCAGATCACAGCCACTTAAAAACCATTGTGAATCATTTTTAGAAGACTAGTACAAGTATAAATTCAATTTAGAAAGCATGGCATTTCACAGAGCTTACTTAAAATTAATGAATACACCAACATAGTCACTGAAAGACAACTAACAGTTTTAAAGAATGATAGATACCTGTGAACTAGAGCATTAGAAACATTTTACCAGAAACATGAGTTTTGATAGTGGTTCTACCTCTGGATTTTAAAAAGGTACTTTCTTAGCCTCCCAGTAGAGAGGGACCTAGCCAACAAGTTAGCCAACAAGGGCTGGGCTATCAAAGATTTTTTGATATGGCAAATAATAAAGCAGTCAAAATACAGTAATGAATTTGATTACCCAAATTCCATTAACTCCTAGAGAAAGCCAAGCACCTGTCACTTAGGAAAATGCTAGAGCTGTTCAAAGCACCATCCCTGTACCCATTTGCTTAAGTGTTGGGGATCAAAATGCACCAATCCTCCCCTCCCCTCCCCTCCCTGCTTCAGTCCGGGAACAGATAAGTCTTTGTAACAAATTACAGTGGACTATCTGGCATCCTTACAATTCAGAGTAAGTGTTTGTTTAATACCATACATGCAGAGAGATATCTTAATAATAAATGCACCAGCTGTTTGCTATCTTAGGCCCTGTTAGAGAAACGGTGAAGAATTACCTGTTATCATTGTGTTACAAACCCAGTAAGGCTCAAGACAAAAATAATAAGGGCACAATTTATGACGCAGCTTACAAACACGATAATATATTTCAGAACTTTAGGATAAATATATGAGGAGGTAGAAATTCACAGAGATAATGTCCTTAAGTAATCAAAGCAGTCTGGCAACCAATGAAAGACTGCTTTTGAATATGGGTTGCTGAATGACTGAATGCAGAAGCTGTTGAGTTTTTCTTTGTTCAGGATCAGATTAGTTTCCCACAGACATGAACATGAGGGACAACACAACCTGCCCTGGTCATTCTAAATGCACATGTAATATCTCAAACTGGATTGTTCAGTGCAGCTAGCTCTCAAAAAACAAAACCAGAAGAGTTTTAAAGAAATAATTCCAGTTCCTTCTTCCATCCATAAGAGAAATCACATCTGAAAGTTTGTTTCATTTTCCTTTTTTCAGTTCACAGAAATCAATGACAAGCAGCCAGCAAAGGCAAAGTAAGATACTCTTCCAAAATTGTGACTCAGACTGGTGAAAAACACAGCTGCAATTTCCACATAGTTTATATTTTCAAATATTTCTCAGAAAAAGGCAGCCCAGGTTATTGTTAAAGCGACGTTGTCAGGAATGGGTGACCTAAACTGGACTTTTCTGACATGATCTGACAATTGATTCAGGTACATAAAACCACATTTCAGCAGTGAAATACACAGCAAAAGGTCTTTGAAGTGTTTAAAAAAAAAGCACATTCTCCACAATCCTAATATGTTCCTGCTTGTTTGAAAGGCAAATGTTCTGTACAAATGACAATAAACGTATTCAGATCCACAGTCATAATGAGAGATCATCACCTTGTCAGGTTTGTCTACCTCACATAATAGTAACCTGGATCTTACAGACTTCCCAAACCAGAGGAGGTATCACTGTCTTGAATAGAGGTCAGTTTAATGCATGGAACAGTATTTTAACTTTCTTTTACTCCATATTTCTGGGGGTTTTAGTGGGCATGTGTAAATGGGCCACTTGGTTGAGTGATTTTAACTATACTGAAACCTCTAAGTAGGGAGAAAGTATATAAATCATTGGAAGATTCCTTTGAGAGGGCTCCTCCCTCCAATTTCTTTAGGTACATTTTAAATACAGTCTAAAACCAACAACGTTTTTCTCCTATGCAAAGGTCCTACAGAAAAGAAAAATCCACTTACAGCCATACTAATAACTCCAGTGATTCAGAGAAATACTATTTTCTAGTTACAAAAGTAAGTTCCAAAACATTGTGCAATATTGAAATGGCATTTATGTAGCCATGGAATCAATACACAAACATCTAAGCTAAAAAAAAAAAAAAGGCCCCAAGATTTAACCTCACTTGGAAGTCACATAGTTCATATGAAAAGTCTCTTTGGATTAAAATTTTGATAACCTGCTTCCACAAGGCTCTGTGAATGATGTTGGGTAAGAAAACAGAGTACATCCAAAGGGTCCTTAAAACCCATCAGCCTTAAACCTGAATAAATCATCCATTTTACATGCCTGCCTTCAAAAGGGGGAATAGGCAGAGTGACATATGCTGCAAGCCAGATTCACTACATGAAAATACAATTTCGTTTACATAAAGCCACCATTACAAGGTTTTAATTGGCACTAATGATTGTCAGACTCACAGAGAAATCAAAAATATAGTCAAAAGTGAAGAAATGCAGGTAGAGAAAGTTCGATATGCACTACCACAGGTTCTTTGATTACTTGACAAGTATAGTTCAGTTTTCACTGCACTCCACTGCATGATCTGAAATGTTCTGAAGTATCTCCCTTTTTGAAAGGCTAATCAAGTTCTAGCACCATTATTGCAGTAATCTGTACACTCTAGAAGTCTCTATGAAATCCTCACTGGCAAAAATTTAAGACCACTACGTTTTGTATACATAGTACTAGATGAAACAATATCTTGGGGCGAACCAGAGAGCTTTAGGACTCCATTCCCCTTGTCTCAAAGGATCTGAAGTTTGTGGCTTTTCAGTAGATAATTTCAAAGTTTAAGCTGCTAAACAAAGCTGAGACTCAGGCTAAGAGTGTGAGTATACAACAGTATGCAAACCTGTGTTCTCCAGTGGCACAAGGAAGCTTAAAGCAGACTTTCTGAGACTCAACTATAGCTGTTCTGTAGGAGGGGTGATGTTGTACAAAACAGTTCCTTCGCCCCCAGCCACACCACACTTTGGAATCAACACTTCTTGCCAAGCCAATTTGATTCATTAAAGAATAAATTTCTCACTGGACAGATTTCTGCCAGCCTTGTCATTTTAGTCAGGCCTGAGCAACCAGACAAGAGGCAAGCTGCAGCTTTAGCATTTGGCCTACTACAGAGTAAAATAATTTTTGGTCTTTTTTTAAGTCAAGCCTGGGACTACACACTTGTTAAAGGAGGCACCTGAATACTGCTGTTGAGAAATATTCCTAAAGATTGGTGAAAAACTTGCATGTAAGAATTGTAAACGTGACTTATAACCTAGAGGGTTTGATTTTGCAACAGCTAGGTCTGATTTAAAATACTAGGTATCATTACCTAAAGTGGTCTTGGAAAAAAAAAATCACAGCTCCTCAAGGTTTCAAGATGTTGGACAGCATGTTTACAAAGAATAGAAAGAGTCTGCAAGTACTGACAACCAGAGATATTTTGCCTTCTACCTCCTCTTTCAGTCTTCTAGATCTGTAAGGACACTGATTTGTGTCAGTCACATCCTCACCTCTTGAAAACACAGAAAGGAGGAGGCAGACACACTGAGGCAGACATGAGGCTTTGATTACCTTACCCATGAGTAGTTTTACAGTGTTACAACCTTGCTGACTTACATTACCTTCCCTTTAAATTTAGTCACATTACATTACCATAAAACTCATGTCACAAGCAAACATATTGGAACTTAATATATGATTTCATGTTTTAAGAGTGTTTAAGAAGCATGTATTTCACATCAGTTTTCTCTCCTCAAGGTGGGGGAAATCAAAACCAAGAAAACAAACCCCCCCAAACACCATACACCTCACTCTGGGACATCTTTAATAACAACAAGAAAAGATACAAAGCAGGACATGACCTGAGTCATTCAGTAGAACACCAAGGGAAGGAAGTGGTAAATTTCATGTAAAGAGAACTAAATCAGAACTGAAAAGTTCAGCTTCTTTAAGACCAGCTGCTGTTCATGGATCACTTAAAACCTGCATACAAATTTCAGTAGTCAGAATCAGGCTGTTTGTGTATATATTTGCTTGGCTATATAATTGGGCTTAAAATTACTCCCTGTTCCATCATACCTATTGTTCTTTTATACACACTATTAATACAAACACAGAGAGCTCAAAGGTACTACTTAGATATCTATTTCTCTAACTGACAGGGAGTTGGAGCTGAAAAATAACTGGAAATTCTTAGTCTGCCAGCTCAAGAGAGAAATCTGGATTTTCCCATTCTCTTCCTCACCTCACCAAGGGGTGAGGGCACTGGGGGAGTGAGTGGCTCCGTGGGGCTTAACCACAGCATTTAAAAAAAAAAGTAATAAAATAAATTCCTCTTGCATTTCAATACAGAAGTCCAATCCCAGCACACTGCTAGAATGCTGTCTTGATGCTTTCGGTAAGCAAAACACATATGAAAGATGTCCCAGCAAACATACTGAAAAGGTAAATTAACATTTTTCTACAAATACCAAAAATTAGTTAACTTGTACACCAACACCACTGAAATCTAGTTCTTAACAAGTACTGTGAGTAAAAGTTTCAGAACTACTTTGGACTAAGCTAACTCGTGTACTCTCAGAATTGACAGAAAAAATAAAAATAAAATGATGTGGTGAGGAGCAGAAGAAGGCCAAAGCATTGCAGTGTTGGACTAAAAAATGACAAAGTCAGACTGAGTGCCAGAAGGCAAAATCACAATATTTGGTAAAAAAAAAAAATTTCCCCCCCCTCTTTTCCCTGCCTTAACCCTCCTCCTGATATATTTTTGGTTATGCATAGTCATCAGCCTTGGAAAACTTTGCAAAGCAAGGCTGAACAAGGCCAGTGCCCTGCAGTAGTGTGACCAGAGTTGTCACAGACTCGATCAGAACATCACAGCCCATGCTCACCATTCAAGGAGGTGCTGCTTCTCCTGGAGTTCCAGGGTCCTACACCTTCCTGAGCCTGCCAAAACAACTTCACCTTACAGTGACCCTCCTCCTTTCTCCCTTATATTTAACAGCTGTGATAGCAAACCTAAGCCTCCAGTGTTTGCATTAGTTCTGCAATTAGTCCTATTTAGAAAGATCAATCTCATGCACTCAGAACCAGCTCACTCTATGGCAACACAAGAAATTAGCATGCCTTAGAACCAAAAACTTAGATAAAAAAAAAAACAACCAAACCACCAACAAAAAAAACCCCCACAACAGCAACAAAAAACCCCAAACCAATACATTTAAAACATTTATAATGCATCTCTCTCAAGCTGGAAACTTCTTTCAATTTTTTACGGAAAAAATTACTCTCACATACCCTTTTTTATTTTCCAATTTCTTAAAGCTAGGTTTGAACATTATTTGATTTTTCCAGATTTGTATTCTGATACATACATTGGAAAGTACCATTGTAAAGAACCCAAGCAGTCACTGAAGTAACCAACGGATCAGAAATTCATTCATGAGACCACCTGCAATCCCAGCATTTCCTGCACTGCCAGGGAGAAATAGGAAAACAGTTTTGTGTGAAAGAGAACATAAGAAAAATTACTTCTGATATGATCAATTTCAGTAGTAGAAAGTCAGGGATAAGTAGATTGCAATTATGGTCTCCAGCTGTGCAACGAAAAGAAAGATATCTACTGTTTGCAAGAAGCTCAAAGATATGAAGTCAGGTATAGAAAACTGCTCTTCGAAGCAAATACTTTATTCCTGCACCTGCAGCATTGTCTTGTCAGATACACAGACTTGACCAGAGTATCAGAGGTCCACTTGAAAGACAAAGGGAAATACTGCATTTTCTGGGGGAAAAGAACTGATTTTGTTATGAAAACCAGCGGTAACAATGTAATCACTACTGACACCTGCCAATGGCACCAGAGGTACACAGAGCATCAAGAGCACAGCTTGTGCTTTCCTAATGTAGAAGAAAGTTCTGAAAAAGCAGTTTCAGGAATATGTCAGAGGGTTGAGTTTTATTTGGAACTGTAATGTAGATTACACATCAAAGAGTCAATAAGTTGGTATTATAAGTCAGGATGTAATAAACAGGTTGTCTCCATATTCCGGTGATAATCAAAGTCAATAATGAACCACAAATGTGATCCACAGACTCAACTTGCCTGCAGATTTAATTCATCATTACTCACTTGAGCCCAGGTAAGGCATAATGATGCTTAGTTAACTCCCATGGCCAAGGACTGTCTAGAAAATTTTGTGTTAAAAAAAGAAAAACAGTTTCTGTCATGATTTACAGCTTTTCTGCTAATGCATTATTTATCCAGTAGAACAACTCACTTGAGTGGAGTGAATTCCAAACGAGCAGGTTTTCACCAAAGAAAAATACTGTCAAAAATAAAGACAGGAGATAAAGCCATTATTCTTCTTCACCTTAACAAAACCCCTTATGCAAAGAACCACAGCCATTGTTACAGTTTTTGGAACATAATCTCGGACGATAATTTCAGTCCTGGTAAAAATTTTCACCTTGGTGGTGAACAGAAATGTAGAAAAGCACTGAAGTTCCAGGAAGCAGGGGACCCACACTCTATGCAGTTTAAAATATCCTTTCACCTACATAAATATTCTCAAAAAAAAAAAAAAAGGTGATTATAGAAAGATTTTTTTATCCCATAAAAGTTAAGAGTTGTCTGTCTTAACTGACATTCAGAACACCTCTCTTTTCACTGTTTACTGTGCCTGTACTGAGCCAACAGTGTCAAAGTAATCCAACCATTAAGAGCAACACAGATTGCTCATATCAATAAAAGGTCTAATTATTACAGCTCAATAACAAACAAAGCAACCCACCAAAATAATCATTGGATTGTTGCCATGATACATCTAATTTTTACTCTCTGATGAGACAGAGGCAATTGGAACAATTCAGTTAGCTCTGGTATCAGCACTTCCAATTTAATGTCCAAAGGTTTCCTCGAAAACAAGGATAAAGAAGTCATTTATATTGTGAACATATTTGATTTACAAATTAGAAATATGACCACTAATCTGGCCTCTCAGGTTCAGAGTATTTAATCAATATTGCCTTTATAAGCTCTCCTCCCAGCAGACAGGTTGTTTCAGAACTGATACAGAGCTTAATAAATTACTAAAACATCAATAAGAGTAGGCACTAATTGGTCAGTTAGTACCATGTGCTTTCACACTTCTCAGGCAGCTTACTTAGGTTTTGCAGCTCCTTATGTAGGTTTGTATTCTGAATATTATGTATTTGCTTCGCTTACATTAAAAGGCTGAGAATACATTTCTGCATTGTCAATACTTCATTCACAAACCCTTTTTTATGCAACGATTCCACACCTGACAGCAGGACCTAAAGCAGTCATACACACTAAACAATTACTACAACTCATAAAAATAAGCAGTGCATAAAATGTAACAGAAGAACGTTACTTTACAATACTTGCCACCCTCAGGGGATCCATTTTCTTTTCACAAACACATAGTTCCCTTTGACATTAATGGGAGCTACATGAATAAGGAAAAAAAGCAATAGATCCTTCTCCTGAACAACACATCTGTGCTGAGTGGATATTGGCAGCCTGCTTAGCCTAGGTGATTAGTGATGGCCCTACCTAGAGAATATTTGCCTGCAGGCTGCCAGTTCACGTTCCAAAAAGCTGAAAACTGGAGGTGTCATCACAGTTCTGAAGATTGTTTGCTTGCTGCTTTATATTGTTTTGGTTCATTTCACAACATGTGGTGTTAAGGAATAGGACTAATTAGGATATCTCCTTTAAAGGGGTTCTTTCGCATCACTGTTTACAGGCATTGGTACACTCCAGTGTGAACTATAATACCACAGTTCAGTGTTGATACAATTTTCTGTGGTTGGGAAACATGCAGTAAAACTAGAGATAAGCACTGAAGTTTCAAGAACTGAATAAAGTCAGATGCAGTCAGAATCAGTTCATAAAAAAAAAAACCCACAACCAAAACAAACAAACCAACCAAACAAACAAAAAAACCCCACAAACCACCCAACCGGTCAAAACTCTGTATTCTGCATTTCCCTTCATGTTCTATAAAATAATTACACAAAACTAGACATGTTAAACTAAAAAGTTACACTTTGGGGATCAGTTATTAAAAAATTGCAGAAGGATTTCTACCTACATTCAATCAGAGAATGACATAGAGCAATAATCACATAATATGCTTCAGCTGGTATAGTTACGAACCAAAATGTTTTGGTGTATTTCTGATATGGAACTAAACACAAAATCAGTAAGCTAGCAAAGTAAACAAAAAAAATCAACAACACAAAAAAAAGTCAGGAAGAACAAAAAATGTCCCAAATCTCACTCTCCTATTGATTTTTTCCCTTCGTCTGCCCTATGCACTCAGCCTCAGCCCTTCTGTCACCCTTCCTTTTTCTGACTTGTCTCCCACACTTCAATTAAAGTTCTCACTTCCTAAGTGATGCCTGCAAATCTAAGCTCACTTTCAGTCACTTCTGTGTATTCCATGTCTTCTGCCATTAACTTTAATAATCAGCACCGAAATAATTGTCTAGCACTTTCCAGATCACTGACTTGTCCAAAATCCAACCAAATCTAGATACATATCCAAATACTACTTTCTTATTAACAAATTATGTACAATAAGTAACACTTGTCACAGCCAAGCCACAACCTCTGTGGACCTTTACAGTGGGAAAGACAGAGGCTGCTCAGCATTTCCAGGATGGTAAATTAAGTATCATTTCAACCAATACCACTGCCTAAATGCCCTATACTTTATCTTGTGGTCATACAACTGTTTTCTGCTGAGTGAGAGATCAGTTCTGCCCATGTCATACGACTTGGGTTTGGTTTTGTCGTTAATCTTATGAACAAGTCGCTCAGATGAAGCTGTTCTGCCATGTCAGTACATTTGTCTTTCAGAAGACAGACAAAATCCTTTCAACTCTATGAGATTCAATTTCTTAGCACAGCTGAAAACAATTGCAGATCCCTTCATGAGAACAGGCTGGGCTCTGACAGAAAGAAACAGAAAGTAATCTTCCACAATTCAGTATCCACTACTAGGGACAGGACAGAAACCTGAATTACTGGCTCACACAACATTGCCAGGAGATGTGTACCACAGATTAACCCTGTAATTTTGCTGTCTGCCCTCCAATTTACTCCATGTCAAGACACTAGCAGACATGCAATATTCTCCTAGGTCATTAGTTCTTATCAGACAGTTAAAGAGCTATGGCCTTCTTTGAGCACTGCCACATTTACTACAAAGGGAGTTCAGTGAGCTTGAGGAAGGACACTTACAAGGATTTGGTTCTCCATCCTATCAGTTTATGACAGCAAATGACAAAGCCAATATCTACCAGGTTTTAAAAATAAAGGAATTCAGTGGCTGTTCTGAAAGAAGGAAAGTAGAGGTAGACTCTACTGCCATTTAAGGCAACAGTGGTGACCCGTTTTTAGACTCACCCTACCTGCTATTTTCATAGGACCATCCTGCAAAGAAATCCTCTTCTGTACATTTCTACTTTTCTGCTTTGCACAGTAGTAGAGCCATGGGACCTTGACCTAGGGCTGCTTTTCCAAGATGTTAATGTGACAGAACCCTGTAAAATAAAACAGCAGTTTGCTCTTTTCCTGCTCTAAGCATTAGTGGATTTTTACCTACAAGGAAAAATATTACAAAATATCACAGAATCATAGAATCATTAAGACTAGAAAAGACCTTTAAGATCACTGAGTCAAACCATAACACCTCCAGGGATGGTGAATCCACCACCTCCACGGGCAACCTGTTCCAACACCTCAGCACTCTCTCAGTAAAGAAGTTTTTCTTAATGTCCAGTCTCAGTCTTCCCTGGCACAGTTTAAACCCATTTTCTCTCATCCTATTGCTAGTTACTCGGGATAAGAGACCAGCACCAGCTTCACTACAACCTCCTTTCAGGTAGTTGAAAGAGATGAGTAAGATTTCCCCTCAGCCTTCTTCTCTTTTCTGGACTAAACAACCTCAGCTCCCTCAGCCGCTCCTCGTGTGACTTTCTTTCCAGATCCATCACTGGTCTGGAGCATTTGAAGGGTATATCTGAACATCTTCTAATTTTGGTGATCCACAAGATTCTCCATTTTTACTTTGTCTAACAGATCTCAAACAGAAATGATTTGTGATTTTTCTAACTGTCAATATTGCAAGCTCAGATGCAGCCAAAGAGGAACAATAGGGATGAGAAATAATTGCGCCCGCAGAAACGATCCCATCTGCATCCACAGTGTTATGGTGTGTGACAGAAAGAACTCACAGCTATATATATTTATTGAGAAGACTGGGAAATCTTGCTAAAGGAGAAATGGAGAGATGGATGGAAGACCTCAGGTCTGAAGGAAGGGACCTCATGGGTCCCTGAATGGGAAAGAAGCAATAGGGGCATTGTGCAAAAGCATAACAATGTTTTTTTTTTTTAATATAACTCATAAGGATGTAAAGCCTCCAAACAAAGTCTATAGTGGCATGGCAATATTTTTGCCACTGTAACATATGTCAGTCTACTAAGTATGACCTAAAGTTATTGGGCTAAGCAGCAATTTTTCTTTCAAATATAATAATCTTCTCTACCAGAGGTTTTGCTAATAGAGATATGGCAACAAGATCAGAAAAGCTGTGAAGTTACTAGTGACATGCACAGTAAAGAAAAGGCCTTTTGAGAAAATGAACAGAAAAGCCATTTGAAGGAATCATTATGTGCCTGTAGATATCTATCAGAGAGATCAAAGCAGGAGAGGGAATTCATTATTAATTGTCAGACAAGTTTTGCACAGCCACAGAGTAGCCATTGCTAAAAGATGGTTATTAGATATCAGTTATCTTTACAAACTCAGGATTAGAAATAAATCCATTGCATCTAGTCACAGCAAGGTAGCTGTTGGCCTTTTGGAAGGTAACTCTGCTTATCTTTGGATACATGCTACAATGTAAAAAATTCTCCAGTATTTTGAAATTAAAAAACCCCAAAACCAACCAGACAGGAGTGACATGCAGTTGCAAACTCAGAATAGAAAAGCATTTTTAGTTTGCAAGCAGTTTTTACACTGTATATTCTTATATTGTCACCTTGATCTACTCACCTACTGTCTACGTTCCAAGCCACTTCAGAAAGCTTCCTATTATGTCCCCTAAATAGATACAGTTTTAGCAGGGAAAGAGAAGAAACAACATACCATATAAAAGGCCTTATCCCATTCTCATATTTGTATAAAAGGCTAAAAGGATTTGTAACACCTGAAACTCAGCCACAGACTTAAAATCAAGTTTCTAAAAATCCACAAACTAGAAAGTTAATTAACGTTTACAGATAGATACAAGCAGACATAAAACGCAGAGAAAGGGCAATCTTCTAAGCGAATGGATACAGACAAGCTTCAGAGTGCAATGAAGTAACAGACTTAGTATGTTTATCCACTCTTCACACAAATATCTATAGAAACATGTCAAAATACTAGCAGATTTAAGACTAACATGAGCCATCTTGATAATTGGCACTTGGCTGTGCACAAGTAGTTTGCAGATCTGTAAATCATTTCTTGCAATCGTATACCTCTGCCTGGAGGCTCAGCCTTTCAGACAGCGGCTCACAGCTCAGTTTTTAAAACACATCCTCTTGAAATGAGAGACAATAGATGTCTTGCACTTATTAGAGGTCTTCACTGATCTTAATTATGGTGTAGAATTCCTAATAAATCTAAGTATTGCCTACTGAAGTGATGTATTGGTTGCAGCCACCAAGGACTTCGCAATTATGGGAATTTTTCTTAGAATAAAAAAGAAAAGGAAGGAGAAAAAAATTACAAGAGATAAACCATTGGGTCACAAAGAATCACTGTCACAAGAAAAAAATAATAATCATGTTTTCCCCTGCTTCCTTTCAGAATATGATGAAGAATAAAACCGTTATTCTATATTTCAGTGCCTGTAGCATACGCCTTTGCAGAGCAATCCTTTGTGTGCAGAGACATTTTATTAGGCAAGAAATGTTCCAGAAGAGACTGAGAAAATCCAGTGATAATAAGGGGTTACAGTGGGGAAAATTTTATTGGGCACATTCTTTACATCCTTAAGACACTGAAGCAGTTAAAGGTTCCAGAATCTTTCGGGCCTGTCCTTATTTAAAGAAACTCATTCCACTTGCAAGGCAAACCCCAGAACAAGAAACTATCAAGCCCATGAGCCTCTAAGAAAAGAAAGTACACATCTGATATCTCTCAGATGCAGATAACCTTTGGTAAATATTCCAGGTATGTCCTTTGATTCATATGCTGTGATTTTATTGGACTATAGCAGGAGGCTACAAGGAGTTGTGTGCTCAAAGATAAATTAAACCATTTCTCTTACTCCAACTGGGGTTTTCATCCCTTCCTGATAGCACTGAGTGAGAGCAGAGTTCACAGAGGGAGTAATTACTGCAGTCAGAAGATAAGCTTTTTCCTCAAGATGAACCCCAGATCTAGGTAGATTGATCTGCACAGTTCCTCCACCTTCAATGCTTGTTATTATGTCTCCAAGACACATAATCTGCAAATGTTATAAGCAATACTTTCTCCAGATCAGTTTGTTAGTGTTTAAAAAAAAAAAAAAAGGTTGGAAATAAATAAGAAAGTTACTGATGCTGAAATGTGAGAAATTAGAGTATTACTGAATATTAGGATGGGTAGGATAACTTAAAAGCAAACTAGCTTGGATGGCAAGTTGAAGGTATTCACAGACAAACATAAGGTCAGACATTTAGTGGAGAAATTCAGAATAGGAGTCTGTATCCTGGAAAGTAGTATCTAAAAGAGACAAGCAACAGACCAGTCAAACATCTGCACTGCAGGATTCTGGAACCATGCAGGGAAACACTGGAATGACTGAAAGCATCTCAAAACCAGACCTGAAGTCCAGTTTTGTCATGGTATGACCTATTATTGTCTTTTTAAAATGGAGAATACATTTCCGAAACCTTCTTGAAAAAATACCCCACATGAAAAACCCCAACACTTAAAAGCCTGAAAAATAATTGAGGCCCTGATTCAACAGCATTTAAACATGTATCTAAATACCAATAAACTACACTGGGAAATGAAGCTAAATATTTTCTCATTCTAGAGTCTTCAGGCACAGTTCTGGGCATTATCATAAACAAAGCAAGCTATTTGCTCTATAATTCAAGCTGGGTATGCTTCTTTTGAACAAAAGAGAATTGCCAGCCACCCTCTCAAAAGGCTCTTTGTGTCTAGCATAAATAGCTCCAAATAGCTCCAAACCAAGGTCACACATTCACCAGAGCAGACCACGGCAATGTCAACACACTTTACCTGAAAAAAACATCACATTCAGTTCACTATGTTCAATATTTCTTTGTCTCACAAAAAACAGAAATATTTCTCTACAAATATATGATGCTGTTAACAGCTTTATACAGAACTCTGCTTCAAGTAAGAACTGCTGCCTGCATAGAGCTCTCAGCACTTTTTTTTTTAAAGAGGGGTTTTAGCCTTTTTTAATTATATATATATTTAGGCATTTTTTGTAGGGAGTGTTCTCATTCTTTGCATTCACATTAAAGCCCTCACACACACCTAGCAAAGGAAAGTAAGCAGTAAGCCCTAACTGAGAGGGGGCAAAGCTCATCAAAATGAAACAACCAAATCATCCTATCAGGGTTGTACTAACTCTTGTATTGGTTTGTTTCAGATTTGTTAATGTGTTCTATGTCACATCTTCAAGGTTACATTCTGTGTACCCCACCTACAGGTTGTGGTGGGTTGTCCCTGGGAGGGTGCCAGGTGTTCTCAAAAGCCACCCTGTAACTACCCCACCTCAGCTTGACAAGGGAGAGAAACTGTAACAGAAAATAAAGTGCCTCATCCAGATTAAAAAAAAAAAAAAGGGCAAAACCAAAACTGAAAAAGCAAACCACAACAAACCAACAACAAGCAACAGAAACACCTTTGATTGGCAAGCTTATTTGCCACACTGAACAAGTTCCAGTTCTCCAGCACAGGAGGAAAGAATCAGCCACAGAGCTAGCACTGAAGGTTTTCAACGTTTCAGAACAAATTTAAGATTCTACTGTGATTATCTAACATAGATAGCAAGGCAAATAGATTTTATTTGCTGTATTACAATTATTTTTATTTACCCAAAGTAAGTCTCTAGCTAGTTGCATTGATTCTGCTATACTTTGAGGCCATTTAATCTAAAGAAAGCTGCTGTAAAGAAAATGTTTTTACAAGCCCCAAACAACAGCAGCATCTTAGGGAGCTTTAATGAGATTTTTCTGTTCAATGGAAGTTTAACATTCCCATAGAACAGATCAATACTACTTGTTTCTCCCAGATATGTTGAGAATCACCCTGCACTTGAACCCATAACAAGATGATCAGTCCCCTCTGGCCCTTTCAGCTTTCTTCTCACCTTTATGCAACAGGGATTTGAATATCCAGCTTGCAGCAATGCCAAGAGACAAGACAGGTGTCTGTAGAATCCCATTAATTCCCAGTCTTGGTCAAAAATAGGATTTTTTTTTTCCTTTTCTGTTTCCCTGAAGGAGGGAATGTTACGAAGCCTGGCCTGGAAATCATGTTTCCTTTACTTTGTTGCCACACATACAAATACCTCTGGACAAACTGAAAACTTGCACTTCAGTGTTGTCAGTAGTTCTCTACCCTGAGAAGAGCAGAGCTTTGACAGGGCTTTTAGCTCTTCAAAAAGCTAAAATTCTAATTTGGCAGGGGTAGCAAAATATGGCACTATTCAGTGATAGAACTGTGCTGTTCTCAATCCATTCACTTCATGTCTCCTGGCTACCTTTAAATTGCCTTTGAAGTTTTTCATTCTCATTTTTTCCATTTCTCTTTATTCTTTTTACCACTAATGCTTTGTCAGGGCAAGATGTGGGAATTCATGGCTTGTGTGAATGAATTATTTTTCTCTTCCTTTAGTTATAAACATCACTTTCTTCAGTTTATAACCACAGCTGGCCAAAATCATAAAAGACTACAGCTATTTGGTGCTTTCTCTTGTTTCTTAAAGTGGATGCTCTCATATTTCTATATTTCATAATAAAAATTAACTGTGAGAACAGCAGCTAAAGAGGACTAAGGTTAAAGCCTTACACACATTACTGTTTGAATGCAGGGTTGGAGATTTGGTACACAGCCTCCTTTTTTTTTCTTTTCATTTAAACAGAAAGTATTCTGAAGTAGATTTACTGTCTCTGAGACCTTCCTCACACATCCNGGGGGTTTTTGTGGTTGTTTTTTTTTTTTATTCTCAATTCCATGCTGTAATGATCCAAACTGGAAACCTTTTTTTCATTCCCCTCCTCTCATGCATATTGCAGCCCCCATCTCCTGAAAGAAACAAGCCCCAGCATTGAAATGACAGCACAGACAGGAGCTTAAATCAGAATAGTAAACAACAAAGAATTCAGAAGCCTGTGATTATGATGGGAGCCTCCATGTCCAGTTGCCCAAGAGGTCATATTTTAACAAGCACATTTCCTGCCTGCTAGAGACAAAAATTCCCTCATCATGACTCAGAATCGCCAGGTCACTTTTAACATTTGACACAGGTGGTCACAGAAGATGTGAAAGCATAGCCAAAGGGTGTTTAAACTGGCAGGTGAAACCTGCTTCTGAAGCATGCATGCTGGCAGGGAGGAAAGCATGTTCTGGCTTTAATTCCATAGCCCACTAACATTGTTACACTCTTAATCCAGTGTGCCTACTCATTGGGAAATCTCCCTGAGCTAAATATCATTTCTTCAACCAAACCACACAACAACTGCAGTGAGAGAAATCAAGTGAGTAAAAACATACCAGCTGAATCCGTAGCTGTTTTTTAATAAAGATAGTTTAAATTCACTGCTAAGTGATTTTGTACTGCCAGGAAAAAAAAAAAAAAAACAACCCACAAAACCAGCCACACACAACAGATTTGATTTGAAGCTATCCACGTTCCCATAGCATTCTCCATACATCTTCATTCCTGATTCTGTGATGTTTTGAGGCATCTAAAACAGCAATAAAATACTGTTGGATTAAAACATCTTCCTGCATCATCCCCTTCACCCTCTCCATTTGTGCTGAAGCTGCTACCCTCATTTCAGTTCATATGCAGCATTAATTGCAGTTGTCATGGCAAAGGTCAGTATTGATCCATTGATCCATTAACCCATCTACCCTGCAAGACTTCACAAGCTTATTCTCATTCATACAGAATATTGAAGAGTATTAAGAGCTATTGACAAGTGAAAACAAGGTCAAGGACTGTGACTTTGATGCTCACTGCAGTGATCATTTTACCACAAGTATTTCAATAAACTCTTGGACTGAGCAACAGAACAAGACTAGAAGAGACCCAAAAGTAAAGAACTTCTTAGATTTTGCTAATTAGAGACACATTGTTAAGCATTTGCATTGTTTGGCAAATGTAATTCTGAAACAAGTGGCAGCAAAAAGAAAGGGTAAATAGACTTGTTTAAAACAAACCAACCAACCAACCAAACCCATAAAAACTGAATAAAATATTTTCCTCTGGAATAAACTCACCACTTTTTGTCTTAGTATGGGAACAATGATACCAAGTCTGTGCCCAGAGTTTCTCATATTGTAAATCAAAGCTAAACCAAGAGGACACGCAATTCTGGACAACTAATTAGAAAAACCTTTTCTACTGCAACAAGGAAACTACTGAGCCAGATGTCAGCAGAAGCCTTTGAAAGAGACAGCATTTTATGGACTCATCTCTTACCAACTTCCCAACAGAAAAATACCCAACAAATGAATGCCTCCACAGGGTCCTGGTTGTCACATTTTGCCAAAGCAGCACCTTTAGCTCAGGATGAAGCTTCACATCATGAGGATCAGAGCTTTAATTCAAACCTTAGAGGCACACTACGGCTCTCACACCAGTGACTTCAAACTTGAGGTTTTGAAGTTTTCCATCTGATTAACAGATTTGCTCAGATTTGAATGGGGAGCTATGGAGCATTTGTGGTTTTTCACTGAATAAGAAAAGCAGAAAATTGTGTACCTGAGTTGTGCTGTTCAATTGCAACAGAAATGCACTATCACATATATGACATCACCAAGAAACCCTCAAGCTGGCCAAACATGTCAAGGTACAAGCATGCTTTCCAGGTTAAAGCAACTCACATGAGTAAGAACAAATCTAAAATCCAATTTAAAAAATTAAAATAAAAGTCAAAGTTTCAGATCAATTCAATCCACTAATGAACTAAGAGACTTCTCACAGAATTTTTAGGGTAGACCAGGCACAAAGTCAGAGCATTTTTCTCTGTAAAAGCAGACCTGTTCACAGCTAGAAGAGAATTAAGAAGGGTTGGGACAATTTGAGGATGCCTCATGCCTTTGATTATGCTGCACTGCAAATCATTTACTGATGACCTGCAGCCAAGATCCCTTCTACCATATTTCATACTAAAAAACTCTAGGAAACTGCAGCAAATAAAGCACAGTTTGTTCATTAAAAGCCAAAGCAATATTGCAAAAACATTTGATGCAATTTAAGCTATTCCAGACACATTATTAGGGAGATAATGATGCTGAATCATTCACTGCTAGACACTGACAACATTCCTCCATTGTTTTAATTGTTACAAAAGAGCAGTAAGCAAAGAAAGAGCAAGCAGGCAGTTCTCACCAGTTAATTCAAGTCATGTTGGGTATATGGAACTGGCTGTGCTTGCGTCACTGTCTCTGCTTAATAAGCCAAAAAGTACATTTTTAACATCTCCTTCCAGAGATAAAAGCCTCCAAGGTCGTGCACATGGGCTGACTCACTGACTAGCACCCATGGAAGCAAATAGCCAATCATTATGCATGTCCTGCAACAGACTATTACTGGTTTATCATGCAGTACACAGAGACAGCTATATTTAATTAAAAGTTTAAAATTCCTTGGTTCAAAATGAATCCATGCTAGAAAAAGAGCAATTCTAGGCACCACAGTCCAGGAGACAAAAGGTCCCTATCAGTTAAACGTCAGCCTTGCTGCTGGGCAGAGTGTGGGTTGTTTCTCTCACAATATTGTGAAACAAGGCCCATTCTGGGGTGAGTTGAGAAAAGTGTGTCCAGAAGTTCTAGGGAGGTTCTCAAGGAACAGCAGGTACAAGCTGGTACACAGGAGGTTCCAGTTCAACACAAGGAGACGCTTCTTTGTGAGGAGAGTGACAGAGCACTGGAACAGGCTGCCCAGAGAGGTTGTGTAGTCTCTTCTCAGGAGACTTTCAAAACCCATCTGGATGGACTCTGGTGTGGCCTTCCCTAGGTGATCCTGCTTTGGCAGGGGGGTTGGACTTGATGATCCCCACAGGTCCCTTCCAATCCCTAGCACTCTGTGGTCCTGTGATTCTCTTGCATTACAACAGTGACTGCTATGCAGGGCTGAGGTGTACTCACCAAAAGTTTCTACCCATAGATTTTCCATCTCCTTTCAACTCTTTTCTCTGCCAGACAATGATTCACCACTTCATAACCTAAGTCCCAGAGCAGCTGTGTGGCACCATGCCATGACCTGCCCACCTCTGTTATTCAGCTGTGAAGTTCTCTGATAGGTAAGACACCAAGAAAGAAAGGTACTGTTGCTGGGACAACTTTGATATTCGAGCCTATAATAACACTTCATCAGTGAAGACTAACTACTGACTGATGAGTTGTGGGATGGCCACTCTTTAAACAGGAACAACATAAAGGTGCTTCATGTTGACTACCCATTTGCATTAAAAGTGAGGGGATTCATTCTTTTTTTTTGGTTGGTTTTCTGGGTTTTGATTTGTTTTGCTTTTGTTTGGGTTTTTTTTTCAACATTTTGCTGATTAAAAAAAGCAAAAATAGAGTAGGAATACTGGAAAAACTCAGGCACAGATAAAATAGGATGTAAAAATCTTTCCTGATTATGGCCTCCAGAGCAGTGGAGCAGTCCAAACATATATGCAATTATCATAGAAAAAAAATATATTGGAGTAAATTCAATGTGTTGAGAAAATCCCTTGAGTTTTTATTCGCCCATAATTCTCTTTCCTCAGGATTTTACAAAATTAAACTACATAAAAACGCTTTCATTCCTATGAAATAGGAATTTCATTTCATTCTATTCAAGACAACCTAATATCTGTGCAGATAACTGTACCCTATGTTGCACAGAAAACCACTCAGGAAAAAAAAAAGTTTTCTTCACTAAAAGAAGGAAAAAATACATTCCAGTAGATTTACATTTGCAGTAGATTTGTGCTTGCCACTGTAGCAAAGTGAAATGTCATTGGTAGAAGTAGGATTTAGATAAAATACCTTATTGCAAAATGTATATCATATCTCTTTATGACAGGAAAAAGGTAATAAATCCAAGACTGAAAAGAATATTAGTTGAAAAGAAGCCATATGATCAGATGCATAATCTGGATGTGAATACAGTTATCTTCTATGGGATAATTTCAATTTAATTATTTTCATACAAGACCCAGTAACCAGGTATAACAAACCCTTAAATAATCCAAAAGCAAGAATGCAACATTAAGTTTCCCAGCATCTCATGTTGTCTAGTGAAGGAAACATTTCCTGCTGTCTTTCATCAGAAGAGAAATCTAATAAAGTTTTATTAAAATGTACAGTAGCAGAAGAGATGGGTTTAAAGTACAGCCTCTGTAGAGTGTAATGAGGTTTTGGCTCATAAAATTGTTTAGACTTTCATTAAAGAGATCAATGAACTCAAAAGAAAATCAGTTTAGCAAAAATACATGTGCTAGTCCTGCAGAACACCATTTAGCTGAAAACAGTTTGTAAGCTTCAATATGAACCAAGGAATCCTTCAAAAAGGAATGCAAATGAAGGAAACACTGTGGTAACAGTCTAATAAGACGAACAAACCTGAGCTCTTTGACAAAAGTTAGAGTCCAAGTGAAACACATTTAGGCACACTCAGCAAAGACAGGGAAACATTGAGGGTGGGATTGTTTAACCTGGAAAAGAGGTGGCTCAGGGGTGACCTCATTGCTGTCTACAACTACCTGAAGGGAGGTTGTAGCCAGGAGGGGTTTGGTCTCTCCTCCCAGGCAACCAGCACCAGAAAAAGAGGACAGTCTTAAGTTGCACCAGGGAGGGTTTAGGCTTGAAGTGAGGAGAAAGTTCTTCACAGAGAGAGTTGTTAGACGTTGGAATGTGCTGTCCAGGGAGGTGGTGGAGTCACCATCCCTGGAGGTGTTCAAGAGGGGATTGGATGTGGCACTTGGTGCCACGGTTTAGATAGTCATGAGGTGTAGGGTGACAGGTTGGACTTTGATGATCCTTGAGGTCTTTTCCAACCTTATAGATTCTGTGATAGGCAGAGCATGGCACAGACACAGCATCACCAGAAAGACACTAATGGAATAGCTGTGCTCAGGGTTCCAGTCTCAGTGGTGTGCAACAGGCTCCAAGATGGCATTAGTCAGGCAGAACTCAGCAGAGAGGAATTTGCAGTCTTCAAGGACAATCTATGTTCAAAGGACTGCAGAAAGTCCCTGAGTTAGACCAGGCCTACATGACATATGGCTCTTCAGCTGGATATGTTCCACTAAGCCACTTTATTGACCTGCTGCACTTTCTGGATAAAATGAAGCATTTGGCTGGCCCTGTTCCCTCAGCCATAAACCACAGAAATAGCAGCCATAGTCACCTGCTCCTGGCTCCTGCAAACCAGACAGTCATCTGGGACACTCCACTAGGAGTCATCCACAACCAAGGCATGGCTGTGCAGGAGGCACGGGGGAGCTGAGGCCCCCGGGGCACAGGTGCTGGGGCTGTCAGAAGGCTATTGGAAAGAAAGATGGGTATAGAGAAGGAATAAAGCAAGCCAGAGGCACTACACTATGGGGAGACTGGAAAACTACAGAAAAATGGAGGTAAAGAAAGCAATCTTAGGTTGGGATTATAGATTCAGCAGAGTTCTCTCTGCATGCAGCCCAAATTCATTACCAGACAAGTTGCTGCTCAGTCATCCACTGCCAGGAATAGAGAGTTTACAGCATCTGATTAGGAATGACTACTCCTAATCCTAATCCTGAGTATTAACTGCTTATTCTTAAAAGGTTTCACCCAGTAAGACAGAACTAAGAGGATGGCTGTTGTCCATGAAGATCTATGGAAAAGGGACGAGAAGGGAGAAGAACCAAAGAGAGATTCAAATGGGTAGGTTTAAAATCTGGAAGTGAATAATGACAAAGCAGCCGAAGAGGATTTCAACCAACAGTGAAGCCAGGGGATGACATGCATGTAATCAAGTAACTTAGCTTCTGAATAGTACCAGATGTAACAGCTGCTTACAATACCAACTGATTGTAGTCCAGGACTAGGAAGATCTCTCCCAGTCCCTGTGAGAGGGTGCCAGGGGAAAGCCTGTTTTCCCTGAAGAACACATCAGTTTAAAGCAAGACAGTCCTGTGCTTGGAGAAACTTCTTGTTGTCCAACCAGTAACTGATGTAAGTTTTACAGTTACCTCAATTTTTGCTACACTATAGGTTGAACTGACTGCTGAAATATTAGCCCTGGGCTTCCTCAAAGAGCATAATGCTTCCATATTAAAGAGTACACTGTCTTTCAAAACTTCAATTACATAGTTGTTTTTTTTAAAGACTGTATTTTTCCTAGAGTTTTAAAAAGCCTAAATTGATCCTTTATTCATACAAATGAAAAACTGTAAATCATTCATAGCTTTGTAAATACTGATGAAATTAGATTCTTACAACATGTACTTCTGTAGAAATATAAGTCCTAGAACAATGAAAGTAAGAATATTTCCATAATTACAGTGATTTTTTCCTACAGATAGTTATATCCAATTTAACACAGCAATGCTCAATTTGGCACCCAATGGAAAAAGAAAGAAAGGAAAAAGGCTGAAGTTACAGATTTAGCTACAGTTACAAATGTAGGAGTCTAGAACAACATGCTTAATGAGGGATGATATAACAGATACTCCATTATACCACTCCTTAGGAGCATGGACAGCTGGTAACCCAACTTTGAAGCTAGATTTTATTATGGTTTAGTTTTAAATCAGAAGAGGACATGCGAAAAAAAAGGAAGCAAGACAGAACTATTACATAAAACATTTTGTGGTAAATCAAGCAAAGGTAAATCAATTTTCTGCAATGCTGTAAGATGCATTATTTCACTATTTACTACACAAAATAGCAGGATAAAGCAGTCAGCAGAGTGCTAGGTTGAGATATATCCCAAAAATAACAATATGGACTTTTCAAAAAAATGAAAAGCAAGCAAACAAAAGCAAAAGAAAGGAAAAAACCCTATAGAATTATGGCTATCTAGTCACAATGATTCTGAACTTCAGAAATGTCAGCTTCATGTTATTTTGCTCTCTGGTTCAATCAAATTTTGGATCAAACAGAGACCAACCATAAACACCAGGGAACAGAGATATTTTTTTCTCTCATTAACCTCTCCCATCAAGCCTTCCCCATCACACAACACAGTCCTGTACTGCAGTCATTAATGCCCATCTAGGAACATGTACTATGTACTTGGATTTTTTGAGACCTCCAATGCACTTCACAGTATGTAAGCTTTGATTTCACACCCCCGTTTCTCCTCAAGACACAGCTAAGTAAACTGACATTTCTTCAGGATCATCACAAGATGCCCAATGCAGCTCCAGGCCTGCAAGGTCAAGAGAGATGATTCTTTGCCTTTACTCTGCTCTGGTGAGACCTCACCTCAAATACTGTGTCCAGTTCTGGTGTCCCCACCACGAGAAGCACATAGAACTGCCAGAGCAAGTCCAAAGGAGAGCCACAAGGGTGACCAAAGGGCTGGAGCACCTCTACAATAAGAAGAGGCTGAGGGAGCTGAGGTTGTTCAGCCTGGAGAAGACTCTGAAGGGGACCTTATAGCTGCCTTCTTCCAACACCTTAAGGGAGCCTACAGGAAAGCTAGAGAGGGTCTTTTCAGGAGGGTGTCTATCAAGAGGACTAGGGTGAATGGTCTTAAACTGAGGGAGAATAGGTTTAGATCAGGTTTTAGGAAGTTCTTCCATATGAAGGTGGTAAGAATCTGGAATAGGTTGCCCAGAGTGGTTGCAGATGCCCCCTCCCTTTGAAGGGGAGGGGCATTTAAAGATAGATTTGATTGTGCCTTGGGCAATCAAGACTACTTGAGAGGCATTCCTGTCCAGGGCAGGGGGGCTGGAGTAGATGATCTCTCAGGTGCCTTCTCACCTAAACCATTCTATGATCTTGTGATTCCATTAACTCCTGCTCCAGTCCCATATGAAGAGATGGAGACCTCCTTTTACCTGAAAGTCTTCATCATATCACTTAACAGCTGTGCCCTGACATGTGCCCTGACATCAGCCCTTGGGCCCCAGCGCAAAGCTGCAGGCACCTCCCCAGGAAAAGCCTAAAGACCCAAACCCTAGGGATCTAAGCTGAAACAGAGGAGCAGGCTTCTGCCCAAGCTCAGCTGCTCTCTTCACCCTGGCAGGCAGAGCACTGCTTCCACACCTTCACTCAGGAGCAGCCGGGCAATCCCTGAGGACGGCTTCCAGCACAGCTTCCAGCACCACCCAGTTCCCTGAGACAACCAGCAGTACCCTCCCCACCAGCCCTCCTGAAAGGAGTACAGCTCACCCTGAGCCAGCCTTCAACAACTACACCCGTGGTACAGACCCAAAACAGCTGAAATGGAAGGAAGAAAAAGCCTGTTTGAACCCCAGGAATTTGATGAATTAATATTTTATATTGCAACCGTGGCTTCTGTAAATGGATGCACCAGGGTGGTAGCAGGCAAGCAGCAAGAATGATAAACCTTTCACAAAATCTGGACAGCAAAATAACTTGCTCAAGGAAAAATTAATTCATGTTAACTAAAATGAATGCCCAAGAACGGTGGGGGCGGGGGGAGATTGCATGAAAACTATTATATGACCACATTAACCCTTGGAATATAAGTTGTAAGTGTGGCTATGGGTTGGATACAGCTTTTTCTTCTATTTTCACTTCTCAAATGTGATTCTAGTTCGTAATTTTTTTTTAGACTGTACCTTGTAATTCAGATGTAGTTGATCTGAAAGATGAAGGAAGGAGAAGCCAGGTACACAGTCAGCCATCCTGCAATGAAAGACTCCTCTTCCACACCAGCTCTTCCTATTCTCTGCAGTTCAAACTATAAAACCTCAGCAGAAAGCAATCTCATTATCTTATTCTTTCCGTAAGGTGATCAGTTTTGTGCACCTATGCAAAAAGCAAGAATGAGCAGAGCCTGCATACTCAGGGGTCACTCAGTGCACGAGATCACACTCTGGCATTCTTGACACAGCAACTGTGAATATGTTTATTTATGATGTTCACCATCCAGTGATGGTGCTGCATGTATATTTCCAGTTATGGTTCACTGAACAATTAACCACCTTCCAATGAGACTACAGTTCAGTAATTCATGCAGTTTCAAACACCTCAAGCCATCTGTATTCAGAAACACTAAAGCTCTGGTGTCAAAGCTGTTCTTATCACCAGTTAGTTAATCCCATGATAAACCCGAGCAGTGAATTTAACTCTTTAGAAACAGTGTAAAAAGAGGCAAGGTACAGTTTTTTTTTCAACACATTTCTCTAATTGTTAATTGGACCTTCCTGGACCATGAAGGTAATTAGGTTATTTTTTCCTCTTATTTTGTGATATCCACACTTTTGCCCACACTGTGCTTGGGAGAACACAATGTTCCAGCTGAGGAAAAAAGCCAGTGAAGGATGGTAATCAGAGAAGATAGTGAGGCAGTGCTGTGACCCACATCACGAACATTAACATGTATTTAGTGAAGAGATCCCACTAGAAACAAGCAATTTATAACTATATGAGAGAGCCTTAAGTTATTCTGCTTCTTGAAAAGGTGCAAGCTACTGAGCAAGGTAAAGTGCTTCCTGCAAACTGAAAATGAATTTTGTAGATACCTCCCCACCCAAACCTCACATTAAGTTTGACATTTACAATTTTAATATGATTGTACACTAAAAGCACACAGAAGAGGAAAAACTCCTCCAGATACAGACAGCATGTCTGGTTTAGAAAAATGAAGCAGCTCTTATTTCTTGTTTCCTTAAAGTGAGGGAAAGCATTTCATTATATGAGCGCTTGAGGTAATTATATCTATCTATATTTAAGTTATCTGTTTATATTTTGTCTGTGCATATTTTTAAATGGCACAAAATGTTTGGTTGGCAGTGTGAGTATTGGACCTGTGATTGGAAGACTGTTTATTCCTGACTGTACTTTGACTTTTAAATTAATTTATCACCCTTCCTATATTTCTGTAAAATCATTCCCCAACATTAAAATGAGAAGAATGGTATAATTTTGTCTGCTTAGCAGTTTCTGAACTCCAGAAAGTTCAGCTTCAGCTATGTCATACCTACACACAACTATGACATCCAATGGCATACTAAACAAGAGCCAGGCTACTCCATGTTTTGGGTTGTTCATGTGATAGTCAGGCAACAAATAATTGTTAAGTTTTTGATTTTGTTTTTAGTAAAATACTAAAATGCTCATGGATGGCATTTCCTCTCCTCCAGCCCAAGATAGGTGGAGGCAGTGAAGGAAGGTGCACTCACAATGCCATTTCACAAGAGAAGAATCTATCTTCAGCAGAAATCTTGTAGAATAAAAAAATTACAGTCAGGAAAACTCTTCAGCAACTTACTTTGGAAGCAGAGGATGTCAATGTTGAGAAGGCAACTCCTACTCGCCCTTTACTCAGTAACTGCAGTGTTACATGGAAGGGGAAAAAAAAAGTTTTTTTCAAAACTCTAAAAGTTTGAGAGTTTTGAAAAGAATATGCATGGAAGTAACAGTAACTGGTTTAAATCTAACATGTAATTCTATCAGTTCTCTGTCTCCATAATTTCTCCATAATCAGCTTTGAGAAGTTTGGGAACCATGGCATCCCATCAGCCCTTAAAATTATAAATTCACATTTCCATTAGCAAGAGAGCACTCTCCCAGGGACATCCAACAGAAAAACTGTTGTGGAAAATAATCCACTGGCATTTTACCTCTTTCAAAGCTCTCAGATATATACTGTGTGAAACACAGGTGTTGGGTCATTCCTTTACACTTGGGTTTTAAAGACAACCGTAACTACCAAATAGATTTTGCTTTTAGATCTTTTTTTTCCCACCAAACCAATCGAGATTCATAAACCAAAGAAACTAGAAGCAGACAATATTTGTTGCTTTGGTTTGTAGAGTGCTCAACTCCTCAGTGAGAGATATCTCACAACACTGAAAAATGAAGCTTTGGAAAACATCCCAGGGAATAGTTGACAGAGAAACACTTATTTTTATCAGCACTACAATACCCTGTGGCCACTGCATCAAAATATGGAGAAAAAAAAAAGTTGGTTTTCATGTCAAGTCCTGATGCAGTTCTTGTCAACATATTGGCAATTAGGCCTAGAAGTACATTGATATTCATATTTTGTGGAACCAAAATGTGCTATACTTATCAGCTTCAGTGCTTTAAATTAAAAATTGACAAGAAAGGATGGAAAAAAACCCTATTTGTTTTCCTGTCTGCCACTCAAAATATCAAGTCTGAGCAGTACCATCTTTCAGTCTTTCCTAATATCTAAACATCACCAGATACTGTTTATTTTCACTTGGTGTTTATTTTTACTTTGTACTTAAGAACAGTAAAAAACAAAAAGGTCAAGTTGTTCCTTCTGGTTTGTCAAGCTGTTTAATGCTCTTCCAATGGGTGTGAACTTGGGGAGAGATGGGAATGATAGCAGTTTGAAGAACTGAAAATCAGTTTTAACATCAAAAAGCTTTTGGAGAAAAAAATTACTGATCATAGAACAACAAAGTCAGGTTACAAAAAGTATTAAGGATTTATATAATGCTACATTTGTCATCATATGGTACTAGCAGTTAGCAAGGACAAGGATGGCATTATGAAGAAGTTAGGCACATTAACAAAATGACTAGATTAAATTGAAACAGTGCCCTGCTTTGAGAAATGGCTCTTTTACACCTCTACAGGAGGACAACTTTTCATTAGTTTAAATTATAGCTAATGGTGGTTTGGAATTCAAGGTTTAAATTACAGTCCCATAATAATGACTCTGCATGATCTATTCAGTGATTATAACAGGATTATAATCCATACATGGTGGGATAACATTACACACACTATATATAGTTGGTACTTGGATTTATTGAGAGTCATGCCCTACCCTTATTTCTGTATGAACAAAATTCACTGAGCCCTTTTCAGGCAAGAACTGCAAAGGAAACTCTTTTACATTTACTTTCAAACTAGATCATTTGGGAGAGCATTGCTGAAAAGCTACCTAGCTGCATGATAGCTGATAGAAAGCTCAACAGAGGTGCTTAGTCCAAGAAGAATCTTCTCCTGAGGCTTGGTCATTATTAGTTTGGAGTAAGAAAAGTGTTTCAGTGGCTGACTGATTTTTTTTTTTTAAACTAAATTTTACTCCTTAGAACCATCTTACAACTCAGAGCTGCTAAGACAGATCCCGCTGAGTCGGAAAGGTTAGTTGTAACTGTCCCACAAATTCAGGGCATGTGCATTGATTACACAACTCTCAATTATATGGGACATAAATACATATATATCTGCAAAACAACATTAGGAGACCCAGCTCTTACTACCAGCAACGTATTTAACCAGAAAAAATTATGATTTCTGTAGAACCAGCCTTACATATTCATTTGCAGATGTTAATGAGGCAGAAAATTTAAAAAGACAACAATATGTGGGACTTGCTAATTCCAACCACTCAAGTAACTTATTTTACTCATCTAGATATAAAATTTTCTTGGCCAGAGATCACCATGCTCCTGATTTAAATCAAGGAAAGTGTGAAAGTGTCAATTATCACAATTTGTTTTCATTTGGGATTGTTTGCCTCATCTGTAAAGATTACAAGTTAATTATTTGTATTCTATTAGAACAATATCACTAATGAAATGTGAGAAGAAGGGAGAAGGGTCATGCAGGGTGTACTTGTTATCAGAATCTCTGTTGGTAGTTCAGTTTCACCTGTTCTTGAGAATAAAATAAAAGTGGGTCCACATAAGTTAAGAAGTCAGATGGCAGTTTTTCTCGGTGTGATAAATAATATTCTTTGCCTTCCAAGCAATCATGATCTCAATGGAAGTGACAAGAGATGCTTCCACTAACACTGTCTCAGGAGACAAGAGCCTCAATGTAAGAAAATTTTCAAATGTAAATGTAGAAGTGCATTTCAGTAAGTGTAAAAGAATGTAAAAAGTTATCTTAGTGTTCTGCCTAATAATTGATTTTGTGAATGAAAACAAATTCCTTGGAAAGATCTCATTAATGAATGTGGGTTTGGTAGTAATTTTCAATGGTTTTCCTTGTTTTTTATTTTGTGTTAAAGAATAAATCTCTACATAACATAAACCTAAATTTTCATAATAAAATATATTTATGTTTTAGGAGGGGAACAAAAAGGAAAGATAATAACACTTGCAAATGTTTGTTGTGTTACCTTGGAGAAATGCCATTTTAAAGCAGAGGTAGTATAACACAGCCAGCGAACAGGATCTTACCTGCTGATCATCAGACATAAATCTCAAGATGGCTGTTTGGATTCAAGCCAAAATCATGTGTTGAGAAAGCAACAAAACTGTCTTTTGTGTGCCTCAAGTCCCAGAAAGGTTGTACTGTAGACATGCTGGTCTCCCTTCCCAGCTGCCACAGGTAGCAAAACGGAATTGCAAGCAATTATGCTCTAGTAAGACTTCTCTTTTAGTCTGAACCCAAATATTTCCTCACTTTTATCTAGCTCAATGGCTTAGGCTATTCTATACCTTTGCAAGCTGGACTAAGGTGGAGAAGGAAGCTTCCCATTCATTTTTCATGAGTACTTCTGGACTAAGAGGCAGAGTTGCTTCCCAAGGGACAGGTCCATGTTGTCTCAAGGCAAAAATTGGTATCCCTTAGCCTAGCTGATTTGGTGTCAACTGGCTTTTGAACCTCAGTAAGTACATGCATGTCCTTGCATTCAGAAGCATATTTGTTGTTAGGCTTCGTCATTCATCCTCTAATTAAAAAAAAATTTCCATTTGTCCTCCCAACAAAAAACAGTACAGTAGGGAAAGCAAGATCCTATGAACAGCTGTCTTTCAGGACTACTGCTTGAAGCTGGCTTTGGTCTCCCCTTTGCCAGACAGCTCAGCCTCCAGCAGAATATTGCTGGCTCTCTCGGGTCCCTTCCCCCTGTGTCAGGCCCAGAGTTGGCATCTGGAGGGTTTAATCCTACATGAGACTGCGAAAAGAAACCATGTTCAGTTTTCTTTAAAATATTAGATATCTTCAGCTAATGATGGAACAAGAAAAAAAATGAACATCATGGAGAACTGTGTATGAATTCATAGCAAAAGAGAAAAATGTTCCAATTTGTTTAATTATTTCAGTAAATACTTATGGCAAATTTAGTTCACATCTACATTTTAAGTTATACAAATGGGTGTAGTCTCCTGAGCAGTGACATTCCCTGAACAAGGATGAATGAGCTGGAGCGGTATTATTTTTTGTTACATACAACATTACTTAGTTCCACCACACATCAAGGATGCTTTACAGATAGATCTTAGAGTATGCATCAGCACTGTGTATTTGAACAAACACAGAAGTGTTTGCAGAATAGGTTCTCAGTTGATGAAATTTCTTTATCTTGCTGGTCTAGCTGATATATTTTCCACTGATATGTAACTGTGGTAAGTCAGTTGTGTCCATCAATTCCTTATTTATCTCTAGAAGAGAGAGTGATGGTCACAAGGTCCTTGAAGAAAAGGTCTGCTACCTGACCTAGTCCTTCCATGAAAACTAAGAATGAATTGATAATAACAGGGGTTTGCTTAGGAGTACGACACCTGTCATGATGTAGGCAGGAAATAAAGTTCCATTAAATAGCTTACCAGTGGTGCAATATTGATTAAGCTGATTATTTCTCCTGCAGAAGATATAAATCAATAGCACGTGCCCAGATTCATGAAGAAGGTTAAAAACTTTCTCTTTCAAGCAAAAAAACCATACAACGGATTTTTTTTGTTGTTGTTGAGTTTTGATTTCTATTAATTCCTATTATCAAACAACAATGAATTATTAATTCTTGTCTTTTGTATTGCAGCCTATTCAATCACATAATGAAAATGTAGATCTTGAAACAGTGTTTTTTCCATAGTCCACAGAGAATAATATCCAGATCCAAATATAAGTTATTTTACCTGACTGCAAATTAAGTTGGAGTTCTACAAATTTTCTCTGACATATTTAATGATTAGTTTTCAAAAGGCTAGATTTCTATTTTATGCATATATAAAAGTTCATTTCTTTCCCACAAATAAAAAAATGTCTTCAAAATAATACACAATTAATTCTCAGTGGCAACTTTCATGCATCACAAGAAACTGCATGTGTAGACCAATATTTTCTGGGATGTCAGAAGCTCATTTTGAATGCAAGGAAACATGCTGAAGCAGACTGTCTCCCTGCAGCACGAGACTGATCCTTCAGAAGCTCAGACCAGAACAAGGCAGCTACCAAGAATACAAATATTTTTCCAGCTCTGCCTATAGAGCAACAGAGAAAAAGTAAGACTTTCATCTTGGAAAGCCTCAAAGAAAGCAAAGATCACAATAAAACTCTGTAATCTTTTTCACTGAAAGGTCCATTAAAACAGTGACTCATGAGAACAAATAGTAAATGAAGCTGAAGTACTTCTTTGGGGCAGGGCCAACACAAACTGCCTGCCTTGAAGGCTGAGCTATCCAGGTTTTATATTTCAAGTTAATCAGTAAACTTGGAAGCACAAGAATGTAGAATTTGTATATGGCTTCAAATCCAATCCTTCCTAGCACTAAAGGTAGTGGAGTCCTAGAGTCCAAACTGAAAGCAGTAACAATTCATATAGCCTGACCTGAGATTAGACTTGCTGATTTAACCCACTGCTAATGTTACTGAACAGGTTCAGAACTGAGTAAGTCCTACTTTATGTATGAGTGATATATTTATTCACTAATAACTTACACAGAATTTTGCCTGTGTCAGGTGTTGTCTTTTCATTTACATAGTTTTCTCCTCCTTGCTGTTTCTCCTGTTGACTTTCTCTTATTCATTTTATGTAAAGTTTAATTGAATTATTTTTCTTAAGGTGATTAAATCCCCTTAAAAAGAGCAAAGATATCCTGTCCTAGCACCTCTCTTATTTCCTAAACTAAAAACAAAACAAACAAAAATAACCCACGAAGCTTTGCTGGTCTCACAATACTTTTTCCACTCACTTATCAGAATTGTAGTCTTTTCCTGAATGTCAATTTTAATTCATCTTCCTTCATCTTTAAGGACTAGAAGTGAACCAAATTTTTGCAGATGAAGCAAGGCCATTACTTGCATAATGGTATAACAGCTTTCCTGCCACCATTGTGTACTCATATTAGTCAGAAGTCTATGTCCAAGTCTGTAATTGTGTAAGTTTTACCAGGCACAACTGAGTATGTCACAAACCAGACTTTTAACACAGCAACATTTACACTGTTAAGCATCAGGAAAAGTACTTTGAAAGGGAAAGAATGAGACCTGCATGTCTGCATGTGGAGAATATCTTAGAAAGACTATTACTGTTCAAGGATATGTTCCAAACAAAAGATGCAGCAAATTATGCAGAGAAATCCTCTTATCCTTTGGTTCTCCTTTCTTTGCAATCACCTTGTGCTTCAGTCTGTGCTGTGAGGAACGTGTATGAGTATGTGTGTAAGGGTACTTATTTGTCATTGTCTGCAGACTTGCAGAAGGTTTTTGCCTCACTCAAGCATTGCACCTTTGTGCACAGTACTGCTTAGTCCAGAGCATTCTGCTGTATCATTTGCATTTTTCATTTTATTCCAACTCACATGCTCTGTATTGTACAGAATCTTGACAATTTATGTACTCCACCTAAGACTGCAATAAAAATTTAAAATCATGCTTCTCTTTCGGCAACACCTTTGCTCCTGGTTATTTCTTCCAAAACTATTTTTCTTCCCTGCAACTACTTAACTTCTAGTGTGATGACAGCTTTTTATGCAATTAAAACCAAGCAAATAAGAGTCAGGCATTCTAACACAAGTTTGAAGACACTGTTTAAAATTAGAGCTTCTGTGAAGGATGGTACAGGAAAGAGCTTGAGAGATGAAGAGGAAAATATAGGTACAATTTCATTTTGCCACCCCTGTTGTCCACCACTACTTTAGTCCTCAGCCAGACTACCTGTCCCAAGCCAGATGAAGATCTGTCCATTCCCACACCTGTCCCATCATATTCACAGTGGGAAAAGAACATACTTCTGGAATAGCCCTACCTTCTCTGATGATCAACTATGTACAGCATGGAGGATCAGGAGACAGAAGGGTACATTTAGGGGATAAACTGGAAAAACTCTGGTAGTGGGAGGACAAACAGCCACCATAGTGCATAGTTGCTCCCTCTGTAGAGCCCACTGAAAAGGAATATTTTCAGAAATAGGTTCAGGATGGCTTGGGTGGTTCTGACAAAGGATTACTGTTATTCAAGTTGAACGCATTTTATTGCAACCCTGTTAACTGTTCTGGTACTCACCAAACCATTTTCAAAGAATCATAGAATCAACCAGATTGGAAGAGACCTCCAACATCATCCAGTCCAACCTATCACCCAGCCCTAAGCAATCAGCTAGACTATGTCACTAAGTGCCTCATCCAGTCTTCTCTTGAACATCTCCAGTGATGGAGACTCCATCACCTCCCTGGGCAGCACATTCCAAAGGGCAATCACCCTCTCTGTGAAGAACTTCCTCCTAATATCCAGCCTATACCTCCCCTGGCACAACTTGAGTTGTATGCTTCCTTGCAATTAGATGTGAAAAGAATGTTCAGAACTGCATACATGATTTAGGAGATGAAAATCAATAATATGCAACCATATAACTTGCCAGACCTACACTGGTATCCTTACACAGCATGCAATGGACAAGGAGAATGCCAGCTTCCATTTAGGACATCTCACATAGTGCTAAGTTGTGGAAATGGTTCTTTCTTTTCTTAGTCACTTAAGTGCTTCAGAAGTTCTTGGCACCAGTGTTTGGAATTTTCTGAATTACAGCACATTTCAATTAATAAAAACATTAGCAGCATACATTTCAAATAATAAGGGGGCGGGAGGCAAATATCAGAGAGGGAAGATTAAGAGAGAATTAAGAAATAATAAGGGAAGAAACATAAGCACATGAACTTGGCCAAGATACCTATTTTTTAACAGAAATCAGTAGTCAACACAAACACATTTCAAAATGTGTTTTTTGGGTTCCCCCCCCCCCTTTTAAAGAAACAGAAACATATAGGGAATGTTCTTTTTCTTATGGCACTGCCAGTTAAACCTCGAGTAACAACGATTCAGGATAAAAATGAAACAGTAACTAATGAGCAAGAATCTTTCTCAGCGCAACACAGAAAGTGAGTTGGAGAAACAGTGTTCTTATGGAACAAAAACAGAAACAACAGAAGGAGCAAATTAGCAGGTTTCTTTCAGATACAACACAGAGTAGTTAAAAAGAAATATGATGTAACTGAAGTCATGGAAATTTAGCTTATGCAGAACAATGACTAAAATACCAAACTGAAAAAGAAAAGAAAAGAAAAGTTAGAAGGGTTGAAAGAGTTTGGGGGGAGGAGAGGAAAGGAGACTCAATAGCTAAAGAAATAAATTTCATATTGTATCCTTGGGAAGGAACTGAGAACACATTATTGCTCTAATTACAGGGGTGTGGAAGTGAAAGGCAGAAACATAAGATATTGGAACATCATAATAGCTCTATGACCTTAAAAAATCACAAGCTAAAATACACCATATGTTCACATACACCATACCACAGCAGAGCTTGTCTGCAGTCTGCCTATGAATGCTGACAGTGATTGCTGCAGTGATGATTTGGCCCACCAGGAATGGACAGATGAACCAGCAAGAGCAGAAAGCTCGCTGGGTTATTACAACATTGGCTCTCTGTGAGCAGGCACCCTAGATCAAGTTACAACTGCTGGTTTATTTCTTTATTTCATTTCTGTTGCATTCCCTTTGTTGGTTTTTTTTTTTGTTGTGGGTGTTTTACTCACCAGATATGGAGAAGAAGAGATCTTAAAAGTTTGCCTCCTTCAAGATATTAATGGATAAGATCATTAACTTAACTCTGCAATGAAGATAAGAGAGCAATGAGATGTGTCGGGAGATGTTGCCAACTGCCCAGCAATGCCTGAAGGAAATATAACTAGTAAGATTCGTAGTCTCTGACAGACTTCATCCAGCAGGATGCTGAGAAAAGATCCTGCCTCTGGCAGTAATTAATGAACAGCAGAATTTGGCAGCAGTATCCTGCTTGTAATAGAAATCTCCAGGGCTTCCAAATCCAGGGCTTTGGAAAAGACCAGTTCCAAAAGACTGAAATTCCAGAGTCGAAATATCACTACTATGATGGGCCAATACAGACAGAAATGCCAGGGTGAGGAGACTACATTTTGGAAGACATTTTCAAAGGCTAGAACTAACCTGCATGGGAAATAAAACTGCTCTGAGTCTCTGAGAAAATGATCTGAGGAACTTCTACTTGGTCTAGTTTTCATCTAGTCATCACCTAGTTTACAGTTTTCTAGACCACATATCTTCTAAGCCATGGAGTTTTGACACCAGCATGAGGATACACATCAGGTTTGCATGAACTCCTTGGAAGTCACACACATCTTTCACTCTCCACTCCCACTAATTCCTTTCTTGCAGGTTTACTATCAATTAAAGTTACTAGCCTCAATCAGAATCTCATTAATCAACAGCTCAATACATCATACAACAGGAAAACATACCCACAGTGTGTCAGCATCTTCCTTTCTAGTCCCCGAGTTAAAACCTTTAGTAAATATTCATGGAGTTTCTTGAAAGTGCTCCTGCCAACAAGGCCCTTTCAAAGGAAATGCATTCCTGATAACATGTTTTGGCTCAGTTATCTCCAAGTGCCTTCTGCTTTCATTGTTGAGAATCAGTTAAGAAGTTACAGTCTGTACCACATATTTCCTCATGCAAGCCATGGTTCAATTCCAGAGAAATATGTGAGTGTAGCACTCATGTTTCTTTCAATTAATTCAATAAAAAGGGTAATTTATACCAGAGATGTAACATAAAAAAATGTAAAAAGACAAAAAATAACCCAGATAAAACTCTTCAGATAATTCTCTCCGTTCCTTCAGACTCATGCCAACTTTTCTTTCTTTTTCCTTAAGGTGTGCATTCTCACCTTTTGCTGAAAAGACTTTAGATTCAGGTTTATAACAGTACTTTCAGAATATTGCAATCAAGTTTTTTTTTTTCCAATTTAGTAAATAATATTTAAAATTAACTTTCTGGTCATTCATGAGGTGTTTGGAAGCTTCAATACAAGGGTTAAGGTCTGCATATATACCTGTCCCCATATTTCTACATTGCCTCTAAAGAGTATTTTATCCTATTCTGATCCCTTTCACTGGTTTTGACTTCTGTGTTTATAGCTATGTTTAATTATGAATAATGTAGTAATCACCTTGAAATCCTGTGCCTTCAGCTACTGTTAATCAGAGCTATCTCAAAATAAGTTACAACAGTCACAAAGATTTAGAGAGCTTTAGGCACTGGAAGAGTTTAAATAAATTGACATAGCACTCAAAAAAATATGCTAAAATGATAAATTATTTCTACTCCATTAATATTGCAAACTCCTTTTACCATTTCCAGGATATTTTTGATGCATTTGGGGCTTGTATTTTTAATGTTATTTATTTGAAATAGCAAATAGAGGCAGCAAATACTTAGCTAGTGAACTTTTACGCTTCCTTAAGAGTTCCATTTCTACACTGCATCTGCCTGAGTTTCTTAGAGAGTCATATTTAGTATACAATATTTATACTCTGACATCCAGCTACTTGACACACATAAACATACCATTACACTTATTGATTCAACTGGAAATGCGACATTCTGTAACCTCTGAGGTGCTGGGTACATATTTCAGGGGGATTATTATGCAGTTCTTGATTCTGTTTGAAGACTGGGTCTTTAACAATGCTAGGCTGCAATATTTCAAAGATTTTTAGTAAAGAAAAATATTAGTCTGGACTACCTGAATTTGAGACTTCTTCCTATGGAAAAACTTGGTTTGTTTGGGCTAGTAGATCTGGGGAGGATTTCCCTGTGTACAGACGATGAGGATGGTGAAAAGCAAAGTAAAACATGGAAAAAACGAAAGAGAAAGTGGACAAGACAAATACCAGGAGAAAAAGGGAGTAGGGGGAGTAATGAAGTCTTTAGATTCTCTGAGATGGAGAAAGTAAAGAATCATTTGGGGATGCAGAAAAATGGATGGGAAAAGTCATGACGTGCCATAAAAGCAACATTTCTATTCAGCACAAGATTTTCATAATTAGGTTGGAGTTCAGTTCCTGGATAATGATTTGACAATATATTATAAGCCTTCCTCAGGGGATGAGGGGTGATTGTTTCTACCTTTTTATTTCCATGCTCACCAGTCATTTGCTTTCATTGGTCTAGTATTGATGAGGGCAAGAGTTGTCCTGCCTAAAGCATGTGTTTAGCAGCTATGAATTCTGATGGTTACATCACACAAGGAAGTGAGTGGGGTGGTTGTTTTGTATTTGGTGCTCAAGTATGTTAATAAGATAAGATGACACACGTGGGTTCAAATTCTTAGAGATGTGTATCCTTTTACTAGCACTTTGCCTATTCAATAAACTCAGTAATTATTATAACAAGAGTGAAAGTGGTGCTCCAAAACCACTTTCATCTACAAAAATGTTACATTTCAATTTGATCTCGTTCTTACTTTAGTACTTAAGGAGCAAGATATCTTTACTAATGCTACATGTCTGTTAACTTTCCTTCCCTAACAAAAAATGCTGGCCAGCTAAGGACAGATTTGAAACATATGAAAGCATGAAGCTCCTGCACACGTTCTGGAACTCAGCAGTTGTACAGTAAGGAAATAATTTAGTGCTTCAGCATAGGAAAGGACAGACAGGATTCAGCCATTAACTGCTCTTTGGCAGCCACATGTTAACTGCAAAAAGTACTATTTCTTGCCAGTGGGATCATAGGGATCAAAGGAAGCCAGGCCTCATTAATTTCCCTGTTCATAAAGAAATTATCTTTTCTTTCACAGCTACTTTTTTGCTCTAGAATTGCAATTCAGAGCTGTTTTATACACATACACGTTTACTGTACACACAAATGAGTAGTAAAAACAGTAATTAGCAGAAAAATAAAACCATTCATATTTTGCCTTTTTTCCTTCCTTGATCTTCACAGAGCCTGACCACATATACACCCTCCTCCCACACATGCATTCACCAATAAGATGTTGAATTGGTAACCTATTCAGTCAGAGATTTAACGCAGAAAGATTGCATCAGGAAAGACAGAAGGCAAACTACATGTCAAGGAAAACACTGAGCAATAAATCTTGTTCAAGGTACAATGTCATGTGGATCCTGTGCCCTTTTGAGAGGGCATTGGCAGAGTGAAGGGAAATATTGGGTTCATTTTTTTTTCAGATTAACAGAACAGATTTTTTTAAAAAAGGGTATGGATGAGTTTGACTATTTATAGGTAGAAAAATAAAAATTAGTAGAAGTAAAATACTTGGGGGAGTAAAAATAAGGATAGATGAACCCTGAAAAAAAGCAGGGGTTTGGGTTTGGTTTCAGTATTCTCTCTAACAAACCTTAAAAATGGGGAAAGGAATAACATGTGTTCTTATTCAGCTCTTCACCTACAAATCTCAGGTTCTGGGATGTAGAACAAGGAAAAGAACAGCACTTCTATGAGCCAGAACGAATAGAAATAAAGTGCATTTTTGGTTATGAACTTGTAGTTTAGCAGCAAACCATTATTGTTGTTGGAAATACAGAATTCTATCTGAAATAATACAAAACTATATTATGTGCAACAGATTACTCCAGTATCTCATGGTACCAGTGCCAACAGCTTTTATCAAGAGAAAGCTGCAAATTGTATTTTTAAACTGAAGTCACGGGATAAGTGTTAAGTTTTTAAAGGAACTGTAGTGCAGTCTGGGCTATAAAATGCTGGGATAACAGTCAGTTGTAAATCTCCTTGACAGTTATGTCTGCAGTTCTAAAACTGAACTACCAAAAGAGTGATACTATAATAATAAAAGCAATGCAACAGAAGTCCAGGGTGTGTTAGATTTATGAATAGGATATCTTTTCATGAAAAGGACAGAGAAACCCTAATTACCAAGAGAAAAAAAAAAAAAAGAATTTTTTCAGTATGCAGCAATGTGACTATTTTCCAGACAATGAATTATGCATTCCTTACACTAATCTCATGTCCCAGTAAAGTCACATTAAAGAAATAAAAATAGTAACCATGACAATTTACATTTCAGTTCTGCATTTTCATAGACTCAAAAAACAGTTTGAGTTTGAGGAACCTTAAAAGATCACCCAAACTCCGAACCCCCTGCCATGGGCAGGGACAAATTTCACTAGATCAGTAAGAAGAAAATGGAGAAAAATGAAAAGAGCTCTGTACTCAAGTTTTTGACCTCTTCATGTAGTGAATTCAGTATCAGTCTGTATCAAGGCAAACACTCCTGTGGGCCTTCTTTGAAGGCATAATGAAACTCAGTAACAGGACTTGTGGCAAGAGGTCATGTTTTCCCTGAATGGCCACAACTGTGGGGTAGTACCAAGCAGCAAAAATCTGTGGGGCCTATTTCATAGCATTCAAATTATATTGGCCAGGTCTAGATACAGGACTACATCAAAATTCTTCTACAATTTAGCATAATTATAACCCATCTTGCACTGGGCTTTGCATGAACAAAAGGTGAGTAAAAATATTCACACAGCTCTATCAGTAGATCTCATCAGCATTTTTTCAACAGCTGCTTGCTCCTACTTGTTCTCCTGATGGAAGAGGCAGACAACTAGTGCAGACTTACAGTTGTATTGTATATAGGAGTGATGACATATTCTGCATCAAGTGCCCACTGAAGAACTCTAACTTCTTATTGAATGCAGTGGTGATTTGCCCACTGGCCCACAGAGGAGCTGACTCTGAGCTTGTTCCATCCAGATTAGAAGACTCTTAGCCAAATCCTTCAAAGGGACAACTGTGATGAAACAATGTCTAGTATTTGTCTCAAAGAGAGAAGTGTAAATTCTTTATTGCCAGTCTCACTCACTTAGAAGCACAGCTCACACTTTCCCATTGTATGTAGACATATAATTTATGTATTAATGGAACAGAAAGTACCTACTTATTTACCATTTCTGAGCATAGCCCTCTCCAACACAGTGAGCATTAGAACTGAATCACTTGGTTCAGAACAGATGCTCAGTACACTAAATGTAGTTCAGGTAGGTGGGAGAAAGCTACAAAGTTATCAAAGACATACCAGCAAGAATAGTAACTGCCCAGAAGGTGACAGTGCAGAAACAGGGATGGTTATTGACTTGATTGAAAAAAATTATGGTTGTGTATTCCCTTTGTTGGCAATGTATTAGAATCATAAAATCATAGAATCATAAAATCAAGAATCATAAAATCATAGAATAGCATGGTTTGGATTGGAAGCTACCTCCAAGGGTCATCTAGTCCAACCCTCCTGCAGTTAGCAGACATCCTCCACTAGATCAGGTACCCCAGAGCTTTGTTGAGCCTGACCATGTATATCTCCAGTGGTGGAGCCTCAGCCACCTCCTTGGGCAATCTGTTCCAGTCTTCCATTACCCTCATGGTAAAGAACTTGTTCCTAACGTCCAACCTAAGTCTAGTCTTCTCTAATTTCAAACTATTGCCCCTCATCCTATCACTGCACATCAACTTTTCTTAGAAGCAGAGAGCAAATACCATCTTCTACAGAATTTTACCATTACCTTCAGGAAAATACAAATGCAAAAACCTGCTTTCATTCACCTGCTGTCAGCAAGTGATCCATTTTGGTAGAAATAGCCATCCAAACCTGCAGGGAAAGACTTTGTCCCCAGTATGGTGAACAGAAACTTACACTTTCTCAGAGATCATTCTTTATTACTTGCAGTTGTCCATAAAACTAAAAAGAAATTGTATGAGGAACAGCAATTCTGTTTTGGCAGTAGCTGTTAGCTAAAAGATCACCTTATAGTTACAAAATGTGCCCAGAAGGTCTAGGGAAGTTCTTCTACCTCTCTACTCTGCCCTGGTGAGACCACACCTGCAATACTGCGTCCAGTTTTGGGCTTCCCAGTTCAAGAGAAACAGAGACCTGCTGAAGAGAATCCAGAGAGCCACAAGGATGATTAAGGGATTTAAGCATCTCCCCTATAAAGAGAGACTGAGATCTCTGGGGCTGTTTAGTCTTGAGAAGACAAAACTGAGAGGGCATCTGATCAATGGCTATCAATATCTGAGGGGTGGGTGTCAAGTGGAGGGGGCCAGGCTCTTGTTGGTGGTTCACAGTGATAAGACAAGGAACAATGGGTTCAAACTAGACACAGAAGATTTCACCTCAACATGAGGAGAGACTTCTTTACAGGGAGGCTGACAGAGCCCTGGAACAGGCTGCTCAGGGGGGCTGTGAAGTCATCTCCTCTGGAGACTTTCAAAACCCTCCTGGATGAGCTCCTGTGTGGACTATCCTAAGTGATCCTGGTCTGGCAGGGGGGTTGGACCTGATGATCTCTTGAGATACCTTCCAACCTCTGATATACCATGATACTGTGAAAATAAACAAAATATTTATGTAATCTAGTCCCTGAAGGGTACATATCCCTCTATCTATACAGAAATGAGAGATGAGAGAGTAGGTTGTTTGTTTCAGGTTTTGTACTTATGAACAATATCCAACTTGTTTCAAAAGAACAGTAAAGAACAGATAAAAGTTCAGTTAGGAACAGTTTAGAACAGTTAAAAGAACAGATCGAACAGTGAACACTACCCCCACTATGTTTTCAAGGTTGCAGGCAAGGACAACTGATTAGTGCACATTTGATGTCTCACTAGTAAGTGATAATCTACTAAGTCAAGCATTTTATTAGTAACTTCTCTCAAGCATTCATGTTTAGTTGAAGGAAATACTCTGCCCCATATTTTACTGTTTTTAAAAAAAAAAGTAATTTCAAAACAAACTGCCAGTTGTTAGGGTGCTAAAAGCAGCACTAACTTTCACAAAAAAACTGAGCTTTCTCTTGATATTATGTTGCCACAGAAACCAGCAACCATAGAGTCAGAGACCATGTCATGTAGAATTTATGTGACCTTGAGTTTAATCAGCAGTGATTCTGCTGTTTAATAATTTCACAGCTGTGGAAAAGGACTCTCTCCTCTTCAATAGTGTAATTTCTGTAATTTACACTCCACTGCTGTGCATGCTGTTGGACACAGTGGCATCTTATTAGCTGCACTGAATTGTTCATAATTGCAAGCACAGCTGATATCCAGCAGTAAGATTTTTGGAGTGCAAGCTGTTAGCTTGGGAGATTTTGCAAAAGATTTTATCTTGTATTTGTCAGAGAAAACCTTCAAATACAGCTGAGGCCCTTCCAAAAGTCTTGTTAGCAGGCTTTGGAGTGGAAGACAGGAAAATCACTACAGGGAGTTCTCTCTCAGCAGCTCCATATTCTCTGCCACACCCTGTAATTTTCACCCTGGGGAAGCTGACAGATTGGTTCTACCTGTGAAATTTTCATAAGTACTGAACTAAGCGCTATTGAACCTATGGAAGAAGAATTTGATGTTAAATTGGACACTTACATTCTATGAGTGGGGAAAATTAGGAGAGAAAATGGAAATGTTTGAAAGTACACGTTCAGCTATAAATGCTCAATACATGTTTTTTATATATATATATAAACTACATCTAAGTGCTAATGTAAGAAATCTTTCTGCTCTGTTAGAGGAATGGTATTTTATGCTATAAATGTAGAGGCTCTAGAGAGCCAGTGTCAGAGCAGGTATTTTAGCCTGAGTGGTGTTTTCAAAGGACATGGTGACATTTAAACAGGCTTCTGAGTATTCTGCTTCTGTAGCGCAAGGAGAAGTGTATCTGATCGAGTGAACTTGCAACAAGTCATTGAGAAACATGAGCTGCTTCGTGGAGCAGTTTCTCTCTTGCACCTCAGCATATTCCAATTCCAAGGCTATTTCCTAAGCAGACTTAAAAAACTAAAAATCTTACAGTTGCCTCAATGGGAACAGGATTTGTCTTCTACAATATGTTAAAAAACCCACATCATATGTGGCAGGGAAGTTGTTTTTTTTCATGTGTTTGTTTTATAAGTAGAAACATTTCTAAGCTTTGTCAAATATATTTATGTGAAAAGATAAATTCCTGTCAATATTTATTTTGTGACATTAGAAGCATTTCTTTTTCACCCAAACAATAACAATGTAAATGGCATATTTTTTCAATAGAATGTATATTGGCAAACATTTTTTTAATCATACAGAAACGTCCTGACAACACCCCAGGGAGGTAGAAGAGCAAGAGTTTGAATGTTTGCTCATTTAATGTTAGTTCTTAGTGAAGAAATGCCTCTTCCTGTAGTCTTAATCTAGTTTTACCCCAAGACAAACTTTCAGCCTTCCAAGCATGTGATGTGTATTTCAAAGCTGCACAGCTACCTACACATTTTTCTTACCAGCAAGTCCATATAATATGTCCTTATTCTGATAAAAAGGGTAGATCACAGTACTGGACAAATCCTTAGAAACTAGAGGCTTCCCACATCCACTTAAAATCTCTCCTGAGATCTATGTCTACTAGATTTTAGTGTCATTCCAGGGCCTCTTCAAAACATAAGCTTCTTGTCATACTGGAAGTCAATACTACAAAACTTTCCCTCTTTGAAGGAACCAGAACCACTTAGCTCATGTGCCATGTGTGCAAGTTGTCAAAAACAAAGGAAAAAATCTGTCTTGCACTTGCAAGAGATCAGGTAGGGAATGCAGTATTGTCTTTTGTATCTCCAGCTTCCATGCCTTTGATTTTTCCCTCCTTCCTCTCCTTGTTAATACACTCAGTAGAACTTTGCAGGAAAGTTGTGAATTATTAAAACTATGGATAATTTTCCTTTTAAATTGTAAAAACATCCCATCTTGCATTTCAGTTATATATAATCAGTGGTTTAATAACTGTTGGGTTTTTTTTTTCCCCCCATGATGTGCCTTTTGTGTGTACAGAAACAAGATACTCTACAGACGGTCCTGAAGGTTAGAAAATATGATGTAAAATGTAACTCCTCTGACACATAGGTAACAACTAAGAGCAGGAATTGAAACCTGGTAAGGGGATGTACTGAAATTTGAAATTTCAGACAGTACTTCAAATACATTTAGCCCATCCTGATTCCTGCAGTGTTTATGTTAGCTATCTTGAACAATTAAGAACAGAGTTTTATATTATTTTTCCTTGTTAATTGAACTGTGGATATCCACAGAAATGTATATGCTGCTTTTAACTGCTTTTAGCCCTAAACCTCACAGAATGCTGTAGCAAGAAGGTATTTAGTCACATGAATGATATTTTAAATGAAAGAACTGTAGACACAGAAAAAAACCCCACCTCTCTTCTCATAGAAATCAGTGATATTTTCAAGAATTTGGGGACCACAGCAAAAGCAAACACTACACAAGATAAGCCCCTGAGTTAACATGGAGCTCAAAAATAAAGAAATATGAATTGGAAGTGAGGAAAATTTTATCTCTATACCACGGTGTTAATGAGGGTTTTGGTGGATGGTGGCATTCAGCTGTAGACCATATTTCAGAAAGATACTGAATTTCATAGACCTTAAAGTGCTACAACAATTGTTCCACCTTGTAAAACAGTCTATACTTTAAGAAAGAACAAAGCAAAATCTAGCCCAGAACATATGTAACTAAACAAGCAAACAAAAGAATTACAGTACTGGACCAATTAGTCATCAGTTCAGTCATCAGACTTTTAAATTCAGGTTAGATTTTTCACAATGCTCCGAAGTTGAGGCATTGAAGGAGGCATTACTCGGCTACAAGCACTTACTGAAACTCTAGTTGTGTGTTATTTCAGTAGAAACCACACCAGAAAGGGTTAATGATCTATGGTGACAAGAACAATTACTTTGCAAGTCTTCCAAGAATTAAATACTCAAAATGTTGTTATAGCTTTCCAACATATTAGAGTTATTTCACCAATATTCTCTAGTTCTTACAAAAAGCCTAAATAGCCAGATTCTTAGCACTGAAGAGTTTATTTTGATGAGCTTCTCAAATACTGTCTTTAAATACAAGCCAACAGCCTGGGTTATTCTACAGCGGGAAATATTTAGAAATGTTATATCATTATCTACACCTAGAAATGGTTTTCATACAAGATTTATTCAGTCTACTGTCTTTATGGTGCAGTGTGTATATATAGATCCTCACAGATGCAGCCTCTCAGAACCTCTCAGCTAGTTCATTTTCTTCTCTGAACACTGTAAACCCATTTACAGTTGCCTGTCATGAACTAAAGGTAAAACAAAATGAAAGCAATTTGTTTTGCCAAGCAGAGAAATAGAAGAAAAGAGAGATATTTGAATTATTTGGTCGTTTGCAAAGAATAAATTGCCTAAAAAGTATGACTCAATTATTGGATAAAAGGTTTTGACGCTTAAAAGGACCATCAATGCCTACAGAATTTATTTAATCACTGAATGGCTTCAAGGGAGGTTGGGAAAGCTAACCTTGAAATTATTGTTTACCTTTTTCACAGGCCTAAATCCTTAATTCTCACAAGAGTATCCAATCTGTCCATTGAGATCAACAGGAATAGCAGCCTAAGCAGTATCTCACCAACAAACACCAGAAGAAGAAGTGATATTTATGTTCTTTCTTTTGCAATCTCTTTTTCAAAAGTTTAGAACATTGAATCTTCAACTTCAGCTCCTAGTCAGCTATATTTATTAAAGAATAAAGCAGTGAATCTAACTCAGACCTTGTGAATGAAGGAGAAAGGAAATTTGAACCAGAGGAACAGGCATGGGAGGAAAACAAACAAACCAACCAACAACAACCAAAAAACCCCACCAAAACACTAAAAGCCACCAAAAACCCACAAACAAAGCAACCCACACCAGACTGATTCTGACCATGAAACATCCTCTAAAGCACAAGAGCTCATAGCTTTCAAATCAACACATTAAATTACCGGCAACATATTCAGACCAAATTCTTCAGAGGTCATAGAATCACAGTAGGAAATAGGTTTTATCTTTTTCATTTCTTTAAAATACACTTCCCTTAAGCTATGAGTCAAGATTATTCCTATTAGATCACAAAAGTTTATTTTTAGCAAATACCACTTGGCAAACAGCTTTGTCTTCATCCGTACAAATAAATCTCTATTACCAAAGATGGTACTGGTCCCAGTACTAACCCCTAAGGAGTGCCACTTATCACTGGTCTCCACTTGGACATTGAGCCATTGACAGGAGCTCTTTGAGCACAACCATCCAGCCAATTCCTTACTCACCTAATGACACATCCATCAAATCCCTCTTTCTCCAATTTAGACAAGGATGTCACAATGGGTCTCTGTCAAATGCTTTGCATAAATCAAGGTAGATGATGCGAGTTGCTCTTCCATTACCCACCAACACTAAAACACCATCACCAGATTTGTCAGGCATGATTTGCCCTTAATGAAGCCATGTTGGCTGCCACTAGTCACCTCCTTACTCTCCATGTGCCCTAGCACAGTTTCTAGGAGGATCCACTTTTTGCAAGAATGCAAACTAAATTGTCATCAAGATAGCAGCAGAATCATTATGACTGCCTAAGCTCCTAACCCATCTGGATGTTGGGAAAAAAAAATTAAGACTTTTAAATTGAGGGTTAATAATATATATTTTAGCTCACAACAGTAAAATATTTACAAAGACAGCTATGACGGACAAGCTAAGCAGTAATTGTGCTGATGCCTTAACTGCATGTTCTCCCTACTGTTCTAAGGTTAAAGTCTGAACTCACCTAATCCCACTCAGGAAATGTGCCTGGAGACTTACAGAAACACTGTTAGTAAGTAGTAACGTTTAGTAAGCTCCTCTTCCTCACACAACAGGACTAGGTATCAAATTATTACTAGCTATATGTAAAATATATATATATATAGCATGTGTAGATAGATTAGATAGATGGATGTATATATAGTTGCCTAGTTATATAATAGTTATCCTGAAAACAAAACAAAACCAAACCTCTACTTTTTCACTTTCAAAGCCAGACCTGTAAGAATCATACCAACTTTGCAGATACTGGGTTTTGTTTTTTTTCTTTTTAATCCTGACATCCCCTTGAAGCTGTATTTGCAAAGCAAAAGCATGACACCTTGTATGTTCCGCTTCGACAGTTCTAGAAAGTCAGCCCCCAAACCCTCTGCAGGCACAGTTTCACATCTTTGCCGTTATGCTACTTGGATACATTATATCAGGGTTACTTTATTAAAAGACTCTTGGTTTGCTACAAAGATAGTTTGAGGCAAGCAAGTAATAGTAATTTTGGAAAAGAAACTGAAGCAGAGAGAAGCTTTCACAGTTAGGCAAGAAATCTCATGTTTAACCAGTGAAGCTCACACAAAAATTCTAGTTCAGAAGTCGTTGTACCATGAAAAACAGTTATTCAACAGAGCAAGCCATATAAAAAAAGGCCAGTATAGTACAGTCCTCAAAGGACTCACAACTCAGACAAACTTGATTAAAATATCTTTTCTGCTACATCTATCAACAGATGGAGCTCGTGGCAGAGGCTTCCTATTCTGGCCAGTAAGCTTTCCTTGATTACCCTGCCCAAAACTCATTCTTCTCTTTGTTACTTTAATGATACGGGGAGGCTCGGAAGTATTTTTCTTTTTTTTTTTTTTTTTTTTTTTTTTTTTTTTTTTTGGAAGAACATTCTTCCTGCTTACAATGGAGAGCCTGAAAGAACAAAGATGACCACACTGGAAAGGATCTGGTTTTGCTGTTCTTAACAGGGAAAAACGTATTATTCTAAACTGAGTGGAACTTGAGGTTAAGAGGAGATACAGACATAGGATGGGAAGGAAAACATTTAATGACACCTATGAGTAGAATTTACAAAATTGCAAAAAGATGTGCCAGGGCATATTCATAGCATTCCTTACTGTGAGTTATTCTTTATCAGACTTTTGTATGTGTGACATTTTAAATGAGACTGCCCAGAAGCAAATTTTTAAATATTAGAATTTATGAAATTTGGACTGTCAGGTACTTCTACTTAATCCTTCCATCTGCCCCAAACCATCTTGAAATGATTTAGAGAAAGAAGAAATCACCAGCACCATCCCCTACTTATGAATGTTCAGGGGTAAGAGCATCTGAGTAACTTCAGGTCACCAGATCGTTTGATAGCTTCAGGTTTCAGTTTGACACACAGTGAATGCAATGGAGAACATAGACTTTGATAGGATCACAGATTCACAGAATTCTGCAGAAATATCTAGTGTCAAAAATATCTGAAACACTGGTAGTATCTTTAACAGCATCTGCTCCCTTATAACAGAATCACAGAAAACATCTGGTTGGAAGAGACCTCAAAGATCATCCAGTCCAACCCTCAAACCAGCATTGAAGGGTCAACACCAAACCATGTCCCTAAGCACCAGGTCCACACACTACTTACACACCTCCAGGGATGGTGACTCCGCCACTGCCCTGGGCAGACTATTCTAATGTTTCATAACCCTCCCTGTAAAGAATTATTTCCTAGCATCCAACCTGACCTCCCCCTGGTGCAGCTCAAAACCATTTCCTCTAGTCCAAGGAGAAGAGGCTAGCCCCCTCCTCACTCTAACATCCTCTCAGCCTCCTCTTCTCCAGACCCAAACTGCAAAATACATTTAACTATTTCTGCAAAACCTGGATGTAAATCCTCCAGTGATGGAAATCCTACAATCACTGTCAGAAATTCATTCCAGTACTTAAGTGTATTTACTACTAGAAAATTTTCCCCACGCATTCCAAATTATCCTTATTGTAATTCAAGGGCTCTATACCCTCTGTATTATGTATAGTAAGCAGAAAGGGTAGTTGCTTCCAGCTGCTTAACAGCAATTGCATGCATACCTATTTCCTTATTTCTGATAATTCTTTTCCTTATAAACCTGTTTTTCAAAATGTGTGGTAGTTTGACATTTTTATTTCAAAATAAGTGTTGATTTTAGAGATAGAGAGTTTTTTTTTCCTTGTAACTAAAATATTGATAGTCCTCCTTGTATTTAAAACACCATCAAGCTGCACCTCATCATGAAGAATAAACTATATTGTAAAAAAAAACTATTATCGAAGATTTATTGAGCCTCCGTATGGAAAAGTTCAGAAAAATTGGGAAGGAAATCAGAAAAACTTCTGCTGCATGATTCACTTGTTCGTGATGGGTACAATTATAGAAAAGAATATGCAAAAAGAGGAGTAATGAGTCTAGGGTATTAAAAACCTTTACAGCAAGAAGCTTAAATAGTTCAACCTGTTTAAAGTATCATAAAACACTGAACAGTGCCCAGAACAGGATGTGTAAGCACATATGCAGGAGCAAAATTCACAGTGTAAGGCCTCTAAGAGTGGTGTATGAAGGAAAGATAAAATAAGCACAGAGATAATTGGCCACTGTAGCAGTTTATTGCTAGCAATGGTGGATTCCCATCTGTCAAAACCTAGAAGTCTGTTGAAGTTCTATGATTCTAGCAATGAAATTGATGTGTACAATGCTGGCAACCCAGATATAAAATGGGTGAAAAAATAGGCCAGTGGGTGCCTGGATAATCAGATAGACTCTTCTGGCCTAGAAATTCACACTCTGTTCAAACTGCAGAAATGTAAAACCTTCATGTTTGTATGAATACATACATAAATTCTTTAAAGCCACCAGGATTCCTGGGGAAAATGGCTTGCTGAGAGCTTAAGGGAGAGTAAGGGAAGAGTCTAGATATAACTGAAGTATTTGCCTGTAGATATTCGTGCTTTGAAAAAATGCACAATAATAAGAATAATGAAATAAAACTATACTATGTCCACGTTCCAGGACTCATAAGGCTGCTCTGTGAAAAAAGGAACTCTGGTCTCAGTCCTTCATCTCTTGTTTGCCTTTCACAACTGAGAAGTAACACATGCAAACATCATAACTTTAGTCTGCACCATAAAGCCTAGCAGAAGATCAAAGAAGATGGAACATAAAAGCTCCAGATAAGGCTTAAAACTATAAAGCTCAAACCAAAGGCATGAGAATTGACAAGTCTCTTTGTAGAAGAAATATCTTTAATAACAAACATTGCCTCCATGGAAACAAGGTCTGGAGTCTGGGTTGGATCCAGGGAGTGACAAAGGACAGCAGATAATCAAAAAGCTGCAACTGTCTTCAGAATCTGACATGTCAATGATCCTCATAAATACCAATTTTTTTTTTTTAAGGAAAAAAAAGTATTGTGGTGTCATTTTCATTCTAGCCACACAACAGCCTTGCAGGGAAATCAGAGAATTGGCTAATAACACCACAAAACATTAAAAGAAACTTTTATATTTAATTTATTAAAGTAATTATTGAGGACACTGAACCTTCTAAAAACGACTAGAGAACCAGGTACAGGCCAGCATGTCAAAATGAAAGGCTGCAAAGGAGGACTCTTCCCACACCCCCCAAAATGCTCAGAATTAATTGCCTTTAAACAAAACATGAACTTGCACAGCACAGCTCTCTGTCAGTAATGACTGCCCCCCAAAGAGCTCACCCAAAACACTCTGCTTTCTGGGCAGCAAGAGTGCTGGAGCTGCTTGAATGGATTTTTGGAATGACATCTGAGCAAAGTACTCTGGTGCCTGAGCAGTAGTTACTATACATAGTATTTAATACTATCCAGCATGATCATATGGAATTCTTCTCCTAAAGAAGGCATATTTTTCCCTACCAAAAAAAGAAAAAAAATGGAGCAAAACAGTTGTTCTAAATGTTTCCCACTCTATATCATGCAATAAATTCTTTCTCTTTCTTTATCCTTGTTCATTGTTTTTCTGATGGGGTAGTTTTGTTCAGCCACTGAGATAAGGTTATTTACTCTGGTGATAAAAATCAGTACCTGTTGAATGCTGATGAATCAGGAAATTCTGCAGCCATAATGCTAATAGGAACAAGGAACTAGAACAAAGCTTAATTAAAATATGCTCTCCTACTTTCAGTACATATATCCCAATCTTTAATTTATACAACCATGATTCTGCAATTTCCCCTTACCCATAAGGCAGTGCATGAATTAATCACACCTCAGACAAATAACTTTTACTTCAAATTACGGAAACAAATCTTCAAAATGTCATGCCAATGTAAATTTAAATTATAGAGAATTTATAGATGAAGCCTTCAGGATTTTTTCTTTAATTCACCCCTTCCATTTGTTTTTAAGTAAAAATTCCTAGCTCACTGGCTTTGCTTTCTCTAGGTACTCACACTGCAAGTGTAACAGTCCTGTGTTTGTGACACTCCTGCATATCTCTCGGGGAAAAATCCAATAACTCCAAATGTTGTTGTTATTTTTCTGCATTATTAATCCAGGGAACAAATAGTGAAAGAGAGCTCCCTCATTTTTCTTTTACTATTAGCATAAAGGAAACAAACTAAATTAGAAAGGAAAGTAACATCAAATAAACAGATGACAACTTTCATAGAAGATATAGAGCCCAATCTTCTTATATGATCAAATGTGAGATGAATGAGTTCAATGTGGAGGGGTTTAGGCAAAGGGAAAGTATTGCCTAGTTACTGATACTAAATATTAGAGCTCCAACCATCCTCTTGTCCCATTTATAGCACTGTTGTTCTCATTTTAACCCTTGTGCTTGCTTGACCAAAGGAGAAAGTGGAGAAGAGAAGAAGTAATTCCCTGGACTAGAGTAGTTAACTTTAAACCACGAGCTTTAGGGTGGAACCCACTTACACATTGTACTGAATCTGCACCACAAAGAAGGCTTTTAGAGAAATGTACAGTTTCTTATAAAGACAATATGAAACTATTCATTTGTTTTGCAAATTCAGATTTGCTCACCAAGTTTAGTGTCCTGTCATTGAAAAAGTGGTGCAGCTCAGAGTCCACTGATCATCTGCTCTCTTTCTCATTAACAAAACCCAGAATTAGTATTTTCAGTCTCCTCCCAACAAAAGTCAATAGCAGTATCTGTTACATATCAGGCATCTACCTACTCTTTGGCATACATCTTGCATAAATCATGGATCAAACCCTATGAGTAACATCCCCCCTTATGCTAACACAAGACATAAAAGTTTTTCCAAGGAATCAGTGACAGACAACTTTTACAACACCAATTTTTTTTTCAGATATTATTTAAAGCATGCTCTCAATCTGAAAAAAATATTTGACCTGCATATTGAAAGGAAAAGTGCCACAATGGTGCATTTTCTGTTGCAAATTTCTCATATTTAATGAACCAGTAAAATGCCTTTTCTGGCAGTCTGTATGCTTAGAAGAGCCACCATATTAGTAACAGATGTCAACACCATAAACTCTAACCAGTTTAACTGAATAAGTCCTTGAACATGATAGAAAGGAAAGTGATAGGAACTCTTTTAATCACAGACTGGGTAAAGAGACTGAAATGATGGCTCTAGAGAGCAACCTGCTCATCAGTCAGGGAGAGAAAAAAAAACATCTGAATGTGAGGTTTGTGTCCCAAGCTGTAAAAAAACCTACTGCTAATACACATTTAAAATTTGGGCAGTCTGGTATAGACAGAGTTGAATCTGTTGGGTTCAGGATTCCCCAAAGGCAAAAAAGCACTGACACCTGTTAGAGCAAGCTGGCTGTTTTAAGAGAATGGTCTAGCAAAATGCAGCTGAAAGGGAAAAATCTACACCCACATTTGAAGGCAGAGGCTTTAATAAACAAGACTAGCCATGGATTTTCTTTCCAAACCTCAGGGAAAATGAATGTCTCTGTAATACAGTCAGTTGACTTGTTTTGGCTCTAGTCTGTATTTAAATTACCAGCAATAAGAAAGTCCATTTCATATGTACTGCCATCTATAAAACCAAACAAAAACCCCAACAAAACCAAACCAACCCAAAAACCCAACAAAACAAACCAAAACAAACCACCCACAAACAATCAGCTGAGTAGATGCATCCTCTCTGTTAGCTACAGCATTAGCTTTTAACAATCTGTTGATCCTGCTAATAGAAGCCAGGATGATTTCATGGTAATGTTGCCTTGACTCCTCACTAAACTTACAATAATAATAAAAAATAATTAAAAGGCTAACACAAATCATTCACCAAAATCAGAGCTGAGAGCTGGCACGAACAAAATAGTTATTTTTTTTCCATTACTGAACCAGCTTTCTGAGATCACACATTTCATTTTATACACTGTTGAGAACAAAAAGAACCTGTTGAAAATTCCACTTGGGTAATGCTGGCCAAAAAGTTGAGGAAAACATTGATGACATTCCTAGGCAGATTTTACTGGCCTTTTAAAAGCATGCTGTTTATAAATAGTCAAGTAATTTAAAACCTGAAAGTGTACTGCTTCCTAGAAACAGAGTGCATGTTTCCCTGTGTACCATTCCTAATCCCCCTGGCACTCTTAAACAAGAGACTTGCATAAGAAATAATGGAAAAATCAAAGGAGAAGGAAGATGGTTCCAGATTCCTTCTTCTACCTTGTGCTCCAGTTTTGGGAGATCTGGCTATGCTCCTCTCTCTGTGTCTATGTGGATTCTTATTGTTGTTTCCATTAAAAGCACAGAAAACAAGAAACAACACAGGTGGAAACCACATAGATTGTTCCCATTATTAAAAGCCCCAACACAATTTAGCTGATACATACTCCCAGGTTCACAAACAGACCTGAGAATGTTCTGATCAAATTATTGTTTTTGAAGACTCATCTCTAAAGGCCAGAAACTTAGTTGCTTAAATTAATAATTCTCTTTTCAATATGAAAGATTGTCAGCATACACTCAGTGGTATCCTTTTAAAGAAATTTAGAGAGTAGTTTATAAATTAAAATGATGCATATTTTTTGTTCCACAGGAAAGCCATGCTGAAGAACAAATCTCCCAAGAATGACACACTTCCCAAAGTTCTATCATCCTCCAAATCCTCCATCTGCTAAACAGAAGAGACTTCTGCTTAGTTTTCATTTTAATTTCTTCACATCTGCCATTCAGACCCTTGAAGTTACACAAAAGAGAGCCTCCAGAGCTGCAAACCATCTAAATTCCCTTTGTGAAGGAATGAATTGCTCTCCTATTAATTCTTCATATTTCAGTTTCGAGTTTTGCTGGTTTGGTTTTTTTGTTTTGTTTTTAATTTTTTTTCACTATTACTGCTGTTCTGAGATATTTTATCAGTTTAGGAACAAAATCCTGTGATTAGTGAGCATCCATGCCACGAATGTTTATTCTGTCTTAAGGAAAGCTTTCAGTTACTTGGGTTGGGAACTATTGTCCCAACACAGTCTTAGGGTTTTACTGTCTTCCAAACTCTGCTCTATATCAATGGAAAGAAGTCAGCTTCTTTCTTTATTATTATCAGTTCAATGTCAGCTGAGATTGCATTGACAGAAGTAAAAAGTTGTCATAAAATTCCAATATAGAAGTCGATTTAAGAATCAGTTTTGACATGTTTGCTCCTACTGTGTTCACAACCTGAACCAAATCAGGCCAATATTTTTACTTATTTATTTCTGGTGAATTCAGTGGGGTGGTGTGCCTGTTTTGAGGGCATGTTTTAGCTCAGCATTAGCTTCCAAGTAGCTATAGCTTTATTAAAATAGAACACTAAGAGGGTATGGATATCTTACAGCAGTAGAGAAGGTCTCACTTCCCAAAGGGCAGCTGCTTCCACCGCTATGGTCTTTTACATGAGTTTCTTCCACCCTGCCTCCGTGTTGCTCAGTTCTAGCTCTTCCCACAAGAAGCTGAGAAGAATAATTTTTAGGCAAATTTTTCTACAACTTCAACTCATCCATCTCTGTTAGATATGCATTCTCAAATAAGCCCCCAGAAGTCTCTATGTGCTTTCTAGTTGTTCAAGCAGTTCTAGGGCCTGGCAGTAATTTCAGCAATACTGTCACACCTCAGCCTTAATTCAGTGGAAACCTTCAGGTGTAGTTACATCTAAATGATATCTATAGTTACACTAATGGTTCTTAACACAGATCTCCCTTGGTAGGCTCAGAGTTGTTCTCTTCTGCAAGAAATGGGAAAAGGCATCAGGTGCCTGTTCTGCTGTTTCCTATAATCTTCTGTACAAACCAAGAGCAGCTACATGTTCAAGAACTACAAGGGGGGCAGAAATTTCCTGCTCTACCAGACAATGCAGTAAGTGAATGTCCATTTTCACCCCAGAATCCTAGGAATAGGAGGCTCTGCTTAAGACTTCCATGTGTTCCAGTGTCACAGTAGCTGGCAATCACACCCAAATCCTCAAGAACATGTCATGTTTATGCCTGGAACTCGTGATTCAGTAGGTAAACCTCTGAGAAAATTCACATCCCAAGGTGTCCACTCAGACACCACAGCAAAAGACTAAGAATTTCTTCATCAGGTTCTGTCTCAAATTCCCTCCTAGGCATTTATCCAAACAAAATGAAGATTCAAGCCATAATAAACAAGTCTTATCAAGGTTTCTTTAGTGATGTTCCACTTACAGAAAGTTCCTCTAATACAAATGCTGTTTTCATTAGCCACAGTTCCTCAAGTCTGCACACTGCACTAAGCAGTATTGATAGAAGTCTCACCAGGAGACAGAAGATGAAGCTGTTTCAGACTGCAGACTGATGGACATTTGGAACATTTCAATGAGCCCAGATGAGTTGCTCAGACTGTGCTGCAACTAAATTGAGAGCAAAAGCTAGCCTGATACAGATGAAAGCCTCCACACACAGGGCTTAGCTTACAATAAAGCAGCAGATATACTTAAAACAAATCTGAGGAGACAAACTTCCTGCTGTAATCAGAGAGACAGGTAATACAAAGAGGATTGGGTAATATAAATGAGGATCAAAAAGCATTTTAAAGCAGCAATTACAACACTGTTCCCATTTTTACACTGAATTTACTGGCCTTTCATTTCTTATTTCTTGTCTTGCTATGAGAGTGATAAAAACTGAGAAGAGGATGTGAAACCCTTACAGCGAGTTACTTCTGTCTCAGTACAAATTGAAATGGCTGTAGCACTTTATAACTTCATGAGAAAAAATTGTGGATGACTACCCTCTTCATTTCATATCTAACATACTCTCTAGATGAATGCTTTAACACTCAGATTCAACATATCAGAAGAGATTTGGCTCTCTAGTGTAATGCTACAGATGCTCCAGTAGAAGTAATGCTGTTATCTTGAGTCTGCATTGCTATGACTAAGAACTTGAACCTAGTTCTTGCTCATTGCACACCATGTTACATACATTCTGAAGCAAATATGGCAGAAGACTCTAAATATATTGGTTAACACAACAGCTCTAGGAATTTCCCTTTGCATTGTCACAGACAAGAAGTCATATGCTCATCAGGTGTAAATGGATCAGTGAACTCAAAGAACCTGAGATCATTCACAAAAACTGAGCATTCAGCAACAAGACGCTAAGGAACTGGATAGTGCAAGGATCACATTCTGCTCCCTCTAAAATTTTTTATTAATCTATTAATAAAATTAATAAAATTTTATTAATATTCATGGGATCAGTAGGGTGAATCAAGATGTGCCAAATCCCATACTGCAGCTTGTTGGAGAGAAATGCAAACCAGATTGTTAGTTCACATGAGGAAACCCTTGGGATGTTCAGTTTGACCAAGTTCAGAAATGAACACTCACTAGCAGTCTATCACTAAAGTTTTCTTGTTTATACAACTGTTTGAAGATCCAAACTCCATCCCTATGGTATCAGTTCGCTCAACAGTCATCAAAATCTTCATTATAACTTTCCCATCTACAGGTGAAAAGCTCCATGCCATCAAAAAATTGGTTTGGGAAGTACTTCCATAATTGCATGGCATACCAGAGCCTACTGCAGAGCACTAAACTTGGAATGCCATCCTACATTTTCTAGCAGGAGTTGTGAATGTCAAGTGGTGCAGGTGGAGATAATAAAAGGTTACAATGCTGTCAGAAGTGCCATTATTTCTCTTTGATTTGCCTGTAATAGAGCTACTCTAATCCAGGTTTGTGAAAGGTTGAGGAGAAATCAATCAGCTTCCTGCTGCTCTGGAACCAATAGTTTTGATGCCCTGTCTTCTCTGCTAGTGTTAGTGTGAGATCCTCTGAGATATGTACTGGCTCTGTTTCAGATCATGAATCAGTGTGGGAATGCAAAAGCTTTTGTCTCTATTTATTTGTTTAGATACAATGCTAACAAATGGAAGTTTAAGCTTGAACTCTACTCATTCTCCAAAGCATTCATGTGAGACACCACAACAAAATCTGCATTAGGTGTATGTAATCTCTGGCAGCCACTAATTCCACCATCACAGTTCCCATTACTANGATCCTCTGAGATATGTACTGGCTCTGTTTCAAATCATGAATCAGTGTGGGAATGCAAAAACTTTTGTCTGTTTATTTGTTTAGATACAATGCTAACAAATTGAAGTTTAAGCTTGAACTCTACTCATTCCCCAAAGCATTCATGTGAGACACCACAACATAATCTGCATTAGGTGTGTGTAATCTCTAGCAGCCACTATTTCCACCATCACAGTTCCCATTACTCTGTGCCTAAATTACACCTCCTGGAAAGCAGTCATGGAGTAGGGGGGGAGTGATAAAGCAGAAAACTTCATCTGTCGTCTCAATTCACACTACATTGGAAGTTTCTCTCATTTCTTGTAAAATAAAAATACCTATGACATCGAAGTGATTGATTTGGGTAACTTTTGCTGGGACAGGTGAGTCTGCTATGCAGATGTCTTCTCCTCCCACAGTAGGAACAGGGATCTGTCCAAGGGAATCCCTTGACATTTGCATAACTTGCTCTGATAAATTCTAGTGAGCTCTCCAATTTTTCTACTATTTATGATACTTAGCTGTCACTTGGCAGAATTATTTGCAAGCCTGTAAGGTCACATGGATTTACATCTCTGGGAAATCAGGGGCTACCAGCTGTACCTATCATGGGACAAACAGAAGTTTAAAAAAAATATTAATTTCTTCTTGTTTGTATTCCCACCTGATTAGGAAAAAAAATCCCACATTACTTCAAGATTAATGCTGCTGCCAAATAAAAAAAACCCTAGAGCTCAGTTTAGGACTGAAAATTGAGTTCATTATTAAAGTGCTCCACAATGTAAATGGTTTCATCATTCCAGTTTGCAATGAAGCAAATGGTAAAAACTTCTTTTCCTTAGCAAATAGTTGAAGACATCAGACATTCTGGCTGTTCCACACAGATTCAAGCTACCCTTCTTAGCCTACCCTGAAAGGCTGCAAAAAGTCTTAAACAGTTGCTCTTGAAACTGTTATCAGTTTCACAAGATAAATACTCAACAGAACCAGCTGATAGTTTTTGAATGTATCACTAAAACCAAAAATCCCCTGCTTATCTGGTCTCAGGTACTATTTTGGCTTTCATGAACACAGTGTTCACATTCCTTTCATGTCATGTTCAAAATAGTACCCATAAAGTTTTTCCCAGGAGACCACAGACAATAATTATTTCAGAAGCAACACTTCAGATGAATTAGCATCTGTCAACCTCTTCAGGAAAAAAAAAAAAGTACTGGGGCAAGATTGGGGCCTCTCTTTACTGGCACCATGTTGGATGTAGGGTATCTGTCTGGACACATCACATCAATATAAGCACTCAAATCAGTACCCTACAGACTGTTTTGTGTGTTTCACAAAGGATTGGCATGCATGTCACAGAAGTCCCAAGAGGACCTCTTGATCCCACTGACTTGTTACCTTTACTGGGTGGAAGCAAATGCTACTCCACAAGCTGGAGTTTACACCTCTGTTAGCCCAACTCAACTTAGTCTGCAATAGGATCACCTAAGCTCTTTTTACATCCTCCTGATTTCTTTTGGTGCTTTCTTGAAGAGATCACAGTATTGGCCAATGGACTATGGCTCTGTGTTTCTAACTCTACCATTATAATTGACAGAAGAATTTTGTCCTTTAAACTTGTAATATCTCTAAATCTTGAGAAGAGTGGTTTAGAGCCATTCATGTGGGAACAAAACTAATGATACAAATCACCTGGAGAGAAACAGAAATGAATTGCTATAATAATAGTAGATCTATAACTATACCACATCAATAAGATTAGATAAACAGACTGTTACCTTAATGAATTTGTCTGTATCAGCAATTCCAGAGTCTTCCTCTGCCATATCTTCTAAGCCACATACATCAGTTTACACACATGAACCAGCTATTTATCTCTCCTGGAAAATGTGCTTGCATAGCACATTCAGGAAGAAAAAAAAAATAAGTAAGGAATGTAACAAAGCTGCCACAACAGATAAACTTCCACATTGCATTCCCTGCACATGCATACTTGGTGTTATTTAGTATTGGGGGGTGCTACCTGAAGTGTAACCACAGTTATCAGAGTGAAGAATCAACCTGGAATGGCTCTGAGGCACAGCAGAAAAATACTTCTCCTAAAATTTGCATCATGTTCTTTCACGTTAGCTTGGGATGCATTGATTATAATGCACAAGGAGAGGAATGTTTCATTCTATTACAGCCTCAGGAAACATGGACAGACTATCTTAAAAAGATTTTTCTTCTACGAGTTAACACACACTCCCCAAAAACAAACAAACAAAAAACCAAACACCAAAACAAACAAAAAAATCCAAACAAACAAAACAACCCACAAGTGTTTCAGTGTTTGAGCAAACTGGAAAATAGAAGTCTCATCTGGATTTCAGTATCTCTGTTTTTCTCCAAACCTTGGTGAGGTCAACAACCACTAAGCAGTTCTGTGCTACTCTAAAGGTCTAGACTTTTGCTTGTTGTTTTTTACAGTTTGTAGTGAAGCCCAAAATCACTAGATACTGGGTAATTAGGTAGGAAACTAAGCTATATCCTAAATCAAAAAGCATTCACTTAAACATACAGACAGGTGGCTAAAGATCAGCCTCCAGCCATGACTCCTTGATTCAGAATCACACAGAAATCACTTAAACACTTAACTATTTAACTGTTACTAACTCCATCAAAATTCTTGTCCTCTGGAGCTACAGTTCAGCTACATTTGACCGAATAAAAGACATGAGAAAAGCTTCAGTCTCTTCAAGTCTTATACCACATAGGACCAATAGAAAAGCTAGATAAGGTGTCTTTATATTTTATTGGGAAACAAAAAAACCCTAGCAAAAACAAACAAACCCACCCCCAAAACCAAACCACTAAAAAACTATACATATCAAGAGCTAGCAAAAAGAAAGTCCTTAGTGAGGTTATGCAGCACCCAACATAGTATTCTGAGCTCTCACAGAAAGCAGGAATTTTTTCACACATGATTAAGCACTACTAACCCTGACCAATTTAGGAGCAAGCCTCAAGAAAATGCTTCATTTCTCTGGACACTGAGATATTCCTGGGAAAGCAGAGACTGTATCTACTTATCAGGTATGAAGATCCATCAGAAAACACAAGGATCAGAAGGGGCGTCTTATAAAGACGGTTGTAAACTGAAGGAGGGTTTCAATAGCTTGCAGAACATCAATGTCATCTTTATTTTTAATGCACACAATGTTAATACAAGAGCACCTCACCTCACTTTTCTAAAATTAAAATCAGTTCATTATTAAAAAAACCAAAAAAACCCAAACCAAACTCAAGCAACAAACAGCTATTAAGAAAGGTGCTGACTAGCCCTATCTACAGCCTTTGCCCCTTCCAGGGTGAGTGGAGCTGGCTGTACTCCATTCTGGCGTATCACCATTGCCTTTTGATTGTGAGGGTTTAATTCACAATTTGTGAAGGTGTGTACTCACACCTCATGCAGACATGCTCTTTCCAAGTCTTAAAGGATAATGAGAAGAAAGAGAGAGGAACAAAATGCAGTTGAAATTTTTCCTGCGTACCTTTTGCTCCTCCTTAGCTTAAAGGAGCAACGAAGATGATTTAAGTCACTGCTGTGCTTCCAGATCTTCTGGAGCTTGCTGATGTCTTAAAGCCCTTAGCTGTCAATATGATTACCTTTGTTATCGGTTGATTTAAATTATTACTTCCCAGTGCACACATTAAGCCCAAAACTACACTAGGCTAAAGTGAAGAGCAGAGTATACTGCCTGGCATCAGCAGCAAGTCTGAGGTCTGCACCTCAGCTACCTACACTTGTAGAAAGCCATACACACTCTTCCAGCAACCTGAGCCTCTAATCTGGATGGGAACCTTGATCTCACTATTTTGAGATTGCTATACATAAAAAATCATAGAATCATACAACAGCTTGAACTGGAAGGGACCTTAAAGATTATCTAGTTCCAACCCCTCCTGCTAGACCAGGTTACTCAAAGCCTCATCCAGCCTGGCCTTAAAAACTTCCAGGGATGAATTATCCATGACTTCTCTGGGAAACCCATTTCAGTGTCTCACTGCCCTAATAGTAAAGACCTTCTTCCTAATGTACAATCTAAATCTATCCTGATGTAGTTTTAAACCATTGTCCCTTGTCCTACCACCTTGGGCCCATATAAGTAGTTCCTCTCTGGTTTTCAGGTAAGCTCTCACACTGGAAGGCTGCTATAAGGCCTCCCTAGAACCTCCTTTTCACTAGGCTGAACAGACCCAACCTGCTCAATGTGTCTAAAAAAAGATGTACTGTGCAATTTTCAGGGTTTGGAACACTACTTGTATAGCTCCTGAATCTATGAGTTAAGGAACACAAGAGTAATACCTATGTTTTTAGGCAGCAGAACATAAATATGTACATATATTCATGTAACAAATAGTAAAAATATCAAATATTCACTTGTACTGACCTCCTTAAGTATTTTCTACACTCTTTAAATTAAAATTAAGGGAAAAAAACACATTCACAAAGTAATTTTTCCTCTAAAACCCTGATAAAATGAACATTCTGCAAATCTCATTGCTGGGAGCATGAAACATGAGAAAAAAAAATCAGAAGCAGATCTCTGTTTAGCTCTGCCTATGAGAGGAGGGCTGCATGCATGCATTTGATTACATATCCATAAACCTGTGTAAAATTCTTTTATTATTCTTTGCCACTAAGACAAAGGGTCCTTAAATTAAATTTCTTTCTACAATACTTATTGCTTATAAATGTACAATTATCTTGTCATTGCCCAGTGTTTTCTCAAGTCAGATTTTCATTAGCCCCCTCAAAAAAAAAAACCCACAAGTGTGAAAGTTCTTGAAGTACAGTCAAGTCTCTTGCATGGTTTTCTGCTAATTACCAGAGCTTCTTTTCTTATCAGCCTGGACTTTAATGACAAAATAAGACAAGTGTAGAGTGTATTTGGCTTGCACTAATTACTAACCATTCCCCATTCAATTTACGCTCGGAGGAGTGCAATAATCATGACACAGTGCATTAGTTCTGTCCCTGGCAGTCTCTGCCATGCTGAGCATTAATTGACAGGGCAAATTCTGGTCAGGAATAACAATGTCTTAGGCATGTCTGCTCATGAGCAAGCCTCCATAACAATGTCTTCTGTGCAGTAACAGAAACACAGCCTTTTCAAATTCTTAAGTAGGGAAATATGTTTCCTCTGTTGCAGATGCAAGCGGCATTGCTCTCGGTGGCTTACAGCTTCTATGATTAACACTTCAGCTCTACTTAGTTAGGAAAACTTAATGAGCCAGGACTAAGAACCAATGAATGTGACAAAACCAGAACAACTCACGTAGATTATATGTTTTTTTAAATTATATACTTCATAAAAATATAGCAACATAACTATCTGTGCCGTCTACCTTGTACTGAAAACAGTGAGCTCAGAGGGCTGGTCACAGGTAGCAAACCACTTAGTATTATCCAGCACACACTGAATTTGGAAGGATATTAGTGGACTTAACATTGCTTAATGGCTTTGGCAATCTTGAAAAATTAAGGAATTTATGGCAAATCCTCCAAAAATCATTTACAGGGTATAATGAGTAGTGATAAATATTCCAAATCCACTCATCTACCTCTATCCTGTGCTTTAGTGATGTCACACTCAGAACCAGAAGCACCTGTACTACAATCATACAATGTTTCACCAACCTTGAGGGATGAAAATAAAGAAAGATCATTTCTCCTCTGTCCTCATGCAGCTTTAACAAATTACCTTCAAAAGCCAAAACGCAGCTACCCAAAGAAATCACAAAGTTCTTCCAACCATTTTTGTCAAAGGGCAAACAACCTGAGACCAAGCAACCAGAGGATCACGCCAAACTAATTTCAGTCATACATAAAATTCCTTTCAGTTTCTCTCTTGGATGATTCAGCCATTATTAAAACTCTGCTAATACAGGAGAAAGTGCAGTCATAAAGGAGAAAATTCAGGATCTGTAGAAGTAAAAAACTGAGGGAGCACAAATAAGGTAAACTAGTTTGGAGAAGGCAAAGAAACTGTTTTTTTTAGATTGATCTTAAGGAAAATAGATCAGTCCAGAGAAACTATTCAAGTAAAAGATTACCATTAAGAGTACACATAATTCCCACTGTCTTATATATGTCCTTAGATGGTTTGCTGAATGAGGGACTTAGGTGCATACATGACCAAGGCACATATGAAAGGACAGAACTTCAGAGGCATAGCATGAACATTGGAATGCTAGGTTTCAAGCTCCTGTTTTATCTTGTACTTTTTGTAGTTGCAAAGAGAAAAGGAGGTTAAACCACTGCGGGGAGGAGCAATAGTCCATGTGAGGTTTGTAGCCTTAGCAGTTTACACCATGGAGGAAGGAGACTAAGAAATGGTTGGTTTTACCTAGTGCTTGAAGGAAAGAGGAGTGTTCATCCACACTACTAAAGCAGTAGGAGCTGTATTACACTGAAGCACCAAGCTTGTCATTCATGTATGTGAAGTTCACCTCCAAACTTGCTTTATTCTGTAACTTTCATTTTTTAAAGACAGAGGTACAATAGCTGCTGGCATTCCATCTCAAAATTAAGACACTATCTACTGCTACTTCAGACCCCTTCACCCCAACAGATAAATCAGTTAATTCTCTTGTTGTGATATCCTGCTCTTAACACATGACAATACTTTGCCACTTCAGGATCATTTCCCCCACATGAGACATAGTGCCAGTGGCAAGCTTCCCATTCAGCTATGTGATTTCTAGAAGTGCTTGACATCCTCAGTGAAAGCATTTAAATATCACTTCCTCCATGAAGAGAAAAATTACCTCTTCTCAAACCCATGCACAAGAATAGCTTCATAATGATCATGCTGTTAATTACTTTCTAAATACATTCTGTGAGGAGAAAAAGATGCCAAGAATTCCTGCTCCAGAGCACAGTGTATTTAGTAAATATCTGGCTTTTCATCACGCTCCCTTGATCTTGTGACAAAATCTGTCATGAGAATAGGTAATTGCAAAACAGATTCTTTTCTGTAATGCTGACAGGGATCAAAATGAGGATGGTAAACTTTAAATTGTTGCTATTAATTGTTAAAGCTCCTGTTCTTCAAACAGTGTAACTGCCAAAGCTCAAGTTTCTCAGTAGCTCTATCAGTGTAATTACAAACCTTTCTGGAGGGGGAGACATAAGCACAATTCTTTTAAGCAAGAAAAGAAGAAAAGCAGTGATCTCCCTGTAGCTATGAACAAAAGCATAATTCATAATATCTATGAACAAAAGGATAATTCATAATATCAATAGAAATTCTGCCTCCCAGATATTACAGAAAGCAATTCAAAATTAGCTCCCACTGTCTAGGAGATTACTTTATGTCTTCAGTCAAATCCATGCACATGGATTCCTCCTCTCTTCAGTGTTTACCTGGCACATGTAATACTTCGTAATTACTTCACAAATACACATTTGCATATAATGAAGCAATTAGGTACATAATCCAGTCACTCTAATTGAGGTAACCAAATAATGAAAAAATTAATTTCCTTGTAATTTGTATGGTTTACATCTTCAGTGTCCTAAACACTCTGGATACTCTGTGACAATGCATTATTTGAACAGAAGGCAATACTAATGTTAAGAATATTGACCAAAAACAAAAATCTAGCAATGAAAGTAAACATCTCATGAAAGCAAGTCCATCTGGCAAGTAAATTTTGGATCATATTGCAATATATAATGTTTAGTACACCTAATGATTCCTATCAAGGTAGACTATCTCAAAAGATAACAACTCCTTTAAGGCACATGCAAAGAACACCAAGAGATGTGTTCTTTTAACTCCATTGTCAATCTCTTGCCAGATGCACTACTGAATTCCAACACAAAGCAGCCTGAGCTCAGCATCCAAACATCCATTTGGAGAAAAGGAAAACTGCTCCTCACAAAGCATCCTCTTGGGTGGTCTGACATGAAAGCCTGAGACAAACTGCAAGAAGAAACTCAAACTTCTGCCTATATTTAGTTTGAAATTAGCATCAGATACAAGACAGTCTTGAGAAACAGGGCTTATAAACACTTCTTTAGAAATGATGAAATTGTCTCTGTCCCATTCTCATCTTTTCTACCTTGAGGAAGAGTCTCTCTCTGAAGATATTACCTTTAATAGAATTAGGTGATGCCTGATATCTGAATGTTTCCTGGGGACCAATGGCAGCTCCTCTCGCCATTCAGTGACATGCACTATCACCTGGCATGTTACACCCATATTTCATCTGGTGTGCATGACCAGCACTGACAATTAACTTATCTAATTCAGCCTTTCATTTTTGCCTCCAAATATATTTAGAGGATTGTTGACTGTTTCCTTTCCATTCATTACCTATGGTAAAATTTATCTGTACATTTTCACAGCTGCATTCCAGCTAATCTTTACTGCATCGTTCTGTCTTTTTTTGCATTGATTGCAATGGCACTCAGGTGGTAAAACAGAAGTGCAGGCAGAAGGCAGTCTTTCTTACAAAGATTTCTTTGTTTCTTCACAGGAAAACTTAAGTATTCTTGGAAAATCTTGACATGCATTTCAAAAAGATGCTTGATTTTTGAGATCAACTGTTCTCAATGTCACCTATTTGCACCTATGAAAGAGACTTAATATTTCCACCCCAAAGCTTTTCACATGCAGGGAAACCCTCACCAAACCTTTATTTAGTTCTGAAGAGGAAGAATTACAACTATGGAAAGAACTGAGACGAAAAGTTGGAGTTTTTGGTGACTGGCTATTCCTAGAGAAACTCTAGTGCTGTTTATATAGCACCAACAGGAAAAGCACAATGGAGATCTCTGTGTATCGTCTTCTGAACACTGGAAGTGCACAGTGAGTATGCTGAAAACCAAAGAGACCTATGCTGAAAACTGACCTTGTAATAGAAATTGAGAGGACACTATAAGGACTCAATAAGCACAAATAAATTTTCTTATTGTGTATATAACAGAAAAATACATTTCGTGTTTCTGCAGAGATGAAACCTAGCTTTTGGGTTTATTCCTGTCAACAGTAAAACATGGAATTTGATGGGGTTGATGTCATTAGCTTGGCCTGTTGGCCTGTCATGGAGGTAAGGTCCTGTTTTGGAAAAACCTGGAAGCAATTGTGTAAAGGCAATTTCAGCCTTTGCTCTTTTGTTCTGCCTTAAACAGTGGTAAACATTGCAGAAGCAATTTATGCAGGCACCATATTCTTAAATCACACACTACAGCAGATTTTGGACTTCAAATCACTGTGTATTTTGCTTTGAATCTACCAATCTAGAAGCTTTAAATGAGTCTTGGCAATTAACAGTTTGGTATGTTCCAAGGTTACAGCTGGTAGAACTGCTTTCAAGTGATTTATCAGCCTTTTAGTGATACAGCCATAGTTTTATGAGTATGAACTCCCACTGTGTTCACACACTGTCTGGTGATCCATTTTCCTGATCTTGGCAACATTGTCTAGAGACTCAAGAGGAAAAATGGACTTGGAATGACATTCACATCAGAAACAGACAAGTGTTTTGGAACTTAGTAAAACACAAGCCATGTTTCTTAGCTCCAGCACTTCCTTGGGTCTCTGCAGTTTCATTTTCTTAGGAAAAAAAATAAGCCTTCTAATTTCAAGTGGGTCGCTGTTGTCCATCATGTAATTCACAAATACTGTATCAATTTCATTGATACAAAACTAAGCTATAGGTGACTAGAGCTGACTTAGTGTAAATTCAAAGTAAAAAAAACAAATGGATTGACTTGTTGGTGTTTAGCAAAGACAAGATTTCCTTTATAGATACAGCGAGGAAATTAAAACTTCTTGGACTTCTTTACTGGAATATTTTCCAAGCAGATAATGATACCAAAATTATAATTACCAAATATTTTCTGTAGAAAAACTCTGCAGAAAGAATTCAAGTAATTTAAACTCAAAAAAAAAATCTCTTAACTGATGAACTTTTAACAACTCTCCAGTCCCTCACAGGTAAATACACATGGATGTATGGACAAATGCCTCACAATTAGATTTCCATGGCTTCAGAGCCAGTCTGTCAGGCTGAGTGCCACACAGGCAAGGAGATTCCAGGGGCAGGAGACCCCACCCCATGGGCTCCTGCCTGCCTCAGCAGTGTCCTAGCATCAATCTCCTTGAACTTCTTGAAGTCAGCAAGAACAAGACAACTATGAAGTACATTTAAGTCAGGGGACAGAGTATTCTGGCACTGCAAATACAAACTAAATTGGAATAAAATTACATTTGAAAAAAAAAAAACTTCCTATTTGTGGAAGTCCCAGAGCTGAGAAAAGCTGAAACAAATCTGGTTAGATTTGGTGACATTGGGATGAAGTGACCAAGCAGCAGCCAGGCCACACACAGATCAGCATGACACTTCTCCTCAGGCAACAGCCGAGTCATCTCAGCAACTACTCACGGGAAAACAGACACCAGATAGTTTCAGCCATCCTAGACTACACACTAGCTGGTTTACCTGCCTTACCTACACAGATCATTCTAATGTGCTTCTCCAAAAGTAAATGAGAACACCATTCTCCTTCCCTCAACTTTTCAAAATTAAGTCCAAGGGAATGGAGGTAAAGCAATCCATTTTACTTCTAGTTCAGCACTACCTGACTACTCTTCTTTCCACATGATAGTATCCACATACTATCTGTATATCCACAAAAAGGAGATGCAGATCACAGCATGGTCCCTGGTGTAAGCCTGCATTACTCTAAGGGAAGTGAAAGCTGTAATGAATAATGCCAATACAGCCAGAAGCTGCAGCTGCAATAAATGGATTGTTTACAAATGCTAGTATTTCTCTTTGTCTCAAGTTGCTCAGGTCAATAAAAGTCAGTATTTTAGACTGTGAGAAAATGAATTTGGGCTGTTTGGCTGGAGATTTAGTTAAAAGGTTTTCCTAACCTTAGATGATCTTGAAACTATCAGCCTAAGCTTGCTGCAATTAGTTAGGACAACTATAATTCAAAGGATCCTGGAAGGAGAAGGGCAAGGGAAGAAGATGTTTAATTGTTCTTCAATATACTGTTCCACAGCATCACTGTAGCAAATCAAAACTGTTTCTCACATAAGGAGGAAGCTTTTAGTTTAAAAAAATTACAATTTGAGCTTCAAGAATCAAGGATCTAGGAAACTGCAATCTCAAATTTCAGTCATGGTACCTCTGACCTTTCCAAAGGCCCTAAAGATATTTATTCTATGCTGCTCAAGGATTCCTCAGTTCGGCAGAGACAGCAAAGCAACCTAGTTTTGCTCTCCAAAGCCATATAATAAAGTGCAAATAAGAATTCCCCCAATGTAATATCAAGATGCCAGTGTTTCGCTGAGAAAGCTTTTATCTTTGTAGGCCACGATCTTTTTTCTTGTATAGACAGGTAGAATAGGATTTTCAAAAGAACTCACTTCAGCCTGATTCCAAAAGAAAAAAAATTCAAGTGATTTCAGAAGCAAGAGGCCTAATTCTGGAAATGCTTCCATAAGCCCACATAGTGTACAAAAACATCAGAGATTGAGGAACACATTAAGTACAGCAAAATCTTCTCAGGCAGGAGACTACTTGAGCTACCTAGCATTATCCACGACGCAAGTACAAGAACTTGGGGGCAAAGTGAAAAGCTGTCAGGTGTCACAACTATACTTCATATCCCTTTTACAGTGACATCTTAACAGATAACTTACAGAAGTATAAGAAAATGGGAGCTTTTTTAATATTTCTGTTGTATTTTGTGCATATTTCACATGCAAAAAGCCAAGATCATGCACTGAAAGCACTTTCATATTCAGAACAGAGCATATTTGGGAGGTAAATGGCATTCACTTTCAATCTAGTCAGTTCCAAATGCCTTGCAGTTTTGATAAATTTATTAAGTCTAAATAGAAGTATTCATTAATAAAGACTGAACAGTTGTTTTCTGAGGCAAAACCACAATGCATTACATTGTGGAAATGGAAATTTTATGCTAAGCACTAAAGACATTGAAAAAGATGGAGACTGATTTCTCTCTTTTAATCTGTCTTGTCTTTGTCATATTACATGCCAACTACAGCTTTTAACAGCTGACCTTCTGCTTCTCAGTCATCTTTGTTCTTTCAGGACTAATTTTTAGTCACACTATCCTCACATTATGCTGTTCTACGCTGCTTTTCCTGACAATCTGTTTTCTTGCATAACTCTCATTCGACAGCCTCAGTGCTAAGCATCTTTAACTCTTACCAACAGTCCTCTTTTGCAGTGGTCTCTGCTCATTTCCCGTGCTGCAGTTCTCACCCTCTCACCCTCCGGCACACATCTAACCTCAGATGGTCCTTCACCTGTTGGTTGCCATGCCCCGCACGCAAACTCTCCCCCAAAAGAAATAAGCCTGCCCAGCCAAACCTTCCTGCAAAAGGCCAAAACCAAAAGCCTACAGCACCCGGTATTCCCAGGCGGTCTCCCATCCAAGTACTAACCGGGCCCGACCCTGCTTAGCTTCCGAGATCAGACGAGATCGGGCGTTCTCAGGGTGGTATGGCCGTACGCACTTGATAGTTTCACAAGAGCCATCTTGAGCTACTCATGCGACATTCCCTGCCCCCTACAGTATATATATGTTCTCACATTCGCACACTCTGTTCACACCCCCCACACAACGAACACGCGCCTCTCACACGCACCCATTGCACATTCACACATCAACAACCCTATCACGACACACACAACCCTGCACACCACCCTGCAGCCACTCACAGCACACCACAACCTACAAAACGTCACCCACAACCACACCCGACTCAACACCTGAACATTCCCTTCGCGACACCCCTGCCCCGATCACACAGCAAAACACTCGACAAAATGACACTACCCTCACACCCCGCTCACAGGACCTACGTGCAAGCGTTCCTTGCAGACACCCCACAGACAGCGCCGACACCCCACAGACAGCGCCAACACCCCCAAGGGACACCCTGCAGCTACCCCTCTGCAATCCCCCACACGCAACCCCTCCCACAAGAAAGAAGCCTGCCCCAACAAGCCTCCCTGCAAAGGGCCAAAAAGAGCCTACAGCTCCCTAGTTAACATCTCAGCAGACGGCTGTCCTTCTTCCAGTTTACATGCACAGGTAAAATGCCTTTGGAGATACTCTGCTTTAGGTTGATGTGCAATAAAATGTCACGGTGATGCAAGAAATACAACTTTTGTATATGACCCTACAAAGACATGAGTTCATATGAGTCACTACTGGCCAATAAAACTTATGTGCAGCAAGAGGCATCTGTACATTATTTTCAAGACACTGAGACTTCAAAAATTATCAGCCAAGATAAGATGCTTGAGCAAAACATCTCACTCTTAAAGGTCTTTGTCTCCTGTGTTTTCAGACAATGTGGCTCACTTAAAGCAATATCTCACTCAACTGAAATTAGTGAGATTGCTTGCCAAGTGAACTTAGCATCGGCCTTGGCAATGGCATGTCATCACATAACATTCTGGCTCAAACAATCTGCTCTATAAGTCCTCCAGGACATGAATTTTCTTTGGAGCTGCACAGGAGCAAGTACAATCATGGTAAATATGGAAATTATTTCAGAAGCCTAATTTTAAGACTTAAAAAACCCAACCAAACAAGCAAAACCACAAACAAAACAAAAAGTAAAAAAAAAAAAAACCCAAAAAAACCAAAAAACCCACCAAAAATCAAACCAATAAAAGACCCCAAATTATTTTCAAACACTTCCTGTGCTGAATATTTCTGAATATTAGATTCTCTACAAAGCCTCTGACACTTACTTATATTAATCTAAGCCTGTGAGAGGTAAAAAAAAAACCCAACAATTTGCATACATATATTAGAGAGTCTCCAGTATTTTCATCTGAAAAACCATGTTCTAGTAGAAACTGGGACAGGTCTTCTCCGAGATAAACCATTTTTTCTCCCAGCTCTGGTGTAAACTGCCTCATTTTCCATGAACACTCAGCCTTGGCTAGAATAATCCTCTTGGGGTACAACAACAGACTGTACTGCAGTTTTGGCTCCTGCTATTTCTAACAGAGCTTGGTTGACTGTTTTTTTCCCCATGATCCTCTGCATACCAAAGGCCAAACAGCAAACTAAGAAGGTGGAAGCAGCAAATCTAAAGTACCTGATAGCTCCCAAACAGACAGGTGCAATTAGGAGAAATTATCAGAATAGAAACCTGCAACTGCCTGGGTAACTTAGACTGGTCATAGATTGTGTTCTGGTTATAGCTAGCTAGCCAGGTAAAAAGGCAAAGCAAAGATCCATAAAACTTGTGCAATCTTGTAAAGAATGGTTCATAATGGTAAATAAACCACAAGTAATTACAGAATGCCTTAAAACTGAATGCTAGTGGATGCTTTGTTGTTCAAATACCAGTCAGTCTGAATGCTACTGATTAAAAAGTACACTAAATTACCCTGATGATCACAGGAGACCTACTTAGCATTTTTGATTCATTCTTCAGGAAATTTTGGAGGCTTGTTTTAAAAAAATAAATCAGAGAAAAGAACATGAATAGCTGTGGAACACTTAATACCCCTTTCCCAAAAAAAGGACAAATTTACATTGTGTCCCAATTTTCTAACTATTAGCTTCAAGAAACTGTTTTTGTTTGTTTGCTTGTTTTTTAACAAGTTGGAAATTCAGGATGTAAGTCACCTTAGAAGATGCTTGAGCTGGTCTCTTTTCAGCACCTCTTTGAATTATTGCATGTGGTCATGTCAAAGTATTGAATTATGAAACTCAAAGATCCATTCATTTCACAGCTCACATACACTTCCATCTCTAATCTAAATGATAGATTTATTCTATGAAATAGAAATTTCTTATTGCTGTTCAAAAACAGCAGCCAGAAAAACCCCAGTGAATTGCAAAATTATTTTGTAGAATGCTTCTTCAGGATATTAATCCTGTAAGGATTATTTTGAAAGACTATGAGAGCTCTCAAACCTTAGCATACATTAAAACTCAGAAAAAGAAGCTCTTCTATTACAGCTGTATTATGGTTTGTTTTCTATGTATAGATTCTCTTGATGCTTTGCTCTGGAATTTACAATACCTCTGAGACCTGGAATATTATTTAGAAGACAAATAAACAAAGAAAACCCAAACCAAAAAGCAGAACAAAACAACAACAAAACCTCACCAATTTACTGGTTTAGAGGAGGCCAACCATTTCCTGACAGTGTCATGTTTTTAAGGTCAAGGTTTTGGCAATGTCTCCATGTAAAAATGTATTTATTTATTTATTTGCTTGGGCTTGAAACACCAATTTCTCTGCAAATGGGAACAAAAATTTGATCAAAATAGACCAAAATTAGCCTTGCTCCTCTATTTTTTATTTTTGTCGTGGGTTGGACTTAAAACAAAACAAAAAATTGTTTTCTTATATTCCACAGCAGCAGCCAAGGTCTATCTCTGCTTTCAACAGCCACACTAATTAAAGATATTCAGATTATTCCCTTCTTCAATGCAATCTTAATAAACAATATCCTGCCATCAGTCACATGCATGCAACCCATCTTTAACTTCACTGATTTCTAAAGGATTTGCAATGACTTAACTGGAAAGAGAATTTATCCATTATGGTATCAGCTTCATAACCTATTGATGTAATTTTTCCTCAGCATTATGTGTCCAGATATGAACTAGCCAATGCAATAATTAAGATGCAATATTGCTTGTATGGTATAGTTATGTGTGAGAATATAAAAAGGTGGATCACACATTGATTTTTAGCTTTACAGCACTGCACAACAATTGATCTGAAAGAGTGAAATGGTCATCTTTTATAAAGGCTTTCTGCTCTGAGCATGTGGAATTGTAGGTTCTGTAAATACCACAGAAGAAATTTTCTGTTTCCCTGTGGGTGCATGATATCCTGCCACTTTGCATAACCCTCTGAAATGGCAACAGATGTGCCTTAAAAGCATTTTTTTTCAGCTCAGACTCTTAGCAAACAGAAGAATGGGACCCACAGAGGGACATGACATTGTATGCACCCATCTCTTGTGATCATGTGTGTCTTGCAGTGTAGATAGAGTAAGGTCATTGCATCAGGTCTGAATCAGATAGAACACATACAAATACTTAATTGCTCAGTGTGAGATTTGTGTCAGGTGTGCTGCCTGAAAATCTGCAAGACTATTTCTCTCAGATTTCCAATAGACTTACTGCTTCTATCATTTTGTTACATGTCTGTAAGCCTTCAACAGGTTTGTTGCAATGGCATGTGAAGACACCTTGGTTTCATCAGTAAATCAAACTTCTATGATTTCCTTGTTTAAAACATCTTCTATAATGTCACTCCATAGCTTCAAGGAGAGACAGAAAGAAAAATTATAATCAAGTGTTTATTTTGAGATTAGGACATCACATATCAGCTAGAAATGAGAAGTTAATGTTTGTAAACACCCAGGGTACAAGATTTCAGATGCATCTGAAAGGGACAGGCTCCAGGTGATGTTTCACACTCAACTCCACTACTCAGTCACTGTTTCCTTCAACAATGACTAATTCTGTGTAAAAAACATAATCTGGAAATACTGCCAAAGACAACTGGAGAAACTAAACCTCAAGTGACTTCTGCTAGCTGCATATTACAAGTTTGAATGTCTGAAACAACATGTGAATGTTATACATGTTCTATAAGGGCCCATCACTGCCTTTTTTTTTTTTCTAATATGTCCTTCAGACCACGCTTCCATTTGATAAATTCCTATCAACCACGAAAACAAAATTTTTGAGTCTCAGGTAAATTGTATACCAATGGCAATAGATATCTTTATAGTTTGATACAAATCTTTTAGAAAGACAAATTTAACACAGACAAGAATGAAGTTGCCTATGTTTTCATCAGTACAATCTGACCATTTTTTACAATGGATGGAGTTTGCACCTTGGGTCATTTTCTGATATGCCTCAGAAGGCATTGCATAGGTGGCTTTAATCTGAAAAGAGATATGTCTCTCTCTTTAATGAATTTAATGTAAAGGCCTAAATTGTCTCTAAAAAATTGACAGAGATCTGGATTAATCCAAGTCCTTACAGCATAATGTCATTTGCATCCTACTTCATCATATTTAGTTTTTAAAAGAAAAATCTGTTTGTCATTTCTTCAAATTTGAAAGCAGAAAACCATTAAGGATTACCTCCCAGAATTGAAGCAATTTGTCCTGCACTAGTTTACTATCTTATTCTAGTATCCTCACTCATGTGAAACTCCAACTGCTATCCATGTACAAGTCCTGAGATAAATGCAGCTTTCATGAAGCTAGACTCTTCTAGGCCAACAGTGAATTTTGACCAGTGAGAGTTTTGTCTTTATAAAGATTTCACAGTGAGTTGCTTAATTAATTTCTAATGAGTTGCACTGTGGTTTTGCTGAGTACACATGTTAATTTTTTTTCCTGCAATTGTGAATTTTCTTGGTTCATAGCACAACTGTCATGTCCCTTTGATGTATAATAGATATAAAGTCATAAAGGCAAGCCTGGAGCTCTCTGGTTTAAATATATTTAGGTATGCAACAAAATTTTTTTCTCTTAATATTCATTATGACACTTTCACCAGATATGTAAGCTGAAACCTATAAAGTGAAACAAATTTCTCTTACAGATTTTTCAAACTGCTTTCCAAACTTCATCAAAGCATTGCCCTAAGGAACTAATCATTTTCAGAGTTAAAACTGAGCTGGTTATAATGACCGTGTTCACAATGGAGTCATATTAAAACCCATTCCGCTCTCAAGACGACACCAAAAACTAAAAATACAACCAAAACCCCTAGGTCTTTGTCTCATTTTAAAACACAACTCACAAGTAAGTGTTTGGCAACTTCTCACTACCTAATTTCTCCACTCTAATACTCTGATCTGACAAGACAGTGACCATCTTATGAGCTTTTGTACTATGAATTAATTTCTCATCTGAATCTTCAGCCAGCCTGTTGACTGTAATTTGACACTATACTCTATAGGGGACAGCACAGTCTTGTCTTTCCCCTTCCTTGCAGATATTTGTCTTCTCTAGAGCAAAACAAAAGAAATATTATTTGTTTCCAATCAAATGTCTTTACTGGCTAGCAATCAGGTTCCAATCCTTGTACTGCTGCTCATGGGGATAGACAGGACATCAGGCAGTGATACCAATATCACTTAGACCGTCCAGAATTTTACTCAGTGTGCCTGAGTAACAGAATTTGGCCAGCTCTGGCTATTTGCAAAGCCAGTAGTCAAAAAAGTCTATATCTGTCTGGGAGTGCTACATTATAATAAATACAAAAAAGGAAAAAAAACCCCACAACAACCCTGCCATTGTGAATAGCATCTTAAGATTCAGAAATGAGTTTGCGAGGTGTAGCAGTTCTGTAGTTTTGACACTTAGTACTACTATAAAACTGTAAGAAGAAGAAAGTGGTTCCAGTCTTTGGCTGGCAAGATATGCTAACACAGCAGACTGAAAAAACCCCAGCCACTCCTGTTGGTTGTAAGCTAATTCATCCCTGATATGCCAGAAAAACCCACAATTGTTTCCACATTTCATTCATATAACAGATGGACACAAAATGAGTATTGTGGATGATAAACACAACAGTTGTTAAGTCTTATGCTATGCAAACCAAAGCTTCCTTGTGCACTGATAATCAAAATAAAAATTACTGCAGAATCTAGGTGTAAAAATAAGCACAACTTCAGTGGGAGAAAGACTATTACAAGGCAAATGAGTTGGTGATAGCAGTTCTCCTGGCTGGGAAGTTACCCATTGACTTTGATGGGAAATCCAGCTTATGCAGAAAATATTGCTTCAACTACTTGTTGCTACCCATTTCTAGAGATGATGAGACTAACACAAGACTATACAAATGAAGGAAGGTTTGGTTTTACTGGAACAAGAAGAGAAACAACACAGAGCTGAAAGTCTTGTGCAGCATGCCCTCACATAGGCCACTTCAAAGTAATATCACTGCACCACAAGTGGTCTCTAACAAAGACCTTTCATTCAGACATGGGGAAAAGGCCCTCACTAAAACACTACCTACTGCTCTATGCAGACTGACTAGCACATTTAGAAGAAAGCTTAAAAATCCCAGAACAATTGCAACTGGATAATGTTTGGTTAATTGTGGCGTCCCCTCCCAAACCTCCCTGATAGCAAAGAACATCTGCTGTGAACAAGAATTAGCCTGTTATTAACCTTATTTCCAGCACTGTTATACACATGATGAACACATTCCCTTAATCATAGCAATATTCCCTTCAACAGAGCACAAGTAACAACTCAAAATGCTCAGGTGTGCCCTACAACAGGTGGATATTGTTTCAGCTTTCACTAAAGGCAGTGCAGTTCTACATTACAGGTTCATCTGGACTTGACTCTTGCTTAACCATTGCAACTGAACCAGTAAATCAAATAGGGCACTCCAAGTTTATCATCAAATTCAGCTGATGCTACATGTGCCCAGGTACCACATGCTGGGTTCTGCAGACAATTTATGTCCAGTGTTGGATTTGCAGAAGACAAAACTAGTTGACCGCCACTTCTGTTATTTTTTGATAACTGTGCTGACACACAGAATCATGGAATGGGTTGGGTTGGAAGGGATCTCCAAAGGTCATGAAGTCCAACCCTCTCTGCAGTCAGCAAGAGCATCCTCCACTAGATCAAGTTGCCCAGAACTCTGTTGAGCTTCACCTTGAATATCTCCAGGGATGGGACTTCAACCATCTCCAATTCCAATATTCCACCACCCTCAAAGGTCAAGAATTTGTTCCTAACACCCAATCTAAGACTACTCTTTTCTAGTTGGAAAACATTGCCCTTCACTCTATCACTGCAGGCCTTTGCAAACAGTCTCTCTCCATCTTTCTTGTAGGCCCCTTCAGGTACTGGCATGCTGCTGTAGGAGAAAGAATAGAACAGCCTGTCTCCTATGTGATTGTTTTCTAAGGAATGCCTTGTGGTGCCTATTTTGAAATTCAAGGCCAAATTCTTTCCTTTTTCATTGAAAAAACTGCTGTGAGCCAGCATGTCATGGCATGCACTTCCATGACTTCACACTACTAAACTTCCTCCTTATAAGGAAGCACTCCTCACAGGTTCTTTAACCTTACTAGATTTATATTTCTATGTTCCAAATCCAGTAAGACTATGGAAATAGCTTGCTCTTACACACACAAACCAACCTCACAACGTTTGCTTTTCCCCAGCAAATCAAACCATGGCAATGCATTACTGTAGATACAGGCACATGCAATGATTTAGGAACTGTAGAATCTCAAGTGGCACAGAAGAATTTTCTGTAAGACACAAAAAGAATGAAAAATAGGTATCAGAAAGAAGGGAAAAGAAAAAGCCAAATTTTCTGCTCAAGAAGTGGATATTTACCAGCGCCGCAAACTTCCAACAGTTTTTAAACTCTTCCTGCTATTTGAGAAACTGTACCTTTTATTGGAATAGCTCTGCAGGGTGACAATTCATGTATTTTTACCCCTGGCATATGTAGAATTCTCATCATTCATAAATGGGAAGCAATTCAGCAGACAGTGAGTGCAGCACAGCTGGCAGATATAAACATGTATATTACATATATGTGTTTAAGAACAGTACGTATATAAATGTATGTGACAAATTTTGAAGAGCTTCCTGCTTGATTATAAAGCAACAAAGAGTTAAAGCAGGTGCTTTTAAAAAAGTTTTCACTGAAGTGTGCTGCAACCTGAGAATAAGTCCCATTAAAAAGGGTAGGAATAGCTATTGGGAGAAGTAATGAATGGATACCATTGTTGGTCTGTGAGACAGATTAAAAGGATGGTGTTAGATTTTTTTGTGTGCTTGGTATAAAAGTGTTCTACATTATATAAATGCAAAGGAAGAAGTGCCTCTTCATACTCATTGGATTAGCTTCAGCTTTTCTGGGACAGGAAAAAAAAAAGGCAGCTCTCTTAGATGTGCTGCCTGTATTTGTAGGATTGTGCCATCTTAGAACTTAAAGGACAAACATTTTTCTGAAAAATGCACTTTCTGGGTAAGTTAACAAAGGGGATCAGTTTCCTTGGCAACATTTACAGAAGAACTATGAAATCCTCCAACATCCCAGGAAAATTCTGGGAAACGTCTTCATTTTCAGTATGTTCTTTTTTCTCCACTTCTAATTTTTTTAAACAAATGCAATCTCCTGGTAAGCAGGAATCTACTTGCAGTAGGCTGAACCTGCTGAACCTGAATTTTACAACAATACATAATTACGATAGATGGACAGATTATGTAAGTGGAGCCAGATATATTTCAATACAGACCAATTTTCAGTACTCTAATGAAAGAGCTTTTTAAGTTGTGAAAATCTGGTGTCTGATTGGAATCTCTCTCCAGTAGCAGCAGTGGTTAGTTAAGCTTGTTAACACCATCCATGGTAAACACTGTATTTCTTTTTCATCTTTAATTCTTTTGTGGTTAGTCAGTACCCATGGAAGAACTCAAATAGGCTCTGGAAAGAAGAGCCCTCTTCTAGTAAGTTAAGAGCAAACATTGGCCATGCTGTATTTTGTGCCTTAACACAAACCCCAAGGATCCTTGAAATAACTAAAAAGGCAATCCAGTTTTTACAAGACTTCTAAAATTTAACTTCTCCTCTGAGGTGTGGTCTGTCCCTTCCTTACCCACCTCTGTACTAAGCAGATGAGGAGTGCAAAACCCCAAAAAGCGGTGGTGGTATTTCCAAAAGAATCTAAGCACTCTGCAAACACACACCCAAGTGCTTCAGTGCAACTTGAGATCTCTTGGGAGCTTCTGACACTTCCTTTTTGGGATTTCAATACTTTTGTATCTAGTGGTATGACTAATACACACAAGCAACAAATTACAAGGTGGCACAAGAAACCCATGGAAATGACTATTTTCTCTTTCTCCCAAGCAACCAGACCCAGCTTATATGTGCCAACAATGTGAAACAGTTTTGAAAGAGGCAATTGCTCAAACTAGAGAGAATCCTTTTAGTATTAAGAGGGTTCTTGTGAATTTTCGAGCTGACTAAATGATATTGTCGTCTTTAATTAAGTGAAAGCTCTGTAAGACCAAGAATAAAAAAAATCTGGGTTATCTGAATTAGATTTTTCAGTGCTCAGTAAGTTATTTATATGAAGCTGAGACATTCACACTTTCACTGATGTAAGTAGGACTGGAGTATGTAACCCTTAAAAAAAAAAAACAGGACAGTTTGTTCTAGTGTCTACATAAGTGTTTGTCACAGCATTTGGGCCCTATTAAGCCCACACAGACTACTTAAAGATAAGAGGCTCTGTGTCCTATTAAGCAGTCCTTTAAGCCATGCAATTTTATATTACCCTGCCCATCATTTGTTCAAGCCCCTGAAAGAGAGCTGAAAGGCAGAATCCAAACATACAGAGTAGCCATAACTGGCCAACATAATATAACAATCTGTCTTTAACTATGACTTGTTTCTAGGACTGAAGAATTTCTTCTACTACAATATAATAAAGCAGTGTGAATTCAGGTATATTTCAACAGAGCAGGGCACTCCCCAAAATGCATGGCCAGTTTAGAAAGCCTCCTCCCATCTTTGTTTATCAGATCTCAATTTATCATCTTTCCAGTCACTCCTGCTTACCCCTGTTTTCCCAGGGAGGGGTAGGATAGTTGATGGATTGATGATAAAGTATAGCTAATCTAATTAGGTAATTTGTTTAAAGAAACTATTCTGTTTTGTAGTGACATTCTGGCAGCTGACTGCTACTGGCACATTGCATGCAAAGCAGCTGGAATTTTCAAAGCTCCTCTTTATCTACAATAAACAGACCAATATATCCAAAACATATTTTGGATGTACTTTGAATATACTTACAGTAGCCTAAATATATTTAGATGAAAGGCCTTGATCCAAATAATTTTTGGTAAAGGAAAACTGGTTGGCAAGAACTACGTTCTTTTGCTGACAGCCATAGCTTAGCAGAAGCAAAAGGAAGGCTCAAACAAATGAACGTTTTACACAACCATATGGCCTTCATAGCATCAGAACAAAGACTACCGTTGCTTTTCAGTGTGCTAATTGGTTTGGTTAATACTAAATTGAAAGTAGAGTAGTATGATTGCCTTCATATGAAGCTGAGCAAATTACTGATACATCTGTAATCAAGTCCCTGACATTTTTAAAAGTTAATTCTAAGAATTTAGAAAACGGACACAACTAAAAACAAAGAAACAAACTGAAAACTGAAAACAAAACACACCCACCATGAACAAACAAAACAACAGAAAATTTGCAGATCAAAATTGTTGGTCAGGTGCCACAGCATGTGTCCATGCTCAGATACACATGGGGCTTGGAAGATGTCTTAATGCTTATTAAACCTTTGTGGGGCAAGACCCTATGCAGCATCTGTAATTCAGATCTTATAAATCTGGTCACATGAACTCCTGCTTAGTTTTCTTTTTCTGAAAATTTGGCAAGTCAGTGCCTTAGAGAAGTTAAACCAATTGTTATATAAAGTACAGATCTTGTCTTTCCTTTCTTCCAAGAGTATTTGGGAAAGGTATTGCCCTTCCTTCTCTGACACCAGTCACGAATTCAGTGTGTTCACACATCGAGAAACAGTGCCCTCTCTTATGCAAGAATGAAAAAGGAAAGCTTGATTTTTATTACATAGGAAAAGGAGCAACTTTTCCAGCCTGAAACAGCCTGCAGTGACCCAATTCAAGAAAGCTTTGTCAGGTGATAATCTTTCTCACCCTTTATATCTCACTCCCTGAAGCACAGGCATGTTCAAAATAGTTTAAAAACTATTCAGAAATGTGAGAGAAGCAGTTGTCCTCCTGTGCAGCTCTGACAAAGATTAGAATTCCCAATATAGTTGCTGTTTGCAAAAGTGATCTTAAGCTGCTGTTTCACTGGGTTTACGTCTGAGTGCCACTAATCAAATTAACTGTGATGGCTGCAGTAAGCTGTTTATAGAGATGAAAGACCCACCAAAAGAAGTTTCTGTTACAGCTTATAAAGCTGAATAATGTTAAACACATCAACACCTACTGCACAGAAAATCTTCACTGTTATTCTTCTTATTGTCCCTCACCAGAGGGTCAAGAGTACTTAAGTGTTCTTGTTAAGTCTTACACAAGCCCAAAATCCCTCTCCCCATCATACAACTGTTTTCTTTTCCCTTGCATACTGAAAAGGAAAAAAAAACCCACAACTGCTTTTTATTGTCCCTCATGGAAATTCGGTAAAATAAACAAAATTGAAGGTCTACCAAGCAGGAAACAATGATTAATGGACTACATTATTATAGCATGATGGTTGTATCAACCTGCAAACTCTTCACCATGGTATAGTGGAAAACAGAAAAAGCAGTCAGGTGTCTGGAAACAGGAAACTGCAAAACAGGAAACTCCAAAACAGGCGCTTTTAGCCTGTCAGATCCTTGTGACTTTGAAAATTAATCTCAAGCTGTAGGTGTTTGTGGAAAGGATCACTGTGCCACAGGGGAAAAAAAAAAAAAAAGAAAATGGGTTGGTAACAGAGCAGCAACTGAGATTACATTGGAGACTACTCACACACAACCAATTACCAGTAGTGATAATACTATCACAAGACAAAAGAAAGCAGCAGACCACATGGCTGCACATGGATATGGATGGCCTCAGCCCTTTAACTTGGCTCTGGAGCAGGTGTCTGAGGACTAAAATTTGCAAATGCTCTGCAACTTCACAGACCTTCATGAGGAGCACTCAGAATCTCGAACAGTGTTCTCTCAGTTTCACATTAGCCCATTTGTTTTACCTCCTCATGAAAACAAGTCACCAGTGTTATCTTTGTTAACCAAAAAGTGCTGAAAAGATTGCTGTTTAACTGAAGCACACAAATGTTGCCATGGTTTAAACACAACAGGGTAGAAGTCTTATCAAAAATTGCAAAATCCGTCTTCTCCTGCCACTTTTTCTTTAACATGCCAGAAGATCATAAAAAAGGTTGTATGTTTTCAACATTTGATACCAAAATATCTCTTGATTCCTAGTTTTTAGAAATCAGGCTAGATAGAAAGAAAGAAAAAAAGAAAACAAAGCCTCAGACTGTTGTTGGATCCTGCAGTCTTTGCTAAATGAGTACAAGATAACACTGCCACTAATGAGTAGCCATCCTGGCACAGCTACACAGCAGGCGCAGTGCTAGAAAATCCTAGAGGTCCTTCTAAATTAGGTTTGTGAAGCTTCCTGACAGGAAGATTTAATTAGTAGTATTAATAATGTCAGAGGTCCCTATCTTTGAAAGTAATCCAGTTCTTCTAAATAAATATGCAGCACAAGATTCTTCAGGGTTTCCATGCAGGGGAAATCACGTTTTCACATCTTTTTGTATTCGTAGCCATTTATGCATCTATTGCCACTCCCAGAGAAACATGAAAGAGAAATTTTTAGTTCTCTAAAAGGTTTTGAGCCCTTATACTCTCCTAATGAGATTGATTAAATAAAAAAAAAAAAAGCAGGGAATGGGTGGTATGATTCTGTGCAATCATTATATCTAATGATACTGTCTTACCTTCCAGTTAGTCAAATGACTACCAAGTTTCACCTCAATAATCCAAAAATGAGGAAAACATTTCACTTTCTCATTACTCTGGCATCTGACATCCCAATGTATTTTCATTTTTCTCCCCAGTTTTAGCTTTTAAGGCTGTTAGATTCATTTGCATTTAAAAGTGGTTCTCTGTAGCCTTCACAAAATTTCAGACTTCTTTTCAGCTCAGCACAAATTTCTATCAACTGATACTTTGCCAAAAGCTTCTCTGACCATTTTGTTCCATAAAATAATTCTATTCCTATCATTCATCTCAATACCATACCTTTTCTGTACTTAAAAAGAGAATATGTGTCTCAGGTATTTGCTGCTTTGTGGCTCTTGGAAGAATTAATCTGTGATTAAAACTACTAGGAACAGTTGCATTAGGAAATCAGGGTAACATTTAAATAGAGAGCTCCAGATTGTACTTAGTGAATACAGAAATGCTAATAAGCCATCATTTAACCAGATGAGAAGCTATTTTAGAATTTAAATTAGGGTAAAAATGGGTAACACAAAAATATTTTCACTTTATACATAATGCATCAGATTAGCCCTCAGTGGTCAAGTTATAAACATTGCAAAAGCATAAACACATAAAATGGGATAAAATAGTATTAAATCTCAGTATGGAGAAACATGAAATCACCAACCATTTCCTGATATAGCTTCCCAGAAACTGAAAGTATTCATTTGGCCATAAAACTATCAAAGGCACAATTATTTTCCTTCAGTGTAAGCAGCCTTTGCTGTTAGAGAGAAAACCCATTCTCTTAGCTAAAAGCTAGCTTGTAACAAAGCAGGTCTTAAGCTTCACACTAGCACCATATTATCATTTGATGTGAAATGTGGTGAGAACTGATGCCTTGGGACATACCACTCTGATGATACATACCATAGAATCATAGAATGCTTTGGGTTCAAAGGGATCTTAGATATCACCTAGTTCCCACATCCCTGCCATGGACAGAGACACCTTCCACCAGACTTCCAACCAGAGAGCATCTGCAACTTCCCTAGGCAACCTGTTTCAGTATTTCTCCACCCTTACTGTAAAGAATTTCTTCCTAATATCTAATCTATCCTCTTCTATCCTAGAGATACTACCCCTCACCCTAACACTAAATGCCCTTGTAAAAAGTCCCTTCCCAAGACATCAAGACAAGGAATTCTGAACTAGTGAGCACCTTAGCAAAACTTACAGACCAGTGTTTGTGTTGATATGGACAACAGATGTAAAGCAGATGTCTTAATACTTGAGATCCTATTATAAGTACAGGCATAATATACTTCTGGCATGTAAAATGAGATGTCTTGAAACAGTCACACCTTTGCCAAAAGCCACAGATCTCACTAGGAAGTAGACTTCCTAGCTGCTGCTAGAATATCTCCACACCCTCTTTGTGAAAAATGCTGTGCTGCTGCTAAGGCATAACTGTGGACAGTCCCCAGATAGTGGAGTGGAAGGGAAGAGAGTGTGCAGGGCTCTTTTACACTGAGCTGCAGCAGCCTAATGGTCTCTATGTAGATCTGGTAACAGGCAGGTAAGAGGTCACTGATTCTGTCTTGTCTTGTGGGGGAGACTATCATGAGAAAACACTTTGTCTTTACCAACAAATAATGAAGTCTTACTAGAATTTCAAGGAAGAAAGCTAGACCTCTGTAGACAGCAGTATCTGATGTCTTGCCAAGGAGAGGTGTGAAGCCTTACCAGGCAAGCCTGCAGCAGTAAGGAATGTCTTGCAGAGGACTTAGTACCCACACATCTCCTGAGGCCTGTAAAAGTCCCAGAGAAACTGAAAGTTCAGGACAACCCTTGTCCTTGCCTCAGTAGCAAGATGACACAGGGTGGAGGCAGGATGAAGCAGCTCCACTGCTCTTAATGCTGACTTTGCTACTCACTAGGGCAAGCACCCATCAGAACCTGGCAGACTGTGATCATGCCTGCCAAAGCAGGCAAAATGGATGCTCACCATTCCATAAATACAGGGTAAAGAGAGGATTCAGTCCCACTTCTTCATTTCCTCAATGCCATCACACACAGATAAGAGCAGAGTACAAGGCTACAGAAAATATTTCATCCATCTGAGCCATGGTGCCCCATCATTGCTATGAGCTTTGCCTGCATATCAGAAACAATCCTGTATCTGATGCCAGGACACAAGTAGTTATCTGAAGCCTAATTTTATACCTGCATTCATTTGGTCATATGAGTGGGACTGCCCCCATAGGCACAGTGTAGCTGGCACTAAGATTTTATGAATGTCAAAATATTATATGCATGATGGCTCCTTGCCCCCATGAGAGTCTGTACACCTCAAGGATAGGTGGATCAATCAAAGCCCTGATGACATCAGGCAGCCTCTTTCCATTTCCATGAGGCTTTGAGTCTACTCCTTAATGTACTGTTGATTAACTGTATTAAAAGATATATGCTCAACTTTCTGTATCTTATTCTGTGTGTGTGATGGTTCTTTATATCCAGAAATACATTTTTTCCCTTTACTCTTCATATGTTTTTGTAAAACCCTTGCTGCACATTGAAAAGCTGCTCTCTCTGTTAAAGGGCATGAGTATTTGTCTTGCTCAGTGTGTAGTTTTCTACTGCCAGAGACACCAGCTTCATTTTTTTGCTTAGGGAAATACATTCCTGTTGTTATAGTTAATAGGCCAGTTTTACTACACAAGCCACACAGGAGACAAACAATATATTAACTCCTCTACTGATCAATGCAAACATTACAGAGAGTTTGGCTTTTTAGTGTTTTGAAAAGCAACTTTGCTATTAAGGCTAACACTGCCCTGTGAGTATTCACTTCAAGATAGTAACAGCCTCTGAAAACATGCTTTTCAGTATAATTGTACTGCCAGACTACAGAAATCCTTTCAGTGAAGTTTATGGGCCAGATTCTTAGTAACTGTAAATAGTTGTAACTCCACAGGTTTCAGGAAGGGTAATCCAGTGGATGCACTGGACCTACCTTGCTACTCCATAAAGCCTGTAATAAAGGTTATGTAATAAGTAAGGATGAAGGAATAAATAAGCCAAACACCCTAACTTAATTCAGACAAAGATTTTGCATTTGCTGAAATGAGAGTGAACAGAATCAAGCTCTAAGAGATTTAGTTATAACTAGGAGATTAGCTTGGTGTAATAAAGCACACTTAGCATATCACAGATGACTCCTCAGCACATTTTGGAATAATGCACTTTAAATCTGCCAGTTGCCTCTGAATGTCCCAACCCTGCAAAGCTCACTCATGATTTAACTTTATGTACTATGAATAATCCCACTGAAATCAGATTATTCACAATGCAGACAGGCAAGCAGAGTTTAACTGCTGGAAAAATTAGGGATCTAGCCAGAGAAAAGTTCCCTGGCTTCCACATCTCCTTCAGGCTTGACCTATAAATAAACAGTGAAATGTTTGGCATCCTGCTGAGTGGAAATAGCCCTCTTTTTCAATGCTTTTGGTTGTAACTCAAACAAAATCTTCTTTCTCAAACAAAGGTAGTTTTCACAGGAAATCATATAAAGGTCTCCTTGTATGTAGACATACGTTTTCAATGCTCCCCCAAAATGGGAAATCACAATTGCCAAAATAAGGAAGAATATGTAATTCATTTTCATTGATCGTCCTACAGCTCCTGCCCATAAACTCATTTGAAGCCTGTATTCTGGCACAGCAGCACAGTGTTAGAGCCAGTTTGAGGCACAGAGATGTTCAATATCGTACACCAAATGAGAAAAATCCGTGATGTAACCAAGTTGCTGCCCTGTTCTGGCAAGAAAAAAAATATTTGTTTTCAGCATGAATATAGAGAAATAAGAAAGGCTGGTGCATTAAAATTGTGTTCTAGAAGAAACACTACCCTGAGCCAGGGCACAAAGCCAACAACTAGATCAAGAACCTGAAATTTACATTTAATCGACCTCAAGCAGGGAAAAAAAAAAATTCAATGTAGCACACTGTTTGCAGAGTTTTTACTGTGGAATCATCTTGTATGATGCAGCACTGGTAAAAGTTAACACCTCCCCCCCAAGCTCCAAATCAGCTGTTAAGGAAAATGCAATAGCCAAAGAAAATATGCCACAGAAGTCACTGAAATAGAGCAAGGAATTTCTTTATTTTGTTTCCCAAAACTTCAAAAGTAACCTTTGATAAGTTGAATGTTTGATCTTTTAGCTACCAGCACAATTTCCTACTTACTTTTATAAACTGTAGCTTTCAAACTCCTACCTACTCCCAGTGATCTCTGCATACTGGCTTATTTAATATTCCCTCAGCTTATCTCCAGTCGCAGTGCAGCAAGGCTTTCTAGTTGCTATGGCCCTAAGCATGCAACTTGAAAGAAAAGGATATCTGAGAGTCTCACTCTGTATTTCTCATTTGAAAATAAGGCCTAGGAGCCTGAGGCATGTCCCCAGTCATTTTTAGTTGTTTTGGAGCTCCATTTACACTCCATTCCAGCTTCGCAAGATATTTCTTCAAAATGTTTAGGGAGGCATGCCAAGGCTGTATCAGATCTGTAAGGGATGGAATCCCTCTATGCATGATAGAAAGAAAAATCACTGTATTCCTCAAAGGAGTCTTATCCAAAATCTCATGGCCTAGTTTCCTATTAGTCATTCAGGTACAGCCTTCCTAATCCCAGCATTCATACAAAGAGCATTTACTTTCCACAGCCAGCCTAATTGACAGCCTCTTCAACACAGTACTATTACACTAATCTAGTTGTTGTCACAAGCCAAACAAGAGCTGATAAGTGCAATATGCTACACTAGGTATGAGCAGGCAGCCATAGAGCACTACATTCACACAGTTTCCTTCTGTTATTTTTCATATAGAAGACATAATACCTTTGTGAGCACCTTTAAATTCATGTGCTTGTATCATTTTTCATTCATAGAAAAGGCAAAGTCTGTTTAAGAGGTAAGAAATTTCCAACTAGAGAAATAAATTTGCATTATCTCAGAACTGCTGTTCTTGTCAGGTTTTACCAGTGACAGACAAGCTCTATCAGCTCAGAAGCTGCACCGAGACCAGCTCAGAAATGTTTTTAAATTGGAGACTGCAAGAAAAGAAATAATTCCCACTGGCAAGACACCACCAGATAGATCAGCAATGCAAACTGACGATACCCACAGGACTCCTCCAGATTTGGGTGCTGACAGTTCTCGAGGGAGATGGAAGCTCCTCCGACAAACAGCCAGCAGAAGCAAACGAAGCCCTACATCCCTCCTCCATGCAGAAGGCACTCAAACTTGCCAGCTCAGACACTTCATCATGACTGTTTGAAACTGGGGAGGGCTGATCTGTGCATGAATAAGAACACAACAGGGATAAGAAATTACCTTTCCTCTCTTGTTATTACTCATATACTAAAAGTATATTGGGCTTGGGCTCGGACTTCTTGCTTGAAGTGACTCGTCTCTGGTGTGAAGAACAGCATAATTCAATTTAAATGTATTCTTATTACTAAAGTCAAAGGGTTGGTGTCTAGAAAAGTGAGGATTTGCTGCTCCCTTTAGAGGTACTTCCATGTCAGCGAGAATTAGATGCAACTTTTTTCTCTAAGTCACTTCCTTCAGCAAAGAATGCAGTATGTATGAATTCAAACAATGAATATAGTAGAATCATAGAATTGTCAGGGTTGGAAGGGACTTGAAGGATCATCTAGTCCCAACCTCCCTGCCATGGGCAGGGACACCTCATACTAGATCAGGTTTCCCAGAGCCACATCCAGCCAGTATTTCACATTCAAATTCTAGAATATTTTGGCTATGTCTAGGGATTTTAAAAAGTGTAAATCTAGGCACAAAGAAATCTGCAAGAAATTATACTTGTCATGAAGAAAAATAATCTTAATTTAAAATAAGGTGTAGAACTTAATTTTCATTTTGGCCGTTGCTGTAACCTGCAGATAGGTACAGCAGAGAAATCAGAAATCTTTTGCTGCTAGGGAGTATGCAGAGGTGGTGGATACAGGATTTAGCCTAATATTCTCAGCTGTCAAAAAACGTTGTTTTCAGCCTCCCAGACAAAATGTTGTAGATTGAAAAGCATTGGAAGTCTGGTATACAAAAGGAAAAGGCTGCCTAACGAAAATCTTCCAAGAAACAGAACTAACAAAGATACTAAAGTTGAATAATTTATACACAGAGAAAGAAAATGTAACCTAAACAAAACATTTCCACTTCTCATTATTTGAAAATCTTTGAATTCTGCTCTTTGAAGCTAACAGATGATTACATATTATGGATGATCTCTGTTGTTTAAAGCTTACTGTGTTTTAAGAGATTGCTTCCATGAGTCAATCTGTTGACATTAACATAGAGTGAAAGTTATTTCAAAATATCTTTTTGCAAATCCTATTTTTTGTTTAGTTTGGTTAAGAAAGAAAAAAGCATGTCCTTGGAAGTCTATAACATTTCAGACGAACACAGAACAAGAAATTATCATTTCAGTTACAATTTACATGTACTTGCTGTTGTTCATTAAAGTTTCATGAAAAATAATGACTCATCAGAAGATGAAACTTTCCTGCAGTGTGAATCTTTTGGAGGTTTTCACCTAAATGTCTCAAAGAAGCATACTTAAATATTACTCATTTGAAGTCAGCAATAACTGTGACATATGACAGATATTGCTGAGTGCTATGGAACATGATTCAAAAATTATATGGAACATAACTCAGCAGATATTGCTGTATGCCAAAGTACACTGCAGACACTCAGAGAAATTCAGCTTCTTCTCCACTGAGATTTCCTAGGAGCCATGTGCTTGGGCAGTTAAATAAAAATGACATTTTACTAAAGCTGTCAGAAAGAGAAAGGTCACTGTGAGAAGGAAAACGTATACTTATGGTGTTAGAGAACCATAGAACAATTCAGGTTCGAAAAGACCATTGTGATCATCAGGTCCAACCATTAACCCTACTCTACCAAGCTTACCGCTAAACCATATCACTAAGCACCACATATAAATGACCTTTAAACACATCCAGAAATGGTGACTCAACCACCTCCCTGGGCAGACTGTTCCAGTGCCTGAGTACATTTTTCCTGATGTCGAACTTAAACATACTCTGGTTCAGCTTGAAGCTATGCCCTCTTGTTCTATCACTAATTAACAGTGAGAAGAGACCAGGACCTACCACTCCATATTGTCCTTTCAGGTAGTTGTAGAGGGTGATAAGGTCTCCTCTATCTCAAACTGAACAGTCCCAGTCCCCTCAGCTGCTCTTCATCAGACTTACTCTCTAGGCCCTACACCAGTTTAGTTATTCTTTTCTCCAGCTCCTCAATGCCTTTCTTGTATTCAAGTGCCCAAACCTGAACACAGTACTCAAGGTGTGGCCTCCCCAGTGCTGAGTACAGGGGGACAATCGCTTCCTTACTCCTGCTGGTCACACTATTTCTGATACAAGCCAGAACTCCATTGGCTTCTTTACCACTCAGGCACATTCAATAGAAATTTCTAAAGAGACTCCAAAAAGTTGGATATTGAGTCTTGGTGTAGAGGAACATCATTCACAAGACCTGAATACTTCGGTGGTGATTAGAGGTACTTCAAAGGCTCACTTTCACAGTTTCTCTTTCACAAATACCACACCTATTTATCCCCAACTCATTCAATTTAGTCAATGGATGCTGATAAACAAAACACTTAGGAAGTCCCTTGGTTTTTTTCCTTAATCTGTTATTTCCACACAGATTACACCTTGGCTTATCAAGAGCTAACAAGACTAAGTAGTGTGGAGTTTTGTAACGATGTCAAAGCACTGGATCATAGCATGCTTAGGGCATATTGCTTAGGAGTTATTCATTGGTCACTGATATTATTCTGTACTCCTCAAGGACCAAGCATGTACTTCCCTAAGGATGGGCATTCACATATTTCACTGGCCAAGTGTTTCTGTGTCTGCAAGTTTTGTGTTTATAAATACATGTTTTTGTTACAGATATTTTGTAGTAAGTAAGCATGAATCTTGTCACCCTCAAACCTGTAATTAAGTCATTGTTTTACTAAATCACTTGGCATATTTTGCTGCTAAAGTCAGCCATTGATTTAACTAATTTTGTTAAGAAGTCTTGAATTGCTGATAAACTGAACCATGTCAAACATATTCAACCACAACATCCACCACTTGGTGTGACTCTATACTGATTCTATCAGCAATTAAGAACAGGGAAAAGAATATATACAAAATGCAAATCGCCTTATCTTTTGACTCCTACCCACACTTTCTCTATCCTTAGACTCTCATATTTATAGACTTAAAGAGAACCTGGAAGTACCATTTCACACCCAATATGTTGAATCCAAAACTTAAGTGATTTGCATTCCCAAAATCATGCATCTAAATATTGGATAGCTAAGTAAATAACTGGATTTACTACAATGGGAATTGCTCAGCTCCTGTCATAAACTTATTCTCAATTCTCCATGTAACATTCCTATCTCTTTTGTCCGTGTCTGTAGGCTCAAACAGGTGCTCTGATTGATCTCTTGCCACAAAAGACATATGGCATCTATAACAGAAAGGGTAATCTTCTCTCCTCACACCTTCTAGACTAAGTACTGCACACGTACCTCAATTGTAAATTCTGATGATTAGTGACATTGTAATTTTCCTCTATAAAATCATATAGGACCAACCTTAGAATTTACAGGCTGTAATTTAAAAAAAAATGAAACAGGTTCAAGCCTACATCTGCTATTCAATATTCTTTGTTTCAAGTGGAAAATCTCTTGTACTTGTGGGTTTGATTCTGTCTGCATATCAAATATGGTCAGAAAACCACAACTGTGTACTGGCTCTAAGTTAAAACTTCACTTTGAAAGTCTGCTTCACTTCTGTGATGTCCTTTGCTGCTATCTGAAAGTCCTTTGGGGATTGTTAAAACAAGAATTAACATCACAGATTTGTAGTTTTTATAAAAGGGAAGAGCATGTCAGCAAGTCCTTTCTTTTGCAGATATCAAAGGATTATATTAACCTTTCAACCCCCAAAACTCCACAGACATCTCATGCTGGTGCCTTCATCGCATCTTAGTTATATTACTACCCCACAGAAGTCTTTCATACTGCAACATTAGTGGATCAAGGAGGGGATGCAGAGTATCTTTATTGATTTGGTGGATAGTATAATGCATTTTTCTGGATTCAGAAAAACCTGTTGTTCAAATCCTTCAACAACAGTAACACACCTTTGTTACCTTTTGAATCATTGATCTTGGTTTCATCAGCAAACCTTATTATCAAGGATTTTATCATTTAGATCATTGATAGAAATGCAAATACCATTCCAGAAGAAATTCCCAAGGGTCTCCCTTAGTAAAGCTTTCCTCATTAATAAATGTCCATTGACAAATGTGTTTTAAAAATAGTCAGGGAGTCAAACTAGCATGTACACCTTTGTTAAGCCTGAATAATGCAATTGGGCCATCTGGCTCACATTAGTATGTCATGGGATATTAAATTCTGTTAAAGCAGAATTTACTGCACAGCATAGTTGGCTTTACCAATCAAACCTTTATTTCTGTAAAATACGTAACAGATTTCTTTACTAAAAGGCACTTCTTATGAGGCCATGTTGATGGACATATATATTTTTTTATCTTAAATTGTTGGTTTACAGTCTCTATTACATTTACTATGTCTCTGCTTGGCCTGTGGCTAACCAGCTTATATTTTCCACTCCTCAGAAATGAATTTTCCCTAGTTCTCTCAGATCTGTGAAAAAAAAACAACACTATTGTTCACACTATTGTTCATCTAATGTTATTAAACTCTAACAGAAATTTAATGCATCTGTGATTTAAGAAACATCCATTTCAGTAAGTCCTACCATCTTCTCTCTTTTTTTCTTGTCCCAAACAGTGAATATTCTATTTCCTTAGTATCTGTCTCCTGCATGTGTGTTCTTGCTTTAAGATAAGACCCAAAATGTTTCTTCCCTTTTTCATATCACGATTTTTTGAGAGCTTAGCACATGGGAAACATGCAGACTTCAGAAATCCTTCAATGGTTTTTCATCTGTAAAATCATTTAGCACTGTTTCATTTAAACAATTTTTCTCTTTAAGATAATCATATCTTGGTATAAAGAGAAACCACCCAAACTTGTAACATCTGACATAACCTGCATCAACTAAAACATGAAGAAAGCTAATGAAAAGGAAAATAGTCCATATTCATTACCCATTCAGTGCAAAACTACATCTACTTGCTTTATGGGGGATATTTGGAAGATTTAAAGCAGCTGGAATGATAGGTTAGTTTTGTATGCTAAATTAACCTAAAGTCTTGTAATAGGCAAACAGGGCATGCAGCTAGCTGTAAAGTTTTAGCACTAGTTAAGGAGTGTGTTCTTTATGGAGAGCTTTCCCACATTAACAGCAAAGAGGAAAGACATTAGCCAGCAGTTACTTTCTGCATCTGGTTTGATCTGATGCTTACATGAATGAAATATGCTGGCAGGTCGGAGAACAAAGTAAGCATTGCAGAAAAGAAGATGCTAACCTGTAAGAGTATTTCTGTTAGAGCCTAGTGAAACTGCAAGTGTGTGAGCATGACTGGATGCTGACTGGGGTACTACCAAATGCCCCACGTACTATATTATTCCTAATAGTTATTATTGTGCATTCAGATTCTTACAATCTCTTCAGGACCTTCCAAAATGGAATCAAACTTCAAAAGAGGAAGGCTGTTTGCGAAGCTACTAATACCTTGCCATCTTTCTGGGAATTCTCAGTGTGGGAATTCCTAAAACAGTAAGTAAGAATTTCTTATTTCTTCCTGACTAGTAAAAAATAGCCAGATGCAGACAGAGTTTCTTCTAAGAAAGATCAAAATTACATTTTACTAATAACACAGTGTTTCATGCAAAAACTTCCAATGAACCAACCTAAACTTTTGGCTCCCACAGTGTTCCTTGTCAAGGAGATCACAGCCTGCTACCTCCTTCTCATCCTGTTTGTTTTGAAACTTACTCATCAACTATTACTCTTAATCCATTCTTTGCATGTTGCTAAAGATTTCATAGACTGCAATCAGATCGGTGTTTATGGAGTTTAGAGATCTCAGCCTTTTCACTCAGACAGCAAAGCTAAGCACCTTAACATTTGTCCTTCAAATGCACCTTGTTCCACTTCTATTTTTCACCTTTGGGCGAGTTGTTGAATTGAAAAATGAGCCACTCACATGACAAGTATCCAACTATTAGAAAAAAAGACTCCAAGCTTCCAGTAAGTGAAGAATACCAAGGAAAAATGAAAACAAAGATTTTATTTTTTTTCCTAATGCATAGGAGCTGTGAACAGGCACCAGCAACACCACTTTCTTGATGTCATTCCATAAGACTTTTCAACACTTTCAGCCATCACCAAAACTGTGATGTGGGAAGCCCAGCAGAGAAGGCTATTTCTAGATTTGGTTTCCTATTTCCTTCTATCTTTCTCTTGGCCATCCAATATTTACCTTTAATCCTTCTGTCATCCACAGTTTCTTGTTCTCTGAAGACCAGTGAAAACCTTTCACTGAGGTGGATGATTAAAATAAAATTTTTTTTAAAAAGTAGGAGGGATAAAAGATGATGAATGAGGATGATAGATTTGGCATTACACAGGAAAAAAGACTTAAAGTTAGAGCTCATAGGCAGTGTGTTTACTTATTTGACTGAATTTATTCTTTCAATTATAAACCAACTTTCAGTTTGCAAATTGTCTTTAGGTGCTTGTTCAAGATGACAGCCAGAGGAAAGGCTCCATCCCAAAAGTAGGCTAATTATCCCCATGGCCAAAGATTTCAAAACTTGAACTAAAACCAGAAAGAAGAAATAATTTTTTAAAAAATCATAAAAATCAGATACTAGCTGTTCATGATTTCTATTATTAGTTTATATTTAATAACATGGTTTAACTCTTGAAGTAAAAGGATCTTTATCACCACAATGGCTGATGCAGCTAGAATTTTAGGGGAAAGGAGGATATCACAGACAATTCCAATTCACAAGACTGAAATCATGTCTTCTAAAAGCAAACAAAAAACAAAAACAAACCAAAGATGTGTAGTCCAACACATCAGAGTTACTTTTAAAAAAACAGCCTATTATTTACCATCCAGAGAAAAAGGAAAGGTTCCTACAAAAAGCCTAGAAAGAACTCAGTTAATAATGTGAAGCCCCTTGTGTAATTCCTAATCAGATTATGAGCATAACTCAAATATAAGATTTGCCTGGTGCCCTTAAGTGCCGTTATTGATGCTTGATTATATTAATTAATATGCTGCTGGCATTTGCTAGATAATCATAAGTTCCTACTTTGTGAATGATTCCCTAAATTGTAAGGCAGTGCAGGATACTGCGAAAATAAGCTATTGTTATGTTTGCTTCGGTAACCTTGTAGTTAATTACAATTATACAGTAATATAAAATAATTTGCATTTCTAATGATTCAGGATTATTTTTCCCTTCAGACTGCTGCTGCATTTTCAGCTGTCATAGTCAGAGAGGATTCTCTCAATGACACCAAGGAAAATTCAAGCCAACCACCATGGACAGCAAGATGTCTTTCATAATACTTGGTAGCATACAGCTGCACTTTCCTTCAGCCACACTGATAAATACTTTCATTATGTACGTTAATCAGGCTGGGAAAAGATGCAGAAAATGAAAGAGAGACTTCAACTGCATAGCTGAATAATTGCACGAGAAGATGTGCCATTTACTGAGGGTTTCTTTTATCCTAAGCGAAAAACATTAAGGAAAAGGCACAGTAATTGTTTTTCTTAAAAAAATCTAAACCTTTATATTGACATTACAAAGAAATGCAATAGTGTATCTGTTATAATAGATATCCAAGGACAGAGGTCCAGAGTACTGCACAACACTTCAGAAAAGAAGTAAAAATCAAAGCAGCTCAGTATATAGCAACCAAGGTTGAGAGATTCATTTTATATTACAGAGACCTTTAAGATTGGGAAGGCACCAGCACACACAATTCCCCTTGGATGCAGACGTAATAGACCTCAATCCTATTGATTTTGATGAGTCTATTATGTACTGAAATGAATGATGTTTGATTTAATGAGACTTTCTATAGATACAAATTGCATTCCTTAACCGTAATGGGTAGTATGTAGGCAAGAGAACACTACTGAGCTTTGAGTATGGCAAAGAACAATTTCCTGAACTACAGGACTGAAATGTTTCATCTGTGTTTTAAAAATCCCTACATGCAACCATCTTCTTGTAATATCTTTTAGTTATTACTGTAGCAGTATTTAATTATCCTTACCACCTGGCCTAAGCCCATTACAGCTGATGAAAAAAATTTAGTAAGATTAAGACTAAGCCTATCACAAAACTTCATTTCTATTCCTAAATCTCAATTTGATAAAGAGACACAGTACAATAAGACCAAATTCTATCCAAGGAAAGAGATTAGACTACATTTATACTCATCATATGAATTATAGAGGCACTGACTACTCAAAATCTCAGTTGAAGTTGGCCATTTGTTAAAGGCTTCAAATACATAAACCAAAAAATTGACAAGTAATTCAAATACAAATTGAGGGGGGAAAATGCTGAAAGGCTGTTTGCCTGGGCGTGAAATGGGGATGAAATTACAAGTATTAAGCACTGACTATTGTAGAATATGCAAGGGTTTGGGGGTTTCCTACCTATATGCTACGCATAAGTAGTAAAATGTGAGTGGACTGGAGGTGATAACTATGAGAAAGATGCAGAGAATACTGAAAGCCTGCTAAATCTCAGTCTCCATTCTTTCTCCACAGCTTATGTAATCATATTAATAGGTTTGTCAATTTTTTGTTAACCTGAAAGATTTTTTTCTCCATGTGAAACACAATATATGACACATTATGCTAATTTACACTGGGGGAAAAAAGTGTCAACAGTATTATTTTAGTAGTATTCTACAAATGTAAGAGATCTCCATCTATTCCTATTGTAATGTAAGTTCATTCACCAGTTACCACACTGACCTTCAAACTCCTTGTAAAAGGAGTTGCCAATGAAAAAAAATCCACATCTAACTCACTTAACACAGACAAATCTTTGAATACACAGGACAAAAGTTGTATTAGTTAATTGACTTAATGTGCTATAGCAATAACGGGATCCATTCTGAGTTTGCATCTTAAATAGATCACACTTGATGAAACATCCAAGGCAAAGCACCATGGCTACAGGGCTTATGCAAAGGAAATGTATTCTGACAGACAAATTAAAATCTCAGCTCCTACCAGCTTCTTCTGAGTACAGGAATAGCGAATATTAAACATTTAAATAACGAGGAGCCAAACTACTTAGTGTGTCGCAACTCTGCAGCTAGAAATGACATAAAAATAAAGTTAAGATGTCTATTTTCTCCCTCTAGAATGGTCTAATCCAAGAAATCACATCTACCAGTAAGTGAAGAATATGCTATAGTTACTACAGTAACTGAACTTGCTAGTTATAAAGAATTGGTGAGTAATAGATCATTTAAATTCAGACACAATTCCTCTTTTAAGCCAGCAATCCAAATGGAATGATTTGAAAGTGAGAGAACAGAAAATAATTCCAATCTTTTTCACCAACTAGGTTAGGTCTAGCAGTTACAAGACTAACCATGCCTTCAGTGTGTAACTAACTGAAACTTCTCCCTAGCAACAATTAGAGCAGCTGCCTGAGACTTGGAATTGAACTACTGGAAAATATACTGACACCCATGGCATGAAGAAAACAAAAGCAGAACTTGAAAAATCAAAAGGAAAAAAAGAGTGGCAGTAGTAAATATAGTTTTTAATGGTCAGGAGATTGCTGACCAGAAAGGAAGTTTATAAAGTCTATACCACACACCTTGACTTCCTTATAAGAAGACAGATTTCTGCTGCAGCTGTAGAGTATGAGCAAGTGCTCTCCAGAAAGATAGGGACTTGGCAGCACACTGCATTTCCTAGCGTACTTCTGCATATCCGATCCCCAAGATAGGAAGGAGTGAGAGGCTGGTGGCAAAATCTACTAACTTCTTGTGGCAGTTTAGGCTGGCTGCTCCCTGCTACTGCCACATGAGATACACCTCTGGTGTCCTGGGTGCCCACAGGAAACAGCGTATTTCTACCCATAAATCCTGCACCCTATAAAGCCATCTGCAAAGTCATTCTCTTCCTCTTTCTTCCCTCTCTGCCCCCGTGGGAGATGCTCTCTCTTATCGGGTAACGGTGGGGGAGTATCCTCAAGGCCTCCTAGGCCTGTCTAGGCCTAATGCCAGGAGGAGAATGGAGGGGGGGCAGTCTCAGACCTGGCCAGCCTGAGACTTGCCTAGCAGTGGGAGGAGGGAAGAAAGAGCCCTGGGGGGGTTTGGGATTATGTAAGGGGTCTGTATGCTTTGGGATATTCTTTGCCACTATGCTTTGTAGTTTTCTGTCGTTTCACCAATCGCTTTTCCCATTTCAACTTTCCATCACTCTCCAATCCGTTTGTGTGTCATTTTTTTGTCCCTCTCAGGGCAAGAAAGGATCTGTCTGGCCTCAAACCAGCACACTTCTGCTCTCCTATCTCACAGTTCAGAAGAAAAAAACTTCATCAGCAGTGTTGTTTTGCACAACACAGGGCAGGCTGGAGCAGTAACTGTCATTCTTCGTACCTGGGAGAACCTGTAATTGACATGTTTTTATTCCTATTAAGGAGATAATGAGCTTCCAATAAATTTTGCTATCAAAGGAAAATACACAAGCTATAAAGACAAAACCAGTATGTGTATCCCTCAATTAAATTTCAAATACCCTAAGGACCTATCAGAACTGTCATTATGTCCTGTGTTTTATCTGTCTGGCGTAGCAAAATACATAAAAATGAAACAATTAAGATCTAAGCCTTTTGCTTGCTAAAAATCTCCAAGTTCATCCAATGGAAGAGCTTTCACCATTCCTTGCCAATGTGCTCCATGTGATGACAGCAAAACAGGAACAGAATTGTCCTTAAAACTTGTGACTACAATTAACAGAATACTACAAGAACAATACTTAAAATATAGAATAACCTGCCTTAATTTATTTTATGCTCAATAAAACACAAACATTATGAATCAAACTTTAAGAACCACCCCTAAACAGAGATGAAGTTCCCAACCATTTTTACAGCATTCATTTTTTTCAACTGTTTATTTGTTACTATTCTGTCTTTGCAGGGAATCTTTCACATTTTAAAACTTGTCACAAAGGAATTAACGTTTCTTGTGGGCCCTATTATTTTTACAAAGTTACAGATAAAAAAAAATCAACACCTGAATAATGTTCTTACTAAAATGGTAAGCTGTAAGAAGCTGTGCTGTAGGAATTCTCTTGTACACTGCATTAGCTATTATGACCAGAATGAAGGTTATTTTCTCTTGTAGTGAGCAAGACAGAACACACTAACAACATGGAGACATTCTCTAGCTCCTGCTTTGGAAGGTTTTAACTGTAGTACAGGGAAGTAGTTGTAGGAAATTGTGGTTTATCTATTTGCTTAAGCAACTGTTAAATCACTTCAGAGTGAAAATCATTGTAAAAGATAAAATTTAAAAAGCATCACAGACACTTATGCAACAAATAACCTCTTGACTTTGGTCACTGTCAGAATTTTGAAACATTTGAGATCTGGAGAAACAGCAGAGTTCTCTTACTACTTGGAAAACACGGTCAGCAGACCATGTTTTGGCAGACTGCTTATGTTTTATGGTGGTGGGTTTGTTTTGCTGTTTTGAGCTTACAGTAATAGACCTGCCAAATAACTTTCCTGGTTTTTATACTAACTCACAATACTTCAGGTAGTTTGACCTCCAGCTCACCCATAAATACCCCTGATAAATCCATGACAGTCTAAACAATAACATCACAGTGAAGAAAGTATTTAACTGAGGCTATACGGAAAGAAAAACCTTCAGAACACATAGTAGAGTTCAATTGAACGTGACTGTCCCACTGGGACCAGTCAGCTGTGTTTTACATGGCATTGTACATTCATTTCCATATGGACATTACTCATACCCTACATTTACACTGCAGAAACATGGAAAGGCTCTTTTCTCCTTGGAAAAATAGAATCAATGACAAAGTAATTTCCTTGGCTTCTAGGGGAAGTAGTATACAAGCTCCACATGATGTCTGGTTGACTTCAAATTATTCTTTGTTTATGATCAGACTATAAATGATATAATCTAAGACTATTTGTTTTTATGTTTTTCTGAGGGTTGCTGCTAGACTGCTTCTCCCTTACTTTCTTACAGAAGAAAAACATAATTCAAGTTCCACAGGTTTCCAGTTTCACTGGCAGTGACATCTGCATGTGGTTTGACAAACATCAATCTGATGATTTTTCCATCTATCATCAGGCTTTTAAGAACCTTGGATAAATGTATTAGCAGGGCAGGTATTATCATATCATTAATTGCATATTATCACATATAACCCAGCAGCACTTCTATTAAGTCTAATCTGCTAAAGCCAAAACCCAAACTACTTCATAATAATCCATGAGAATTGAATGATGTAGCAGTCAACACAATTATTAATGAAGACACATGATCCTCAGAAATCATATCAATGTCTCTATACTCCTTCATACTCTAAAAGAAAAGCATCTTACAATAAAACTACATGGCTAAACATTCATGTGTTTGCTAATTCAGGGACTCTGGTGATTTACAGCTCACCAACTACAGCTTATAAATATTCTTGTCTAGTAGAGGTTGATAACTCGCACTGTATGCAAATAACAAAATCAGCCTCCATTCAGAGGAGAAGGAAAGTTCTCCCCTTAATAACCTCCCAATCATTTTGTCAGAAATGAAGAAATTACTCTCCTCCATTTTGTGATGAGTACATGCTTCCCAGTGTGCATGGAGGTCTTATTTGCTTCTTTACCAAACAGAGACCAACTGTGAAACAGTGAGATTTTTGGCATCTATAAAACGCTCCTTACTAGTGGCATGAGAAAAAAAAATAATCCACATAACCCTATGTTAAAATAATACCCTAATTGAAGCACAGAACATTGAACTACTTAGATCCTTTTAAGTGCCCAAGACTATGTACACACATAACAATATATTAAAAAAATACACTCTCTGCTCCAGAAACTTAAATTATCATGTCCATAACAAGTCACAAAAGTGGAAAAAGAAAGAGACTACTTACAAAAAATGTCTAGAATCAGTTTGCTGAAGAACCTTAGCTATCTAATTTTTTAAAACGTGAAGTTTTAGTACCACATTCCAAATAATTATACCTTTGTCTTCTTCCAAAGGTAGCCTCTTGTGAGTTTTTATTCATGACATGAGAGGTCCATGCCCTAGGAGTGGCAGAAGATGCTAATTCATAAAGACTAACACTTCGAGGGCTGTTAGGTGACTCACTGATCCTCCTATTTTTGTCACATCCTATAGTGGATTTATTCTTGAAAATTAATTCCCCATACTAAGTATTCTAGGTAATTTTACAGAACTGCATTTCTACAAGAGTATTTTATTGTTACCATAAATAAGTATTTGCAGAATAACAGAGATAATTGATGTTCACTGTAACTCTCTTAATAAGAGTTCCCTCCAATGTTCCAAATAAAAATTATTTACAGCCACATAGGAACCATATAAAACAAAGTACAGATACTACTACAGACATCAAACCCTGATTAAATAAATGATGTTTCATTTGCATGGGAAGGTAATAAACATTCTTGCATTTCCTAAATTTATTTGTACCTTCTATCACTTTCTGGCTCCTCGGCAGCACATAAATCTCTGCACTCAAAGGAGAATTCCAGTGTCTCCTGACTCCTCAGCACTCCAGTGTTACATGAGGATTATTCCGCTCATACCCTATCCCTGTATTATTTACTAGTATTCATGTATTTGTTCTAATTCCTGCCTTCCTTGCAGTAACACAGCCTCTGTTATCAAGCTGCAAGCCTTTTTAAAATCCTAGCAACAGCACATGAATATTGACTCTTTTTACATTAGGATCAGTAAAACCAGTAGCTTAGTGTTGCTTTCCCTCAAAGACAAATTCACTCACAGTTTACAACTGAAGCTGAGAGATAAGCATTACTTTTTCTGGTTTAGAGATGTGAATACAATGTGAAATGTCATCAGCAAGTATTTTCATATGTGTATGAAGTACTGCACCCAAAAGCACCTTACTATGCACAGGCAGTTAACTGCTGAGTTAACATTTTGTACTTCATAAAAAGCCCCACAGCCATGTTTAAATGAAAAGCATGTGGTTAAAACTTGATAAATTATACTTAAATAATACTAATTGTATAAAATTTACTTGATAATCACGTGTTTACTTTAAATCAGACTTCCATTCTTTGAGATTTAACACTGAAAAGACAAAATGCACCTACTCAGTCCCTGTGTCTTCTCCTGCTTCATACAGTAGCTCTGCAGTGAAGCCACCCAACCTCATTCATATATTACTAAAATCCATTCTTTAGGCATCGCTCCACAATTGTATTGCTGTGTTGAAAAGCAACTCTAATTCCACTTTTTCTTTTTTACTAGATGTCACATTTTTCTCCAGATATGCCTCCTACTTAATTTATCCAATGTGCAGTTTTATCTAGACACACTTCATACTCTTGCAGATATCTGAACAGCAAAATTCTACTTCCAGGATGCCTTCCCACATTAGCTAGAGGCGGAGCTAAAGATCAGCTGAAATAGTTTTGAATCAAAATAATCTTACAAGCAGAGTAACAAAGGATTTGGAGAGAAACTGTTTACAAAAGCCTGTAAGAGACAGAACAAGTGGCAATGGTTTCAAACCAGAGAAGATTACATTTAGATGGGATGTTAGAAAAAATTTCTTTACCATTAGGGTAGCAGAAGACTGGACCAGGTTGCCCAGGGAAGTAGTTGAGGCCCCATCCCTGGAGATATTTGAGGTGAGTCTCAACAAGGCTCTGGGGTACCTCATGGAATGGAGGAGGCCCCTGCTTACTGCAGATGGAGTTGGACTGGGTGACCTTTGGAGGTCCCTTCCAACCCAAACCATTCTATGATTCAATCATTCTATGTCTTTGCATACCTTGCAAAAAAAGGAATGCTACTCTCTGGTAAATGGTGTTCTCAGGACATATTTATACAAGGAACTGACTTTAAAGAAACATGTAAATGTAAAGGGAGATTGCTATCCTAAATATTCTTCTTGTGCAAACACTCACATTGATACAAAAATTCACACTGAGATGAGTAAGCAGATATACTGAATTGTTGCCTCTGCAGGCAAGTTCTAAACGAGCATCCACAGGAGGTAGCATGTGTCCTACGTTCCTTGGTGAGTTGCTCATATTTTCCAGCTGTTTCATCTTTACTCCAAGTCCTCTAGATGAAAGAAAAGCCAGCACTTCGGAGGCTCAGGCTACACTAAACATCACCACAGCAGCTAACGTCACTCACTGAGAGCGCTCAGCTTCTTATATTTTCTCCAGCAACACATCCAGCACAAGAGGTTCTGAGCATCTCCCTCTGCACACTCATTCCTTCATCACCCACTCAACAATGCCAGTGCTATATGTTAAACTGAATCCACATCTGAATCAGAAGATTTCTACAGAAGGCAGGGCAAAAACAAGGAAGCATAGACGGGAGAGAGCAGAAACTTCTTGTGAAGTAGCAGCCAGAAAGTAATATTCTACCACATCACTCACCACCAGAGTTCTTAGATCTGTTACCTGCTCCAGAACTCACCCAAATAAATCAATTTCTTACCAGACTCTTTTGGAGTACATTATTTTTATTAAGCTTCATGTATATACACTTGGAGTTGGGTATTGGGCTATACTAATCTCTCTTCTAAGGTTCCTCTCTCCAAACCTACAAAACAGTCAAGTCTTTAAAGACACCACCACAGGTATCTGCTTAAACATAACCATATGCCTGCTGCTGTACAAGGTGTCCTTTCCCAAATCAGAAACAGAGTGAGATCTTCACAAACAGAAGCAGCAAGCAGACAAAATTGTTGAACTGGTATTAAAAAGCCCTGTTAAGGAAGACTCGACTCCTTTGATCTGTCAGTGGGACCCTCTTGCCATAAAATAAAAAAAGAATGACAGGACTCTGTGCCTTGGATAAGTCAGCACTGGAAATTGAACAGGCTTTTTGAAAAAATGCTTTTCTTTATACATAAAGTCAATTCAATCAGAGGCAAATGGAACTGCAGCAGAGAGGTTGCCTGCAGTCAGGCTGTGCCAGAACATCTTCTATTGCAGAGCAAAGAGAGTATGTGCGGGAGCAGTGAGCAGGAATGGGGGCAGACACTTCAACCCCACCAATTTCAAAAGGCACTCAGCCAGCAAGTACTCCTGCACACATGGCTCTGAAGATATGTTCTGAGACCATGCTGCCTTCCAGTGGAGTGCTCACAGCTTTCTATGCAAAAGAATGAAACATTGTATGGGAAAAGATAAAAAGAAACATGTTTTGACTTTTGACTACTTGTGTTTTAAGACTGGAATGATGGTGCAGGGCCTCTTCGATGGTTAAATTATTTGCTTTCCATAATTGCATTCATTTCAGTTCCTTGAAAGGATTTTTTTTGCCGCCCCCCCCAGCTTCAAATAAACCATTAAAAAAAAAAGTAGTGCCTTTCTACTACTATTCTCTGTGATGTCTGGTTATTTCAAAGGTTTAAGTAAATCACTTTTTTTTCCTCTCAACTTCTTAATATTTTATTCTCTCTTTCATCTGCTCTTTCCCTGTACTTCATTCACTACAAAGTTCAGTAACAGGCTAAGACATGAATTTAATACGTCTCCAAGATAATTAATAACCACCAAGAAATTGCATCACATAACACAGAGCCTAAGGGTTTAGCATATTAAAAAACCCCACAACAGATTTTCCATCTGAAAGTATATTTTCCTATCATTTTTAAACAAATTCCCATTTATGTTGTATAACCTATGTCTTGTGTTACTGCCAGAAAATCAGAAAAATATGGAAACAATTACTGTGTTATGCAAAAACTCACCATGGTCAAAACTATGGCTAGGACTTGAGAATGATCCACAAAGAACTGACCAGTTCTTTCACAGTATGTCAGAGATTGGAAAGAACCTCAAGAGATCCCTGAGTCCAACTCCCCTGCCAGAGCATGATCACTTAGGGTAGACCACACAGGAATGCATCCAGGTGGGTCTTGAAAGTCTTCAGAGAAGAAGATTCCACAACCTCCCTGGGCAGCCTGTTCCAGTGCTCTGTCACCCTCACTGTAAAGAAGTTTCTCTTCATGTTAAGAAGAAACAGACCTACTGACCAAACAGGGATGACTTAGCTTCGTTATTTCCATCTCTCAAATTCCACTGAAAAAAAGCTAAAGCAACACTGAATCTTTCCCCAGGAGTGCCTTTCTTTAGAAACACTGAGGGAGTTACAAGTGGGACTATGAAAGGGAACAGTCTCTGGGTGCAACGTGATAAATTCTTGCTAACAGGCTGTAATATTTTCAGGTTCACTTCATGCACAAATGCCAAGCTATCATCAAGAAAAAGCAAACCCATGTTTATCAACATAATCACAAGACCACAAAGTCTCCTCCAAAAACACCTAAGAATCACTTCTTCCAGTAGAAAAAACCCTTGAGTTTTAAATGGCAGAATATAAACATTATTTTTGCTCTGAAATGAAACATTTGGCTTTTACACAACATGGAGAAAAATATGCACACCCCATCCTCCATCAGTCCCTGCCCACTACTCTGGTAGCCAAAATTGTTTCCTGTACTGGAACCAAAAAATAGAAATTAAGCATTTCAACAGCAAAGTTATGTTGCCTCAAGCTTTTCATCAACAGAGATGCTTGTCTCTTCACATTAGTGACAATTGTGACTTAAGTTAATTTGTATAGCTTGTAAATTTGATTGGATCCACAAGCCACTTTTCTGTTCTTATCCAGAGTCCATAAAATTGTACTTCATTAGTGGTACTAGAAAGTCGCTGTTAGAAACAGCATTTAGTTTCTCATTAAACCCAGTAGAGAATAAAATTCCTGCTAATAGGACACCATACCCCCTCTATATTTCTGACCTGTGCTTTTCCCAAAATTAAATTTTCACAGCACTAACGTACCTACCCTATAATTCACAACTCCCAAGAAAATGGAAGAGAGAATGAAAGAAAACATTTTCTTCCTTAAAACAAGGGGTAGGTAACATGTCACATAACTGAGGGCAATGCAACTTGGCAAACATTCACAAAAAGCAGCTGGCCCTTTTCTTGGTTTCATATATTGGAGTTTTGTTTCAAATGTATTCTCAGCCTTAGCTGAGCTACTTTTTCACAACAGAGCAGGTATTTTCTACGGAAGAGCAGCACATTGTATCTCTTCCTTGAGCCTAGCAAAGGAAGGAGGCATTGGCACAGAGGTTTGTTTCCTCTGTTGCCATCTGTTTGCAATTGGTAGAAGTGTTCAGGGGCACTAAAACACCAGGTTAGGAAGCCTGAAAGCACTTGGTGGGCCCACTGGGACTGCTGTTATGGGGCTTGGCTGTATATAGGGAGCAGACAAGCAGCATTCTCAGGCTGTTTGCTTTTCAACAGTGTAATACACTACTGAGCAGTAGAACCAGTATCTGGAAACCCACAAATTTTGGGTTTGAAACTGTAAAATATTAACAGGAAACAAACATATATATATATATACACATATATATGAGTGTATACATATATATATTTTTAAGCTCTAGGTATTCATGAAAAGGCTTCAGAAAACTTGCTGAAAGACGACAAAACTTTCCTCCTTAAAAAGACTCACGAGGAACATGGAGCAATATGTGAGGAACTTGACCCTGTTGACTCTGTTCTCCAGCAGCTAGGTCATTTCATGTGGTGCCTGGTCATAATATAATTTAAATAACGTTGTCACTTAATTAAATCACAACCCAGGCTAGAAAAATACTGCTGGCAACACAAATTAACTCTGAGTGGGTTTATATGGGCGTATCTTGAAGCTCCCCTAAAAACAAAGAGTACATCTGTGAAACTGTGTGCACACACATGTAATTATAGAAAGATTTCTACAGAACCACAGTTTTAGAGTATGAAAATTAGCTTGGAATTCAGCCAAAAACGCTTGCCAGAGGCTTTTGATTGAATCAAAACAGAGAGGCTAGGACCTGGTGTTGTATCTTTTGAACTCACACTGCTGGTTTGCTGCAAAAGACCCACACAGTGTGCAGATGCTTCAGTTCAAATAATAAGAAACTCAGAAAAATATTTCCAGATGTGGTTTTTGCATTTTTTCCTACCATCCAGGATTTTTTGGTGTGTGCATCTGGGGCAAGAGAGTAGGGGGGCATTGTTTTTCCTGGATAAAATTGTGTTGTTTGGAAGCAGTTGCCATTCAATATCTGCATTCAGCTCTAAGTCTCAGTTGAATTATCTGGGTGTACTTCACAAGGCAATAGAGAGGTAAACCAGATGTTGTACAAAACCCCCAGAACTTCAGAATTTTCAAAGAAATGTGCCTGAGAGTTTAAGCTATACCTCTCTGTCCTCCCTCAAATATATGCCCTTTAAATCTAACTCCTTTCTGAGTAAACACTATTTGTGGAATTGATTTTATCAGCTTATACATTTCTCTGTTTTCCTGTAAGCATGATCCTGTATCTACTTGTTTCTTCCTTGCTTATTTTTAAATATTACACTTGAAAATTAGAAGTACAGCTACAATGCAAGTATTCTACATGCCCCTGCCTTTCCAATCACTTCAGAAGATTTTCTTTCCAAACAAGTATAAAAACCTCTCCTTCACAAATGCCACTCATGTGGAACTAAAACAAATCACACAACAATTAACACTATGCTAATGAGCTAAACCAGAAGTTTAATGGCGATGAAAGAAGAGTTTCTAGCAGTTATAGTAAGCAGATTATTTTAAACAAAGGCTTCCTGCAGCTAAATACACTAAATTTCACACAGAATTAACCAGGTTGGAAAAGATCTTCAAGATCATCCAGTCCAACCTATCAGTTTGTGATAAAAAAAAATTTTGCAAATATTTGCACATTTAGCAATAGGCAGACTAGAAACATTCAACATTTCCTGCTAAGGATAACAGAGCAATTCTGTCTTGTTAAAGATGGAACATGGCTACCATGAAACATGTTTTTGGCAAGTGATCACCACACTTGATATGATTAAATAAAAAGCAAAAAGGCAAAAACCTGGCAGAAGATTTAGTTGTCTCAGAGTGAAGCTAATGAAATACTGGCTTCAGAATGGCCACAGTTTATGTCAAGCTGATCTTAACATAGCAAGAAATAAAGTCTAATTTTATGAGGTACAAATACACCTGATACAACAAACCCAGGGGTTTTATAACTCTGCAACAGCTTGCTAGCATGAATCTCTTTTTTTCATATCCACATGTTACTTCTCCCTCACACACTGGGTTGAAGCCTACAATTATTTACAAGGAAAAATATTAACCAAAGGAAAGCTAGGCCAGAAATATCCAGAAATATTTTATGAATATGCTTTCATTCTCCACCTAATTTTTTCAACAGAGTTTAATGTTAAAACTAAGAAGAAAAGATCAAGACAAGAAATCTTTTAGCCTCAGAAAATGACTGCATTAATTGTTATGTTGAATTATCCACTACCAATTCTCACCATTCTTTCATTCTCAAAGATAACTACTGTTGGCATACACAGCACAGGAATGTTGGGTGCAAGTTTGTGTGTCTGGAATTCAGAGGGAAAAATTACATTCACCTTTGCTTAAATGGCAGCTTCACCCACTGCTGCAGCCTGCAAACTCTTTGTATGAAACACAGAGGAAAAGAATTTCAGTAGCATCTGTAACTTTCCACTGGCCACAAAAACCATTCTGCATTTCACCATCAGATGTACACAAACTCATTGGGGTGTAGCAGTTTCCTTCGTTACAAAATGTTGTCCAAATAACTTTTTTTACTAAAGCAAAAATCTTATTTCTGTCCTTTTAGAGTTGCCACTCATATAACTAATTTTGTTCATTAATGGGGGCAATTCTATTTTGAACTCTTCATAAATGTTTTCCTTAATGCAGTCAACTCATTTGTCTGGCATGGACCTATTGTATTGTTCTATTGCCCATGTGCACAGCAAAAGCAATGTATGACTGACTGAGCAGTCTGATTTGCATGCCTATCCATCTGTTCTTGTCAACTCAACTTGGTTTAATTATCTACTACTGAAAATTAGCTTTCTGTGTTCTTGAGAAGCGATTCAGTCACCTATATGAAGTAATTTCTTGTTCAATAGAATTCGTAAGGCAGGTACTTTGTAAATGAGGTAATTATCACTAGTAAACAGTAAGGGAGGAGAACAAGCACATGAGCTGTGCTGCTTCCTAGTAGGAACAGCACAGAACTGCATGACAGTCTGGAAAATTTTCAGATCTGGAACTTGTCTTCCAAATGATAAACAGGAGAGATAACAGGTCTTCCTTGCTCAGCTGTGCAAGATGAATGAAGAAAGTTAAAAATTAAATGCGCTCAGAAAAAATACTTGGGTGTATTAGACTCTTCAGGTTTATACTTTTTGTAACTAATGTAGATTCACTTTAGTTTCACCCCTCATTGCAGTCTCCACAGGGTACTCCCTCATAATTCTGTAATTCAAACTTAAAAAAAAAGTTGTAAAACAGTTTATGGCATACACAGAAACTGCAGCTTTGTGATGTTATAAAGCCTTTCCTAGAGTGATGCCACAGTACATCAGGTTAATAGATACTGAAACATGTCTCCTGCCTATATTCAATGGAAGTCTCCTGTGACTACTAACATTTTTCACATACCAAAATCAGATTAAAAAAAAATGAAAACACAACTTCAATTTAGATTTTTTTTTTTATAACTATGCAGCAAGTGGCATTTGATTCATTTAGACCATGCAGCCCTTACGCAGCTATAATCTTGGCTCCTGTATGTATTTCACAGAATCAATAAGGTTGGAAAAGACCTCAAGGATCAAAGTCCAGCCTGTCAAGAGTTAGGCACACATGGAGACACAAGCAGAGGGATACCTTTCCTCCAAGGAAACAGCGCATTTCATGACTTATCTTTGCAAATAAAGGGGAACAACACATCTTCAGGAATGAGGAAGACCCAGACTAACACAAGGTGCATAGGTACAATACAACAATAGTGATATTTCTTTATAGAGCACAAAAGCTGTTTTCTTTCTTTCTCCAATCAACACTGCAGTGAAGTATCAGTCTCAGGGAATTTCTGAGTGGAAGAAGTACACAATCATCCTATTATCTTTAATGAGAATTATGCAGTTAACTCCACTGATGAGTAACTCCTCTCTCCTGTAATGTCTTTGTAACACCACCATGTGTCCAACTCTTACTTCCATTCTGTGTACTTGTAAAGAGGGGAAAATAAAAAAAAAAAAAAGGAGAGAGAACAAATGGAGCCTGATTTCCACACAACTCACTTTTTTGACCCTTATTTCTTCATGAGTATTCACAATTACCAGCCAAAAGTCCATACTCAAGGATGTAGGGAACAGGCTAAGGGAAACTAACATTGCATAGTTAGTATTACACTGCTCAGTCTTATGTGGTTCTTGTTAGTGAAGGGCACAAGACCAGCTTAAAAGAGGAACTTGAGCCTGCCTTGTACACTTGTGAGCAACCCCTATTCACTGACTTGCCAAGGAACAGTTTTCATCAGGAAGAAATATTGATTAGTCAGGCTTCAGGTTTCTTGTGCACCTCTGATTTGCATCCAAATTGAATGTAAAAAAGAAACTGGAGAAGTGCATGGGAACAGGAATTCATTTCCCTGATATTTCTCAAAACTAACGTGGTTTGGACTTGTGATCTCTATTAAAATGCAGAGTGTTGTACATGCTCATTTAAAAACCAGCATCAGAGAAACAATGTACTGAGAGTTGTGAACAAGGTTAGAAACATAAATTCCAGAACTGTTTCATAACGAGATTGCAAAGCAGGTGAGCACTAAATATATGCATGTATATCTCATTCTGTTTACAGAAACAAGATCAGTTACTTCTATGTTTGAAGATTATTATTTAAATCCAATTATAAATAGTCAGTTAAGCTTTTACTTAATTCCCCAAACAGCATTTACTTTCCTCGGAAGCAGGTGACAGCTAAATCTTGTTACTGCCCCTCATATACTACTATGAAGAAAACCAGAAGTTTCACCTACCCATCTGCTTTGCACAGCAGAGCTGTCTCCAGCTACCTGTGTAACTAGAGCTGGAAAAAAATTATTACCTGCTTCAGCTGAACAAAACACTCATGAAAAATGTATTTGCATAACAGCTCCCAAATAGCTGCCACACATACATTTTCCTGTTATAAATTAAAGTTTGTTATGACACAAGAGCTGACTGGCATTGCTTTTGAGTGATTTGGCAGCTTCATTTGTACTCTTAAGGAGTACAGCTTTGTTTCCAGTCAATAGATACGTTCAAGCCTAAGGAAAGACATAAATGTATTCAGATAGTAACAGGAAAAGTAAAACCAAAACCAAAGGAACAAATAAAATAGCAAAATAAACAGAACAAAAATCTGACCAACGAAACCAAAACAAACAAAAAAACCCCACACCAATAATGCAAGTAGTAAATCACAACTAATAATCTAACTCAGACAGCTGCACTCTAGACAAACTAGAAGCATATAAACTTGAAGCACTGCTCTAAAGCTATATGTTTGTGCTTGAGCCAGTGTAAAAGAATTTGGTGGATCAGATGAGCAGAGTATTAAGCAAGCTTTACCTTGCCAGAATATATCAAAGCTAGAAATCATGAGGTGACAAATTCCTCAGGATGCTGCTCTAATCAAGTGAGTTTACATAAGAATGCCCTACCTGTGAACATCACTCCAACATGGAATTATTTAATCAAGGGATAATTTAAGTGTTTGAAAGGAAAGACAGGGTTTATTATCAAGCAGGTAATTGTTCAGCTGAAGCACTCTTGTACTCTGTCTGAGGGAACTAAAGTATGATTCATGAGTGTATTCTGTCACTTTCACTAGAGGTGCAAGTTAGCTGGTGAAATCTCAGGATTTTTATTTTGGTCCTGCTTAACTGCAACATCTTCCGCCACTGTAGAACGTGAATTATCTGTGAAGAATCAGTTACAAACTACTTCAAATCAGAGATCAAAATTTCCATGTCACAGGCTCATTTTCCTTATGTTAAAGATGATGGAAGTTCATTGAAGTCTAATAGTAAGATGAGGAAAATTAGGCGCTGCAGGAATGGTGAATGAAGGAATTAAGGAAAGAAGTGGGGCTTATTTAGTGTTGCAGTATCACCAGCACAGGATAAAGAATTAGCTGAACGTATTCTATTAAAGTAACAGCAGCATTAGAATAAGATTTAGCTGAGGATTATCTTAAGTGTCACTCTAACAGATGGGAGTTCAGTGTTTTGTTGGGTTTTTTCTATTATTTTTATTTTCTTAATTGTAAATTCACCTTTGCTGCTTAGCTTTTGCTTCAGACTGAGAAAATCCATTATGTTCCTCTTCTCTAGGACTGATAAAAGGACAATTTATCATCTTTTGCTCAGCACCCCTAATTACAGTAAATAACAGGAAGATGAAAGAAATTGCCTCAGATTTTCCACATCCTTGAGCAGAAAAATAATGAATAGAATACCAGACTGCAATACTTCAGTTTATTGAATAATATTGAATCAACAGAGGCAAATTCAATAGGTTTGTCAACAGCTGGATGAATCAAGATTCACACTCATGTGGAGATAGCTCAGATATGCCACATTGTGGCTATTGTCCTTGAAGGAAGAAAAGAAAGAAGGAAACACAAAAACAAACCTTGAAGAAAAACGTCCAGCATCCAGCTGTTATGCCTGTCAGAAACACATCTCAGCCTTACCTGAAACTATCTCTGAGAGCATATGGGAGTAAGTGGGAATTTAAACATGAGATGGAGGATTGGGATAACTCTGCTCAGACTGTTAGAGAGGTTTCACTATATAGTGTTGAGTTAGACATACTTCAACAGCCTGCACTGCATCTGAATGCAAGCCATGGTGTTTTTACCTGCTCCTGCTGTATCTGCAAAACTCCATTTGCTTTGATGGCTGCACATGTGCAAAACAAATGCCCAGTCCAGCACAGTACAATTCACAGTGACCTTTGGCTGATTCAGGCAAACCCTGTCATTCTGGTTCCCTAGAATCTGAAATATGGCTTAAACCCAGAACTCATTTCCAGTGGCTGTCTAGAAGGAAATAGGGAAAGAAGGGGTTTGTGGTGGTTGTGGGGTTTTTAAGTTTTATTTTGTTACAAATAAGGAATGTTTGCAGAAAAATTTCAAGGACTTATTGATTCAAACCATCTACCAAAATATCAGAGGTCTTCCTAACTTGAAGCAAGCTCTCCACTTCTGAAATGTTCTGATCCTTGGCCATGAAATGCAGCACTCAGGGGGCTACAGTCCCACTGAGTAGTTATGTGATGAGTAACTAAGTCCGTCCAGTGGCAGCTGATACGTTCACAACATGCAGTGCTCATCCTACTGAGCAAAGATAACAAAAGTATCCCTTGAGGTCAAATCATCTAGAGCACTATATATTAATTTCTTTACTATTATATCTTATCCTATCAACAATGACACTGCCATATGCATCTCATTTCTCTTTATATTAATATATATGTATGTGCATGTAATATTTTTATCAGCATAATTTTCATCAGAAGTCTTCCTTTGTTTGCTGACATACTTGACTGAGGTTTGACTTTGACTCTCAAATGATCATGTAATCATTGGCCTCCTTTCATAGCCCATTATGTTAACCCAAAGCTGCAGAAACAGGATTATTTCAGGCCCACAGTGGTTCAGGGACATGAATTATTTAATATGTTTTTCCTTCCAATCTACCGAGTGACTCTGGAAGAACCATTTAAAAAGACCCACACCATCTAACAGATGTAATGGCAAACAAAACCAACACCCAAAGCATTGTTATATGCAAACATTCATGTATTTTACAGTCAGATGCTATCTTCTTTTGGCAGCAATGAAGTGACAAAATAAGATGAGAATTGAAGCACCTGAACTATGATATCACAAGACAGATGTTAGATCCATTGAACTGTGTAGATCAAGTCAAGTGTACCCTGGTTTTTTTGCCCCTAGAGAGAATGCCTGGCATATCTTCAGCTCCAGGGGCAGAGGTTTTCCTATGTAGCAGGATGACCTACATTTAAGGAGCACATAGCCTTTACGTTTTCAGTAAAGGAGTAACCTGCAATTAACATTTCAAATGCAAAATGCAATGAGGAAGGGTGGTGCTAGCCTGTCAAAAGTGATCATCATTTCCCAGTCTTCACACCACTAAGGCACATACATAATACATATTTACTGTAAGCACCTCAGATTCCTGCCACCGTGCTACCTCTAGCATCACACTGACAAACTGAAACTCTGACAGCACAAGAATAAACAAACACAACAGAGGAAAAAAAAAAAAGAAAAATCTGTAAGAACACAGAGGCCCAAACTCTGTACAGAAAAAGGAAAACAACGGTCTAAACCATGAAAAAATGTACCAAGAGCATGCATGGAGAGACAAGGCTGAGTTCTTCAGATCACTAGGATCACTCCTCATATATTATACCTGCAGCACTGAAAGATCAGACTAGAACAACCAATTCCTCCTTTCTTAATGTACTGTCTTTTGGTGTAAAGCTGACAAAGGTGCCTTACTTGTTTCATGGGCCAGCTGCAAAACTACTTTGGCTTCTGGCACACCCAGAGGAGGAGGCAAATCTGACACATCTCAAAATTAGGCAGAAAACAGAATGCTCTCATCTCCTCCTTGTGTCAGAGTTCTTAATTTATTTGGGCAGAATTCTGTTGCTGTTAATGAAAAAATGTAATCTTTCTGCCTTTGGAAGTGTAAAGAGCTAATATGACTTCCAGATGAGGTTTACTTTCTCCTTCTCACCCATTGCCTGACTGCTCTGAATGTTCACAGTGACTATAGGCCTTTCTTCTTGGAACCTTGGATGTATAGGAAATGGCAACTGATTCCACTACATCAGGCCTGACAGCCTGTGACCATTTCTCCATGACACCCCAGATAGGTAGGTAATAGCTGTGGAAACACAAGATGGAAACTGCTGCTATGGCATATAAGTAAAAAGGAGCACAACAGTAAAGTAAAAACCACTGAAAAATCCTTAAATCCCTCACAAAGCTTTTAATAAGTTATATAAGAAGTCAAATGTGAAGACAAACTTAAAGTAGTTACCAGTCCTGGCAACCTAATATGACCAAAATAAAAATATTGGTTGTACTGAAGAGCTTTTGCAAGAAATTTTAGAGTGACACTCCAACTGAATGCTTGTATATAAAATGTGTCCAAATGGGGCTGTTAGTATTTGGGTGTTCAGATTTCTCAAGCATTCTGTGAAGATCTTAGGACGACTGGAAAAGTTGTGCACTTTAAAAGACAACAGAAGGAAAAATTGTTAACCATGAAATTCAACAAAGGTTTGGCAGCTAAGCAAAAGAGAAAACCAGGTGAGTGCAAGCAGGTCCAGGTCAAACAGTAGACCAGAGTTCTGTGCTATTATGTTGTATTTTCCATCACACATCACAAATGAGCAATGCTCCAAAAGGAAATAGGACACTGGCTCAGATGCTGATTTTCAGAGAGAAAGGCTGACTGCAAGCCCAAAAGTAGAACATTGAGGTGAAACAAGCTGATGTTTCCCAAGTCTCTTCCCTATCTTAGTTTTCCCAAATACAAATGATGTCCTAAGGCAGCAATCCTAACAATGCTCAGTTGCCATGGTGAAAGCAAACAGGGGCTTGTTAAAACCTCTCCACCCCAAGCAGAGCTACCCTGCACCATCATACAGCTTGATCCACCAACTTCAGAATTTTTACAACTGCAGGAGTGTATGGAGGGGTTTCTAGCAGAGGTCCTATCTGCTGGGAGGAAAAGTCAGACTGTCACAGACTGAAAAAACCATTGCCACCAGTCTGGGAAGACTATGTCAACTCTCATACTCTCACTGTTTTAAGTACTCAGTAAGGGATAAGATACTTCCTTAGACCAAAGATGTTTCAGAAAACCATACATAAAAAATGGGGGAAAATTGATCCTCTTACTGCAGTAACCACAGAGAATGTAAATATTTCTGATTATTTACCAAATAGAATATCTGACAGAATTTTGTTTTATGATTATCGGGAATTAAAAAATGTAAATAGGAACAGAAATACGAAATCTTCATCTCCCTGAGAAGGGTAGCACTGGATTTGTGCAACAGAAATAGCTGGAAACAAACCCAAAGAGTTAAAGTAGTAGTGAAGCTTAAGATTAAAATTCTCAAGAAAAAGTAAAGTAACCCTGTCTATAGGAACAACGAGACACTGGCTAAAAAAGCATCTGTTGCTTCATCTGTCTGCACTCATTACAAACAAAAATATATTGTTAGACCATAAAAATCAATTCGAGTCACCAAAAGAAGCTGAAGAACAGAGACTCTTTATTTGAAATCCAAATTTGCTGTATTACTTATCAATTTTTTTAACTGAAAAACAATTCAGCTACATATCAAAGGCAATCATCTTAACACTTCAAATTTATTATAAGTTCTCAAACTCAAATCACAGCTTCTATACAATCACCCTAATGAAGATTGGGGATGAAGGTTGTTTTTTTTTTTTTTCCTTGTTGTCCATTTAGACATTAAGATCTGCTGAATTAATTTTGTTTGTATCTTAAAAAAAATGCTGTCTCAGCTCAGGAATTTGTCATAGCAGGATTGTGTAAGTATCCTGAAGATAACAAATCATGTTGTCAAGCAGTTTTTGAAAAGGAAAAAAAAAAAAAGGAAGAGAAGAAGCAGCAGCTATGGAACTGCAGTGCAATTTTCCCTTTGTAAGGAGATAGCCATGTTAGGAAGCTGCTTGCCAGACTCCACCAGAGAACTTGCTAATCAGGTTTTCTGTCCAGTCAGCATGGTTGCAAGTGCCAGAAAGCATGTTAGCTCAGTCTAATTTGTAAGAAGTACAAAGTACTACAAAGCTTCCAAAACTAAAAATAAACCAAGTTGCATAACTCCTGAATTCTTGTACATTAGAAAAAGAAAAAACTACACTCATAACATCCAATGGAATGCACTGTAGACTTCTGAAAATAAAAAAATAACCCTGAGTTCACATTATAAACATTAGTGTTACCTGATTTGCAAATGGTGGCGCTGAATGTACCCTAAAAATCTAGAACTGAAGGAGCCAAAACACCCAAAACCTAACAAAAACAAACGAGCAAGTAAATGCGTGTGAATAATAGCTGCTGAGAATCGCTCACAGCACAATTCCTCCATATTTTCAGCTCCTTTTCTAGTCAGCTGCCAGCTCGCTCTCACAGTAACTGATCACTGTAAAGAACAGATTGGCTTATTTTAGCTTAAGATGTATTAAAAGTGTGAGAAGGATAAAGCACAGAGAACAACATAACTCAGGTTTTTTCCTGTGCTTTGGCCTGGGTGCCAGCTTTTCTGGATGCCCCCAAACAAGGCTGAACGCCAGCATTTTGCACAAAAGAGAGGTGGTATAGATTGCTAAGCTGCATCTCCAAGTTTAACAGTTTTCAGTCCTGATGCAATTTTCTGCATCATCAGATGCATGGAAGAGTAAAAGAAGAGTCGCATCAAACCCAAAGTGAAAGCAAAGTGAAGTTCAGCATGCAAATTCTAAGCACAGTAGATGATTCGGGAAACCAGGCAGGCATAAAATTGAAACACTGATAAAATCTTATTGCACTTTTATGGCCTACCCATTGCATAGAATAATGTTTTAATGAAACTAGGTCAGAAACTTCAGAATATTGCAGGGTCAAGTGCAAAATACACAAACTGAATAACAATCAAAGAAGAAATGAGGTTTGGTGTAGTGTTGTTTTTCCCCCACTATATCCAGTCTTTAGACTGATCAATTAATTCTATAGGCATTTTACCCTTTTTATTTCATATTCCTACATTTCTGCTTGAGGTACAGTCAGGATTTTGTTGTCCAGGCATGTAGGGATGGTGTTAGGAAAGCAGGACCCTCAGCTAGAGTTGAGACTTAGTCACCAAGAGCAAAACCAAGAACTTCCATAGCTACACTAACAGTACAAGTTTGACCTCATAGCTCATCCTGCTTTGAGCTGGAGATTGGACTGATGTTCCTAACTTACTCCATGCAAGCAACTCCTTAGAATAAGTTCATATACAGATGGTTTTTCTTTTTTCCTACAGCAAACTCAAGGAACTAGCTGTGACTGCTATGAATCTCTCAAGCTGTGATGAGATGCGCACAAAATAGATGCATACACAGTTGCATAATAGCTACAGCATGTAAATTCTAAAAAACTTTTAATTAGTACCAGAACAACAAATCTTATTTTCTTAAGACTCTTCATTATCTTTTCAGCAGAAAGCAGTTTTCCTCAAAAGTTTGCATTGTATCCCCACTAAAATCTCTACGAATTTCTTCTGGAAAGGGTGGCACTGTGTCAGACTGAATACAAACTCAGTGTTGACAGGAGAGAGAACTGGGAACTCAGCAGCCTTGGCTATCCTGAGACAAAGCAGTTCTTTAATCTCAACTGCAGATTACAGCCCAAAATTAGAGTTTTCAAAGAAGTAATGCATTGATAACAGATGCATACTGCTCCTGGGCAGCACATAGAGCACAAAGCTGCAGCTCTAGCACTGGTCATAGAAGTACAGAATCATTTCTTTTGGAAAATACCTTCAAGATCATCAAGTACAACTACCATGGCCATTAAACCCTGTCCCAAAGTGCAATGTCCACACATTTTTTTTGGATAATCACTTATTTTCAGTANCCTACAGCAAACTCAAGGAACTAGCTGTGACTGCTATGAATCTCTCAAGCTGTGATGAGATGCGCACAAAATAGATGCATACACAGTTGCATAATAGCTACAGCACGTAAATTCTAAAAAACTTTTAATTAGTACCAGAACAACAAATCTTATTTTCTTAAGACTCTTCATTATCTTTTCAGCAGAAAGCAAAAGTTTTCCTCAAAAGTTTGCATTGTGTCCCCACTGAAATCTCTACGATTTTCTTCTGAAAAGGGTGGCATTGTGCAAACTGAATACAAACTCAGTGTTGACAGGATAGAGAACTGGGAACTCAGCAACCTTGGCTATCCTGAGACAAAGCAGTTCTTTAATCTCAACTGCAGATTACAGCCCAAAATTAGAGTTTTCAAAGAAGTAATGCATTGATAACAGATGCATACTGCTCCTGGGCAGCACATAGAGCACAAAGCTGCAGCTCTAGCACTGGTCATAGGAGGAAAAGACCTTCAAGATCATCAAGTACAACTACCATGGCCATTAAACCCTGTCCCAAAGTGCAATGTCCACCATTTTTTTGGATAATCACTTATTTTCAGTACCTGGCATTCCCCTGACAATACCTTTGTTTTGCTTCCAGTACATTCTGAGGCTGTGAAAAAGGAAGTTAAGAAGCCTATGACCTACTTTTCATATTAGTATAAATGCTTCAATTGATATGTCATGAAAATATCAATTGCCTTCAGTCTGCATAGATCCATTCCTCTACAAGCTATTAGATATATTCCAGACCCTCATCAGACTCTGCTCTACCACATCTATATCTGCTGCTCCACAGCATCTGTGCTCTGTTTAAACATTTAAAGATTATTTTAACAGTTGCAGTAAAGACTTGGCAGGATCACTGAAATTTGCAAGAGACCTTAGTGTAAACTCCTTGTCAACCTAGACACGGTTGGCAAAAGCACAGCTATGGAAGCTATCAAAAAGGTGGAGAAAAAACAGATATAAAATTGTAATACACCAGATCCACTCAAGCAATGAAGTCCAAAGACAAAGAAGATAAAAAATAATCTCTTGCATTCATGTTTTGGGTCAGATGAGTTGCTGAATTTTTTTTTCTTTCTCAACTTGCTCAATTAAAAACACAAAAAAGTAGAGACACTAGAGATCATCTTTTATTCAACTTCAATTATTTGAGTGTAAATATGACTTGTATGTGAGCCAAGTGTTACCTCATAATGGGAAAAAAAAAAAGGAGTTTAACAGGTATTAACAAACAGAAAAAGAA
>VXBD01013312.1:69680-170362 GCA_013399975.1 Indicator maculatus | reverse complement strand
CTGGATGTGGCTCTGGCCAACCTGATCTAATGGAGGCTGTCCCTGCCCATGGCAGGGGAGTTGGAAATAGATGATCCTTGGAGTCCCTTCCAACCCTGACAATTCTGTGAAATAATGTAGATCTCATGTCATAATTTCGTATTCCCATGCATCTCTAAGCATCTGATTGNAACTGCGGGGCAAACTCAAGTGGAAGAAGAGACTCACGGAAAGAAGGGCTGCCCACGTGGGAGGAATTTAAGACTGTTGTCAGAGGATGTAGGGAGGCAGCTAGGAAAGCTAAGGCTTGATTGGGATTAAACCTTGCTCAAGACATGAAGAACTACAGAAATGGCTTGTTCAAATACATTGCTGACAGAACTAACACTAGAGGCAATGCAGGTCCACTGCTGAGTGAGGTAGGTGACCTGATGACAGAGAACAAAGAGAAGGCAGAGCTACTGAATCACAGAACTGTCAGGTTTGGAAAGGACCTCAATGATCATCTAGTTCCAACCCCCTACCATGCGCTGAAGACTGTCCTCAGGAGCCCCAGACCTCTAAGGCGCCAGAGCAAGTCAGGATAAAGAAGGAGTTTGCCTTGGTTGATGAGGATTGAGTCAGGGATCAGTTAAGCAACTTGGACATTCATAAATCCATGGATTCTGATGGGATGCACCTGTGGGTGCTGAGGGAGCTGATGGAAGTCGTTGCTAAGCCACCCTCCATCTTCTTTGGTAAGTCTTGGAGAACAGCAGAGGTGTCTGAGGACTGAAGGAAAGCAAATGTCACTCTAGTCTTCCAAAAGGGCAAGCAAGAGGACCTGGATAACTATAGACTGGTCAGCCTCACCTCCATCCCTGAAAAGGTGATTCCAGGCACCTGAGCTCTTACACTGAACATCCCTGTGCTGGGTCTTTAAATAATAACACAGCAGTATATATCATGCATTTCCTCATGAACATCAGGACAGGGGAAAACTATAACTTCATGCAGTCTATGTTCTGAAGAACGGTAGTGTTTAATTTTCAATCCCCTTGGATCATGGAAGCTACTGACCCCAAAGGGTGGAAAGAATTAAAAAAAAAAGAAGAGGAGAAATCAAGAGGAAAGATCAGAACACTTAAAGAGCCAGAGATTGAATGTCTGGAGAGCAGGACATCAAGGAGAGTCATGGCAGTAGATGAAAAAACAGAGGAAAGACTCATGAGTTTTCTGTTTTACTATCCTGTTTTTTTAAAACTCAGTGTGGTTCCTACTTGACAGGTATTAGGGATGTAAACCTTAAGGTATGAACAGGAAATAATTGAATTTCTCACTACAGAACTTTACTCTCATTTGACTCTAACCACAGCAAAATAACAGAATAGGCATTAGTTCAGACAAGACCTCTGAAGCTTGATCCTAGAGTGACAGTTCCAGAGATTATTCTAATGATCACTGTAGCTTGTAAACTGGTCACCAGTCTAGACTCAGGAAACCAAGATTCAGTTCCCAACCTCATGCATATCTGGTGAGTCTTTTTCCTAGGCCAAGAGACACTGTTCCTCAAACAAGTACTGCTCTTAATTTCACAGTCTTGCCTCCAGGATCCTGCTTGAATTGTTCTGTTTTGTGAGCAGCATAGCTTTGAGAACTTCTCCAGAAGGAGAAGTTCACCACTTGAAGAATATACCAAGCAGCTGCTGTTTGCATTCCTCAACACAGGCTCTATACAAAGACAGCTCAGATAAATGGTTACTAGAGAGAAGTGGGACAGAAACCCACTATTAAGTAAAGCAGTTGGAAAAAGACAATATTTAAGAGATATTAACAAAACTTTACAGGGAATATCAACATGAAAACAAAAAAAATTAGATCAAATCAAAACAGGTGTACTGAGTTGTCAATAGTTTTCTGCTTAGCTTCTATTTTTTTCCCCTCTCCAACTAGCTCTTCACATTAATCATCAAGAGTTCTCTTTGTCTGATAGAAAATATGTTAAAAATAAGAAAATTCTGCAGTACACATTTATTCCCCAAATTACTGCTATTCCAAATCTACAGCTAATAAGGTGCTCTTAACCAAGAGGCTGCCTCATCACCTCCCAAAGTGAAGAGTATGCAGCGCTTCAACAGAAAACACTCATCTCGAGACAGGTGTGGGTAAGAGAAAGGTAAACAGTATATTTAGATACTGATTGATTTAGGCTGGAAATACAGACTTTCAGGAAATTTACCATTCCCTTACCACCTATTCCAGTTACAGCTGCATTTCACAAATACAATTATTGGTGTGTTCTTCCACTTCAGGCTGTGCAAACCAGGAAGGATAACTAACCAGAGCAGAAGCCCTGGTGTGCTTCACACCTCCACAGAAAAGGCTGGGGTTTTGACCACAGGAACTTCTAAGACAAAAGGTGAGATGAGTTTGACTAATGCATTCTTATACTGTCTGCCTTAAGTGAACTACATGCAGCATCCAGGAAAGCAGGAAACAATTCCTTGGTTTATAGAGCTTTGTGGCTACTATGTGAGGCATTCAGGCAGGAGAGACTTCAGTATTTACTAAACAATACAGATAAATAATGAGGTGTCTGCAGAGCAGAGGTTTTTAATTTTGGGGGAAGGGGGGAAAAAGGAGAGAAGACTAGAGCAGATAAAGACAGAAGATTTGTTTTCAAAGACATGGAGAAAGATCTCAAACAGCTATTAATCTCTGCATAAGAAGAGAAGAAAATGGATTTCAAATTATGTCACATTCCCAAAATGACCTTAGCAGTAATTTCAAAATGTAGCAGAAGAAGCTCTCCTTAGCTGCCTCACTGTCTTCAAAGCTACAACATATCTTAAGAAACAGATATTTGGTGTCATGTGCTCTAAACCTGGTTTAGTTTTACCTGTCAAGACTGTTTCTGATCCCACAGCAGAAGTTTAGACTTCTGCTTCACTGCAGTAATCTTGCATGTTATCTTTCATCTTTACCTTATTATCCAAGGCAAATCTAGAAGAAAACCACAAATCAAGCCTGCATTTGTTTGTGTAAGAGCAAGCATGTCAGCTAGGGTTAGTGCACAATCTTTTTAAAGTATGCATCTTACCATGGAAACTCAGGGTTGAGGACTATCTCCTGCCAAGATTCCATGGTCACTTTTAAGGCTGATATTGCCAGGCACTGAACTTTGTATCAATGAACTTCCAGCAGTGAGGACACGACAGAAATAAAACTCACGACTTCAAGAAGCACTCAACTGCTAGTCCTAGCCCAAATCATCACAAGTATCAGTCTGGATGGAGTAAACAACTGCCTTCTCCAAGACAAATTCTTTAGGAGTTCACATATTTGCCACAATTGTTACATTGATGTGGGAGGCAAGTTGCAACCTGCTCAAGCTGGCTTTATTGCTGCTCATTGGCAAGTCTCTGGAGAAACTGCAGTAATCCTAAAAGAATTAGAAACAAGCTGCTACATGTACCTATTAATCAGGAGTACAGGGAATAAATGTCTCCACTTGCTTAAGTAGTTTGTAAGTTATCAAAACCAGTTCTTATGGCCAAGTCCTGCAACTTTTGCTGTAACCAAATTAATGATAAAATTAATTTACATATGCTTATATACACAGCTGTCCACTTAGAGGATAAATTTTTGCCCAAATGATCCATACACAAGACTACCAAAGCTTTTCTTTTATATTCTCTTCTCACTACCCCATCCATTAGTAGTTGTTACTTCACTGGATTAAAAAAAAAAAATAAGGATGTGCTACAGCTCTGTGAAGCAGGCCCTGGAGCACACAGCCAAGCAAAATACAAGAGAACAGACTAAAAGTATTCCCAGAAGAGCAGCAAGTTACTCTGCTAGCAAATTTCCACAGACACATCATTCAGTGGTGGCAATTCAATAATGATTGTGATTTTCATCACAACACACACAGAGTCACTCAGTACATAATTCCTATTTTTGATGGACCTGACAGCAGCTACAACCAAAGTCCAGCCCTATGTGTTTTGGACACAGCAGCAGTGGCAGAAGAGGCTGCTCTTCACACTTAAATGAACAAAAGCAGGCAACCTGTTTCTAATGCTCAGAAAGGAAAATATATTTGTCCAGACCTAGGGGTTTGTTTATTGCCAATGAGGAAAGATACCTGAAAGAGATACACATTATGTTTGAAGGCAGGCTTGCAGAGGAGGGGCAGAAAACACTAATCACACAACCAACCACAGAACCATATTCTGATGTCCCATGTGACATTGTCTAAATAGCCTCAGAAATCCTCAATTTCAGGTCACTTAGTACTGACCAATCTTTCCTAACGTAAAGAAACCTTTGTGCTTAAGTGCTAAGAGAGCTGTTGTGGGTACAAGACTGCTCTGGCACCTACTCAGAACACAGTAGCTCCTCATGAGACCTGGATAAAGGACTGTTATATGTATCACAGTATATCAGAGGTTGGAAGGGACCTCAAGAAATCATTGGGTCCAACCCCCCTGCCAGAGCAAAAAGCTTTTCTTTCTAAGATGTTGCATCATTTCTCTCTAAGACATTGCATCATTAGATGGCTGCCTAGTACTTTGTGTGATATGACCACATAGCAACAAACCCTTTCTGGAAGAAAAGTTAACAATCCCAGTCACCCACCTTCACTCCCCTCCACACCTCCCAAGTCACCCTTGAGTTTCACCATTACCACAGTTATAATTAACCCAGGAAGCTGATAGAACATTGTTATTCCCTGCTACACAGTTGAAGATTGTAGCACAGATGGGATCCAATTATTTCTCATGTATGCTTAAATAAAGCGCAACCAGCTTAGGTGACAGCTGTGTGTTTGACTGGGTTAAAATTAGTGTCAGCTTAGATCACAGACAAGACATTGATGAAGACAAGCCTAAATGCTCAGGTTTATGGGTTGGGTCATTTAGAAAAGATCTACAAAGTCAAGGGAAAATATGGGGGGGAGGTGTAAAATAAATAAATAAATATAGAAACAAATAGAAATTATTAAATGCAAACAACACAGAGATGTTCTTATTCCATGCCTTGTCAAAGAATGCCACTAAGAGGGGTGGGATTGCATAAACATTCTATGGAGAACAAGGATGGACATTTTTTCAAAATTGCATTAAATCTGATCGGATTTCAGTTAATTATTGCCATTTTAAAGATTGTGTATTAAGAAGTGACTATATAACATCAGGGTTCTAATAAAAACGTTGCTGTTACTTCAGTTTCCTATTGAGCATATACTCAGTGATACAACTCCATGAAGATCCTGCAAACAGCACTGCAGCTCTCTATGGGCAGCAGCTGTGTGATAAAGGAGGCTAATGTTAATCAGACATACAGAGAGAACTATTTAATGCAATACTAATTTTGATTTGTCTACACAAGTAAAAGAATGACTATTTAAGATCTGGATACTTAGTTATCACTGAAAACTTGGCTATAAAACACTGAGACAACATTTTCTAGCCACCAGAGAAAGAGGAGAGGAAAAAACTAAAAGCGTAATTATTTTTTCCCCTTCATTTTTTTCCACAAATGGTATCAGTCCCTGATGATCGGCTCCAGTTTCTTCTAAAGCTGTACAAAGAGGTAAGCAGCCTCCTATGTTTTATCTCTCTAAGCTTTTGTTTTATCTGCTGTCACAGCATGGAGTGCTACTTGTGTTTCCCTGAATGGAAGGAGCAGCATGGCAGTATTACAAAGTCCTGCTTTAATCCAAGGATGTTAGCAGCCATATGTTTTCTATGTACTCAGTGGAGAGGGACACAAGATCTTCTTGAGTACAGTTAAAACACAGATTATGTTTTCTTGATGGAGTGCCTACCATCATTATCATCAAGAGAAGAGCGTAGGGCTAAAATTAACCTCTGTAAAATACTTTATCTCCTTTACTACGTATCTTCCACATGGAACTTATCTTTCATATGTGCTGGTTTCCAGCACACAGGGAAAAAAATCTGGTTAGTTTTTCTGGATAACACCTGTCTCCTAGGTGTGGAGGATGTTGTTTATTCTCATGTCAGCTTCTTGAAAACACAACTTCTGAAAAGTTTAAGTAGCAACGTGGTTTATTCAGGCTACTCAGCTGCAGAGAGGTATTAGCAAGCAGTCAGTTGTGGTGAGTGGCTTCAAGAGACATACCCCCAAAGGAAAATCTTGTAAGTTAGTAGGAAGAAACAGCATCACAAGAAAGTGAAATAATTATCTTCCTGGTTGTGCTTCTTTCCCTCTTTTTTGCAACCTCTGAGAAAATACTTAAGGATTTTCCAGATCAGCTTCATTTCTTTCTAGGTCATAAAACAGGACAAGCAAAAGTCAAGAGGAACTGAAAATCTGAAAAGCTAAAAATACCTTGACACTTTAAACCTGAAAGAAAATTCTACAAAATTATGTCTATTAATTCAGGCAGCAGGAAATATGCAGTCTTGCTAACCTAAAATACTAACAGGTATAAATCTGATATACATTTATTTTACACTGGCTTGTTTCCATTGACTGCAGTAGAAAGCAGAGTTATTTCTCGTTTCCACCAGAAGAAAAACAGATGAAGCTCAGTGGTCATTCTACATAACCTTTGTGGTGCTTCATCATTATTATAATTGAAATGAAATTGCTATCATGTACTTCATATGTCAAGCTGACCTCAGCTGTAGTTACAGTACACTATTTGAAGAACATACCAAAGCTGGAATACCATTTAAAGAAGTATGTCCTGCACATATAGGTCTTACACAGCAAAGCAGCTCTGATTTCTTTCAGTACTGTGAAGGCTTTTGCCACCATGCAGAATAAATGATTAGGCAGGAAAAAAGTAATTATGCTTAGAGAGAAGAGCATTGCACAGGGAGCTGTACTTTTCATGCATTGATTCAAAGTTTCTCAAGTACTGGCTCCTTCATCACTTTTTTCCTATCACATGAGCAAACGACATTACACATGGATTGAAAAAGTATGACTTACAGGACATCTGAAGCCAACAGGGGAAATAATTCCCAAAGTCAACGTTTTTCTAGATTCCCAGCAGTTTCATTCATTTAAAGATGCATTTCATACACTGCTAAAGAAATGTTTGCTTGATGCCATGCCTCTAGGACAACTAGGCACTCCATAACCAGCTGGGTTGTAATTTACTCTTATGGGTTGGAGTCTATTTCACAAAATACTACTCAGAAGTCAACAATTTAAATTTAGATTACATTGCTAAAGAGGAGGCAGCAGTGGAGTTTGACATGCTCATAATGCCATATGGCGGATAGCATCAATCAGTAAAGCAAGGAATTGGACACTGGTGGTGTCAGAAATCTGACTTCCACATAGCTGTTAGGGAATTTCTAAAGGAAGTTTAACTGAAATAACTTCGTTTGCTCCTCACATGACCCCACTAAATGTTTTATCTCAGTTCTAGCATTTTCCAATGATTTTAACTTTAGAAGCATTGTTTTAATTCTACAGTTAAGGCAAACTATCCAGAACGATTTTTTTTCCTTGACTTTAGGAGTTTTCTAATTGTTACATAACATTTTAGAGTAAAAAAAATTGCATGTATTTTGAAGTGAATAAATATAAAGGAACAGAGTGTTATATAGGGAGAAATACATCTAAAAAGCAACTGACCAAAGTCAAGGTCTCAGTTTTGCTGAGAAAGTCAGTTTTAGTGGATTTCTGTGACATGGTTTCTTCTAATTTTAATTCTGAAATGCACCTTTGGAGAAAAAAAATAATATTTTGCCTACTGCTGGTCTTGGAGTATCCTCTCCTCTCCAGCAATTTTTGAAAGTGATTTCAAGAGGAAAGTGAATGATTGGACACTGAATGATTGGTCTCAAGAGAGCAAAAGGGATTGTGTTAATTTTTGCTAGGATGAGGGAGAGGAGAAGGTCTTATCTAAGTAACTGGAAAACCTGCTGAGTAGGATAACCTTCTTTTTGTACTGCCTAATGTCCTGGGTATGGACCAGCTTTTTGAGAGTTAGGTATTCATCTGCTTAACCTCAGAACGCATTAAAATTCCTTGCTCTCCTATCATTATTTTCCTTGCTCTGCCACCTACGTTCTGATTAGGGAACATCACAAAAGCCAGACAAAAAAAAGGAATTGCTCCAGGTGCTTCATGGTCTTTTGAATGATACCCATGCTTTTCCCAAGCAGTACTAAACCAGCCAAGGGATATTACACCACTCATTAAAAGCAAATAGAAAAAGTGCAGATTTAAAAACAGTTTGGTGCATTTTAACATCATCTGAAAATATAGAAAGCAATCCCTTCTGCAGCCCTGTCAGAGAAACATCTACCATGCCCTTCTTGGAAATCTCAGATGAAGAAGGTAAGTCTAACATTCTCCAAGGAGCATCTGCTCCTCTCCTAGGGTTAAGCAGCAGCAGCAGTTATTCTTTCCTAATTGCCTCCATGCTGGTTTGTCAGCTCTTCCCTCAGCCTTCTTAGTATAGCTGCATGGCCCTAGGAAAGCACAGACTGGCTTAGCCAAGATGTTGGTGATCTGGACTAGTTCTCAGTAATGGTAAAGATGTAAGGTGGCATGGGTTTCAGCACAGAACCTACTCACCTGCTCAGCTCTCACTGATCACCAAACTGCTAACTTGGCTCTGTTAGATGTGCCAGTGCAGGCTACAGGTACAACTCCTACAACATCATAGTTCTGCTCAACCCAGATATTGATAGACTACTTACTCATGCTTGAAATATCCTTCCTAAAGTTTCAGAGACTGGTCAACTGGAAAAAAAGAAATGGAAGCACTACAGAGGTCACATCTTTCTATTATCCCTCTTTTCAAACTCTTTAAAAATAATTATACTCAGTACTCCAAAGTTCACAACTCTTGAATAGCTCTAGTCTCAGAAGTAACCCCTACTGCCACTTAAGAGATCCTGACCTTTTTCATATCTGCTCTGAGGTGAAAGTCATAAACATTAAACTGAAACTGGCTGCTATTGCAGCTGTTTCAATTCTGGAGAACCACTCACTGAACCCAGATTTCACCTTCAGTTTCTAAGTGAAATTTTACCAAAGTGATTAATTTCAGCTGTCAAGATTTCTGATCTTCAATCCCATAGAAACAGATCCTAACAGTTTAATTTTCAGAGGAAATTAAGATGATTTATATAGAATCTTTTCTTCCTCTGACAGCTTTCTAGATTCTGTGTTGTCCTTGGTAATAATGAATCAGATATGTTTAACCAGCTTTGCAAACTGGGATATTTCACAGTATCACAGTACATCAGAGGTTGGAAGGGACCTCAAGAGACCATAGGTCCAACCTCTCTGCCAGAGCAGGATCACTTAAGGTAGTCCACACAGGAATGCATCCAGGTGGGTTTTGAAAGTCTCCAGAGAAAGAGATTCCACCACCCCACTGGGGAACCTGTTCCAGTGCTCTGTCACCCTCACTGTAAAGTTTCTCCTCATGTTGAGGTGAAATCTTCTATGTTCTAGTTTGAACCCATTGTTCCTTGTCTTATCACTGTGAACCATCAAAAAGAGCCTGGTCCCCTCCACTTGGCACCTACCCCTCAGGTATTTATAGACATTGAGGAGATCCCCTCTCAGTCTTCTCTTCTCCAGACTAAACAGCTTCAGGGATCTCAGCCTTTTTTTTTTTTTTTCAAATATTTATTAATAATGGCATCCCTGGGTGAGCTCAAACCACCAACTTTTCAGTTAACAGCTGAATTTCAGGTATAGGAACCTGCAGCACATCAACATTCAAAGGATTCTTTCTTACATTTTTTCTGTGAAGTATTAGCTCTCCCCAAACATAACTAAGACATGTTCATTCTATCAGGAAACACATAAAACAAAAGACCTCCTTACATCAAATATTGCCACCTTAAAAAAAACATCCTCAAACCAATGCACAGGTTGGGGAAGGAAGGAAGGGAGAAGGAAAAGGCTCTCTTCAAGGCAGCCCATTAACTATTTGGTAGAATTTTTGTGTTTCTTTGTTTAAAAAGCAAAATAATATGAATAGTCTGAATTGCATTTATCACTTCCACAGGAAAAAAAAAGACAGGAAAAGCGCGGGGAAAACGGGCAGGAAAAGCGCGGGGAAAACGGGCAGGAAAAGCGCGGGGAAAACGGGCAGGAAAAGCGCGGGGAAACCGGGCAGGAAAAGNCGGGCAGGAAAAGCGCGGGGAAAACGGGCAGGAAAAGCGCGGGGAAAACGGGCAGGAAAAGCGCGGGGAAAACGGGCAGGAAAAGCGCGGGGAAAACGGGCAGGAAAAGCGCGGGGAAAACGGGCAGGAAAAGCGCGGGGAAAACGGGCAGGAAAAGCGCGGGGAAAACGGGCAGGAAAAGCGCGGGGAAAACCGAAAGGGAAAAAAGAAAAAAAAAGTTAGGGGAAAAAAAAGAAAAAGTTTAAAAAAAAAGGCAATAAATGTTGTTTGAGTCTATCCTAGAATCAATCCTTGAATGCTGCTGTTGACAAACTCCTCTGCCCCTCAGCCTTTCCAGAAATTTTTTTGTACCTTCAAAGCACAGGAAATAAAAAAACTCACAACAACAAAAATAAAATCTTATCCCAATTGTGATTTTGGGATGCGCCTAGGTTCTGATCATTGTCTGAACACACAGATGATCCCAAGACAGATACTGAAGTATTTTCCTTACAGGTTTTTTTTTTTTTTACTTATTTGAAGCAACTAGAGTAAAAGGTCACAAATGTGCTCTTCCTTCTACTCTGACATTTCTAGACATATGAGAATGCCTGTCAGTAATGACCTCAGGGTAACTGATATGATGATGCTAACAAGTATCCTCCGCCACTCTATTTGTTAAAAATCTTCCAAGGCAGCTGCAGGAATACACTTAAAAGGATGTTCATCCTGCTTATTCATTTTAATCTGCTGGAAGTGTCTTAACTGGAAACATCTTAAGAACAATTTTATCAGCTTAACTTGTCCAGTAAGGGTACAAGCTGGGATATGACTAGAGCACAAGGAATTATAAAAAAGCCTTTAGTACGTGCTTGTGCACCTATATATGTGCTCATGCAGAGAGTGATAAATTGGCATTAAACCAGCACCCCCAATAACACTTTTTCTTTTCAGAAAGATGCATCTTCATAGAATTACAGCACATAAGACAATGGCTCTTATAAATCTTCAGTAAGAATATAAAAACCATAATGAAATGTCTTAGACTTAACTATGATGTAAGTCATAATTCATCTTACTCCAACCAGTGATCTCCAGGGATTTATGGCAATATTTTTAAATCTGTTTCCTCATGAACAAGAGATTTTTCTCTCACAAAGCCTCTTCCTAGGCTGCCTTAAGAAATAAAGTGTTTAACAATGAAATACCCCTTGCAGACTAGAATTCTACACTGAATAACAGCTGATGGCTGCTTTACTTTCTTATATTCAGCTATCTTGCCCCTCATTTAATGTTGAGATTAGGTAAATATAATTAAGAATATTAGGTAAATAGATTCAATTTGCTATGTGCCAATCAACATTACAGAAGGTAGTGTATTATTTGTGATCATAAACAGAAACAAGAAATGTTAATTGCAAAACTAGGTATCACAAATGAGTACAAATTTGCTTTAACTACCTCTATTTTTTCCACAATGGCTTTAGCAACCTTTTCATTCATTCCACTGAACCAGAAAACCTGATTAGAGGCACTAAGTGAATAACAGCTCCTGAGAGATGATTATGTGCATTTTGCTTAGTGACTGTCAAGTCTTATCTACTGGTAAAGTCTTTCTCATCTCCCTTTTTCAGAATAGCACCTCCCTATACATGGGAAATATTTCATTATTTTTGTCTAAAACATGAGTGAGTTTTCATGGATTTGATTGTTCTAAGGAAATTACGGTTCTTGCCAATTTTCTGACCCTGAGACAAACATTATGGGATTATTGGGAGGGAGAAGGAAATGGTAGAGAAACTCTCAGAAAATAGGAACAGGTGTCTTTAAAAGGAGCTGTGTTTATTTGAGGAGCTGGCCAAGCATGAACACCCACAGAGCCATGCAGACACACTAACACCAGTAACACCAATTCCATAGAGAGGTGGAACTTTTTGAAACTAAATGTTTAATGAAAAAAGTACTATGAAAAGCCTTCAAACAGCTTGGATAGCTAACTAATATTTTTGAAACTATTTTTTAATTAATACAATCCTTCTCTCATCTCTCAGCACACTTACACTTGTACAGACACTATCCAAGTATTGCAATCAGACAAATTTTGCTCCAGGTGAAGTAAGTCTTCCTGCACTTAACTGTGAAATAGAGCAACATTCCTGTTCTGTGGTTTTCTGCATGTTCCTGAGACCCTCCCAGGCAGGGCTAATGAGTTCTGTACTGAAAGCATCAAATTCAGGCAAATTAGAACAGCAGTAGGCAGAGTGACAGAATCAGTGTCAGCCCTGCTAAAAAAGACATTCCAGCACTGTTTGTGATAATGGGAAGGAGAAGAAAGAGGAGATTAAATCATTGGTTCTATAAGATTTATTTAGGCATATTTAGGTTCATTGTTTAGAGTCCAGAAGTTATTCTTGGTAGGGAAGTGACTATAATTGGGAAATCAACATACTCAGTGCAAAAACTCCTTTCCAAGGAGTCCTCACTTTGTGAGAAGAGAGAGCGTCTAGAAGAGATAAGGGTTGTCTTAAATTGCCAGCTCTCATGAGTCTTTATAAAGATGATTTCTGGCCATCTCTTTCAACAGGCATGAAGTCACAGAGCTACAGTACTGCCCAATTTTCTGTAGTTCCTCAGAATTGCTTCCAGAGTCAGCTAAAGCTCTAAGCCAGGTGTTTGTGGTCAGGAATTCAGAAAAATACAGAGGAAGTGAGAGGAGGCAGAAAGATGAGAACTGAAAAAAGAGGAGAGAGAGGAACTGATAGCAAAAGAGAAGTTGAAACTGAAGGCAGGTAAATATAACACATGGAGCTCTAAGGAAGCAAGAGAGCCATGTGTAGCAAAGAAAGAGTTTAAAAATCACTTGTACTAATTTTTTTTAAGCTTATAATTTATATTGTTTGAATGCTTATGTCTGACACTGCAGAAACCCACATAAGGCATTGCACAAGATTTGCTGGACTTGGAAAGGAGAAAAATCTTTAAGATCCTTGTAATAACATACAGAAAATTTTAAATTATAAATCATATCTCTACTACAGAGTTTAGAAGATCAAGTTTCTAACTGCCTAACATAGTGTTTATTAACATTTCTGGTAAAATTTTCACTGGCTAACATTCATGGAATCAGTGTGTATTAAGCACAAGTTGATGTACAAAAAGAAATCTTCAGCAATCCATTCTTTTTTAGCAATTAATTTACAATCACCTGCTTGCTATGGTATCTAATTTAATTTCCTAAAATCTCTTTCCTACTGATGTAATTTAGGTGTTTCATAGAATATTTAAGTGCTCCTGCAATTGTTAAAGTACTGTTCAGCAACTAGCATGACAGACGGGTCAGGGAAAGCAGCCTGTTTATATTACACAGTTTCCAACACTAATGACTTAGGTTAGTAATAATAAATGTTAAATAGATTTTTATGATTCTCTAGCTTGGAAAGATTATACTAATTTATGGTTCTCCAAACACACGTTGCAATAAGCAGTATGTTCTTGCAGTACAAAAGGGACTGCAGTCTGTGATCCCTGCAATTAGCAGTATATTACAGGCATTTATTTGCATTACCTTGCCTTTGGAGGGCACAAGGGTACCTGTGATATACTCCCATACAAGCATATCTGTTGGAAAGTCCAGCTTCATAAGTATGCTTTTATTTTTTAAATATTAAGCTGAGCATGTTAGGAGCTACAACTATTTTCTCATTCCACTCCCACCCATCCCAAGCTATGCATATTTATTGAAACTGAGCTATTCCAATCCCACCTGCCCAGCACAGCATTATGGGCAGTAGGTACATATGCCTCAAGTAGATCTTCACACCCTTGCAAATTTGGATTTCTTGCAGAACTTTAAGCCATAAGTCCTGTGAGACAAGGACAGTTATTTACCACAAGCTTTCTCAGATCTAGATGAGGCTTTTTGACACCATGACAATTACTTAACCACAAACTATGCAAAAACCCAGCACATCCTAGACTCATTTCTCTGTTTCCTAAATCATGACCAGTACTAATGTAGGGCACATTATTATGCTTTCCTCTCTTGATTTTCAATCCCTTGTAGAATAGCAGAAATTAAAATCCAGAATTTCACTGACTTACAAGATTCTTTATTCTTTTGTCTTGTCAGACTTATTGCATCTCTACAATTCCCCTAGTAGATTAAGAAGTCTCAGAGGCTATTACTCAGATTAAGTAGTAGCTCTTACTATAAGCTTCTTATTCTCCATGTTTCCATCTTCTCCTCTAGCCACATGATTAAACAGTAAGTATATTTTATCTTTCAGTACATCTGTCAGTTCAGAGACCATCACTTTGCACTTATTTCTGACATTGCCCACTGTAACAAGACTTGGTATCTGTCCTTCATACAGACAGTGCATTTAGTCCCATTTTTGAGCATTCCAGCAAATTGTCATACTCAGTGATGCCTGCTACTTCATGTGATGCCTGTAAAAATGGCATTTCACTGCCCCTTTCCACCATCTTTCAGTACAAAAGGTCTATAGGAGGTACCAAGCAATCCCATTAATTAAATTACAAGTGACACTAGGAGAGTCTATTCAGCCAAGCAGAATATCCTACCTCAACATTTCATACCAGTGTTCTTCTGAAGCATAATGTGACCATTAAATTAAAGGCAGTCTGCTGTCATGGTAAATAGGCATGATCCCATCCACAACCTTTCTATAGTTTAAAAAAAAAGAAAGCTAAACTTATGGAACACTGTTGCAAATTCTACTGAAATCAGACCCTTCAGTAGCTTAGATAATGAAGAAAATACAATATTGGAAGTATGATGCATTTCTGTTTTTTTCCTTTTATGGATTGATCTTCAGCAACTAAATCAGAAGATTAAATAAGGACTTTGCATTACAAAGAGCCATACCTAGGCAACATTTGATTGCTAAATGTCTCCATAGCTCAGAAAGAATATTTAGTTTTTACTTGGAATACATCTAGCTGAGATGAGTAAATATTTTGGGTTTTATTGTTAATCACTAATTTTTTTAAATTGTTGTTGTTCTTTAAAATAGGACAATAAACTTGAAATATTCTAATATGTCAGAATCCTGAAACTTGCAACAACTTCTTCAAAAATAACATTCTTCTGGCCAAGTTTATCAGTTCAGGCCCAGTCCTCCAGACTGTGGAGGATTTATTTTGACCTGGTGATTAGGACCAGGCTGAAAATAAAGGACAGACCTGCAAGGAACCCAAATATATTTGTAACAGCAAATAAAGCTCCAGTAAATATAATGTGCCTTCTACACATTATTGTATTGGCTCCAAGAAGGCTTCATCCTCCACTGCTGTCAGTGACTGAGTAGAGCCAGAACACTTTCCAACAAAAAGAACAGAGGAAGTAGGAGGAAAAAAAAAATTAAAACCCACCCCACAAAAATACCAAACCCAGACTTCAATATCTGGACTTGATCTGTTGGACACTTTGTATGTATTTAACTAAACCTGCTGAACAACACACAAAAGTAGAAACAGCAACTTCTATTGTAAAGTGTCAGGTCAGGATAGCACTTGAGGAAACTTTCCTCTGCAGAAAAGAGTTGTAGCAATCAATCCTAACCAGAATGCAAAATATTTCAGTTCTCTAAGACTTTTCATAATGGAGGTGAGTATAGGTGATGTAGCAACTGTGCCTTTGCTCCAAGGTTATTATGCCTGAGGAAGTAGAATGCTAGGTTATGTGTAGAGTTTGTAAACAAACTATAACAATTAAAATTCACCTCTTGTCAACTCTTCAAGGACCAAAATATCTAGCAAAACAATAGCCTCATTAGAAAAGCTAAGGAAAATGGGCCTTAAGCAGCTGTCAGTTATCTAACAAAAAACAGTAGAATTCCAGACTTCCTTGACATAATGAACCAAAAGGAAATAAACAGACAGAAAGAAACAACCAAAAAGAATCAAAAACAGCTCCTAAGATATGCAGGAGTGTTAACTTTCAATGTTATCTCTAAGTATGATCTCTGTGGGAAGGGAGTCATTCCAAGAAATCACAAACAGTTTTTGCAGACTAAAAGGTGTCTGGGTCACTTTCCTCCAGCTACCCATGATACAGAGATTGTGTCTAAATCCAGTGCATTGCATTCCAGATTAAAGCACAATCATTTGGCTTCTTGCTGAGGATATATATGGTTAGGCTAAGACCTGAAGTCAGGGATCATGTCAGATATGCAAATGATAATGCATATTCACTAGATAAGCAAAGAACAAAAGAAAAATCAGTTTAAGTCCAAAGCCAAAAATCTCCAGGTTTAAATTGTGCATGTATGACTGCATGTCTGTCACTGGAGCATCAGCAAGCTTCATGGTTAACTACCAATCAGCCACACACATGTACCTTTTCTATGTAACTAGGCCTTACCTATATTAAAAGTGTTTATCCTAAAGAGTTACTCTTCCAATTCCCATTCAAAGACTACCCAAACATCTCTGGATTTGCCAGTCTACTCCAGCTACTTCAGGTAGGAGTTCAAGAGCACCAGCTTCCTTTTTTAATCCCTCATTAAAAGGAATGAGCTGCCAATGCAGCAGCTCCAGTTATTTAGAAAAATCAATCAAAACTAAAGAGTTGTGCAGCAAAAAGGACTCCCTTGAGGACTGGTCAGCTGAATGGGGACATGAAGTCTATAATAATCTATGGCACCTAATAATAAATGAAAAATTTCTTTCAACATACTTATCTGAAAACCTTTACTGCACTGCATATGCCTATTCATCTACTGATTAACTGAATTTAGTTAAGATAGTTTGAATTAATTATCCACTTCTAAATTTGTGAACTTCTACACTTAGTCCAGAAACTATGCTGTGCTCTGATAGAGCCCTACAAAAAAAGGGAAGAGATAAAGTCACTCTCATCCAAACCACTCAGGCATTTTTCTCAAACTGTATAAAACCAACTTTGTAATTACAGAAATGAAAGGAATTAATTTGTGTTTTAAATGAATTGGGCATTGTGTTAATTTTCATATGGCAACCGAATCCTCAAGAATACAATCAAAATAGTTAGCACTACACCACATACATGATTTCAGCATCTACTCAAGGTTCTATAGTATAAAAACTTCTCATCCAGCCAGGCCTTTCATAGGTGTTGTTTTTAGCATGAAACAAATTTTCACCATGCCATATATTTTGATAAGGATCTTCCCACTTTTTGTGCTGCTGTATATCGCTGATGTCTGCAAGTACGATGGCTATGTCTACACTCCCTTCAGATCCTAAGATCATAAATGGACATCCACTCCTTGGTTAATACTTAGTATTCCTTTGATTAAGTGCCTTTAAGGTAATTACGTTAGGAGGCTTAAAAGACAATGCTGTATTTAAATATCAGGTTATCAGGTAGTGATAGGACTAGGGGGAACGGAATAAAGCTGGAAGTGGGGAGATTCAGGCTGGACCTGAGGAAGAAGTTCTTCACCATGAGAGTGGTGAGAGACTGGAATGGGTTGTCCAGGGAGGTGGTTGAGGCCCCATCCCTGGCAGTGTTTAAGGCCAGGCTGGATGAGGCTCTGGCCAGCCTGATCTGGTGTGATGTGTCCCTGCCCATGGCAGGGGGGTTGGAACTGGATGATCCTTGTGGTCCCTTCCAACACTGACTGATTCTATGATTTATAAATATTAACCCAGTAAAATTGTAAGCCTGAAATTCTTCAGCTGTGAACATTTCTTCCCTTTGTCTGAGTTCTGCACTTCATTCTTGTTGCTAAATTTTAGACACTTGACACCTTAAAGCACTTGCAGATGTCAGATCTGGGTCAGGGGTTACTGAGTGGCTGTAGTTCTCTCCAGCACGGCTATCATTGGAAAAATTGAAATGACTACCTAGATGAATATTCTTTCCCAACTACAATAATTTGGGAATTATTTTGATTAAAAAGTATTTGTACTTTAGTTTTCACACTTACAAATGCTTGTCAGTAACTTCTGACACATACAGAGTTACAGAAAGTAATTTTGAAATCTGTGAGGTAACCAATGAAAATCAGGAAGTGGGAGAAAGCAACACCAGCTAAATATAGAATTATTATCTTTCTTCCCATTCCTGTGATAGCCCAGAACACAGAGCTGAAGAGAAACTAAGTTAAAACCCAGTATTTGTCCTGTAAGTAACATGCAGTTTAGGTTATCTGCATTTCCAGAATAAGAAATTCAACAGGAAATTGGTAGAGGAGAGCCACAACACAAATATATATATACAATTTTAATGCAAGACAAAGAGCTCAATCCTTTCCCATACCTCCCAGAAAAATCAATAGCCAACACAAGTTACCTTCAAGCACTCCAGCAGTCTGTTTTGTTTTGAATGTTTTGCTTGATGGGCAGCAAAACTCAATAGAAGAGGATCTTGGCTGAATCCTTTCCTAACATTAATTTATAGGAACAACAGAAGAGATGGATTTTATCTGAAGGGATACAAAGCAAATTGTTTCAACACTGAATCCAGATGTGTCACAACCTCTCTCGCTGTAGGGCTCACTGGCAGTTAGATGAAAGTATAGACTCTTAAAGGTTGGAGAGTGCAAGTCAGCTATTAGATATCACCAGAGTTTGGAGGTTGAATTTGAAGGATACTTGGGTTATGTGTTTCCTCAATCCCATTTTTCCTGTGTAACAGCAGATCACATCAGGTCATCTTTCCTTATGCTCCTTAGATTTCTGCTCCCCCTAGAAGAGCAGAGTTCTTGATCTCTGCAATGGTAGGGCTCCTTATCATACCACAACAAGACTCCCAGATCTCTAAATATGCCCTTACCAACAGATAAACATGTCAAAACATTCACAGTCTTCCCCAAGGAAAACTAAAGGTCACGAGCAAACACTAGCTGACTGGATGTATACTGCAACATAAACAGTGCAGGATTTGCTTCCTGTGACTTAGGCTTTCAATAGGTACTTATTAAACATGTTTAGTGCACACCATTGAATATTTGGAACTGAGGCAAGTTGCTCAAACTCAGACAGAAGAACAGATGGCTGTGGAAGCTGCTCTTCATATGCCATGTGTATGCAAATTTGTGTTGCATTATATACCATTAGAGCTTTTCACCCTCAGCACATTCTCTTACTTCAATGAAAAATTAAAATATCAAAAATTCCTACTTCTCCCCCCCTCTTGCTAGAAGCAGGAATGAACACTCAACACACAAACCTTGAGGTGTCACCCTGTCCCTCAAATCCCCTTCAGAAATGAAATCTAGAAGACCACAAGCTAGAACCCACATAAGCCTCAGAGCTTTTCCTTTGTTGCACACACCATGCTTATTGTGTTTCTAATGCAAAAATAAGGAGAAAACAATAAAGCTCCAAACCATCACCAGATGGCCAGATTTATTCAGCTAGAAGAGTAAATTTTAGTTCATGTATTAACACAAGCATTTTTTCAGATTTTTTTTTCCTCTCTAAACACTCATGAGATTCCACTAACATATACTATTAAAGTAGAAATCATATAAATGTTTTTTTTTGTAATTCAAAGTCATGTGTTACAAGAAACTTCATGGTGAGTGTGGTTGTTGTGTACAGTGATTCTAGCACAACCTTAGTTACTGTTATGTCCAGGAAAAAGAAGGCTTCATAGTAAAGCAGTGACACACTGGTTTAAGCTCCCACACAAGCAGACTTCATTTGCAGACCAGTAGCTTGCTCTTGGGATTACTCATGCATCCTGGCAGGATTTCTAACCACCAATACAGGGAATGGAAATTTATGCAAGCACAAGATAAGTAAACTATTTGTCACTTAATCAACACAAAGTATGTTGTCGTACTTGAGGTGATCAATAAATATTAACATCTTCAGACTCATCAAATAAGAAAAAAAAATTTCTTTCTGGGAGAGATGAAGATAAGAAGGGAGAAGAAAGAGGAAGCAGTACCCTTATTCTTGGCTCTGAGCCAGAGCGGGTCTGGTTTATTCTGCTGCGTGCAAAGGAGAATGGAAAACTACTTAAAGCCAAACAAGATAGTATTGACATGGATTTTGACTAATTTCTACCTGGTATTGTAGGAAATACAAGCATCACAAATTCACATGACAATATTCTTTTGGTCTCATTAAGCATATTGTTAGCAGGAGACAGTGTTCAACTATTCCTTTTGGAAATAAGCTGAAGGGGAAAAAAATGTAGCAACTAAAAGGTTACATTCAGCATTAAAATAAGACAAAGATGCTAAATATCAGTAGAGCCAAAAGCACATGCTTTATACTGGACTGCTAAGTTTACACTCAACCCCATAAATTAGATGTGGATTTACATAATTAGTCATAGGAAGAAATATTTGTACTTCTGACCTCACAGTCAACAAACAAAAGAAACTATAATACATTAAATAGTATTCATGCACATACATTTGCCTGTAGTAGCCATGTTTAGTGTAATATTTCTATTATACAGAATGTGAAAATTTACAATAAAGATATCCTTTGAAGTCTCTGCCCTGTATTTGTTATGTCATCCAATTTTGAAATGGTTTCCAGAACTATCTTGAGGAACACTAGCAATGGAGATCAAGTGCAATTACATTACCTGGATCAAGATAGGACAACGCTATTCCAAAACCTCAAAATTCATTCAATATAAATATGGATAAAATGACTAAAGTGGGGTAAGACTTACACAGATTTCAGAATTAAAGCATCTAAAAAAAAATTAATAAAAAGATTCTTAACACTGCCACCATGTGCATAGAGGACACGCACATAGCCTTCAGCCTGTTCTAAGACAGCAGAAATGGGAATGGAGAACAGAAACAAAAGTCCTGCTGGGGTGAGCAGTCTTGAGGCTTGCTGTGGGAAGATTTGCTGTTGTAAGTATGATACTATACAACAGGGCTAGCTATTAGATTTTAAAGGACCAATTAATTGTTACCATAGTCATAAACCAGCATTACTCTTACGTAACCCTTGACAGAAACAATTTGCTCAACTCTGTGCAAATCAGAAGCAAGCAATCCGTGTTCTGCAGGTCTGCACTGCAAAGTGCCAGCCCTCTAGTTCCACTACTGTGAATCCATTAGTATTTAAATTCTCTGCAAGAGCAAAATTACAAAACTCTGATCTGGTGGGATTAGGATGTCAGTGCATGTAAAGCAAAGATACAGATGAGAAACGAAAAACGCTTCAAGAATAGGAGACTCAAGAGAGCTGGGAAAACTGAAAAATCTTTCAAAACACATCCAATGAAAATCAAGTATGACACAATAAGATCTGAATAATTATTTTAAACAAAGCTTCAAACAAAGAGGAAAATATTTTTTTTTTGCTAAAGAGAAAACAAAAAAACAATCTTTGTTGATAGTTATCATTGATAAAGAAAATATCATGATATATAATAAAAATGACACTAAATTCATCACTTGAGAAAGAGCAATTCCAAGGCATCAGGATTATTACTGAAAGAACTAATGAGAAATACTAATGAGACATTACTTCTTCCTGTAAAAATTTGAAGAGGGAAGATTCTCCTGACTGTAACCTCAGCTGACAGTATAGGCAGGCAGCTGGAAAGAATAATGTCTTAACCTCTCATTGCTAAACCTGCTGTAGCTCATTGGTCCAAGTCCTTTTTTTTTTCTCCCAAAGAACACCCAAATAACAAAACACAAACTCAAATTCAGCCTTGGTAAAAACAGGTGCAAGTGCAAGGACTACAGAGTAATATCTCAATTCTGCCAAGGCTGCAATTATAGCACAAAAAGATATTAAGCACATGACAAAAGAGAAGAGAAATTACAAAGAAAATGCTCCAATAAATCTTTCATAGTTGGCCTTAAAAAAGAACCCCACACCTAAAAATTAAGTGTAATTATATGACAAAGACATTATTTCAAAGCTGCATATATGAAAGACACATATGAGGTAATGACTTAAGAATTTGCAAGTTGGCAGAAGAAATATTTCAGTTTCTAACTTGCCCTCCAAAACTGAATGCTTAATTTTTTCCAAAGCTAGAGGGACTTTAGAGTTACCATTGAAGATATAAAAAGGAAAAGGAAAAGTCTGAATAAAGACTGGTGGGTTTTCATCTGCAGACAGTATATATTTTCTACTCAGTCAAGTCTGCATTTCAGAAACAATTGAGTGGTGCTCATCCAGCAAGTCACAAAGCACAGCCAAAATTAAAAGCTTTTCTGCCTCCAAGGCCGTGTATATACAGAGTAGCTCTAAGATTCCCTTTAACAGCCTCCAACTGCTCTGTACAACAGTGTAATTAGACTCAACACAGTATAATCAAACACATTGATGATTTTGTGACCCAGCATCATTGACAGGGCCCAGGTAATGAGGTTAAATATCACTATAATCCTGTTCAGCAATATGGTTTTTAACTTCAATTCCACCCATAGTGGAGGGATTTACAGAGATGGGAACAGACTTGCTGAAGCCAGTGCTGGAAGAAGAAACGCAGTCATTTTTGTTCACACATCTTCCATACTAAACAGTTATTTGTACTCTTATGGCTCATTTTCATTGACTTCACTGCTGTGTTTCACAGAAACATGTTTCACTACAATACAGTCTCTCAAAACTTGCTACCTATGTTACCTGTGCCTTTCTTGCAGCTAATAGCTCTCACTGATTTCTTTAACATTCCCCGCAGCTACTTTCAAGGAGGATTGTTTTTCATCAGCCCGCATTGGAATAGCCTATACAAGCCTCTAAACAAAACAGAATTCTCAAAAGGCTGGTGGTATGCTTAGGCATATACTAGAGCACTGACTAGAGGAGCTGTAAGTGCCAGGGCAGTTCCTGGGGGATGGAGAATACCTCACCACACACATGTAGCCATACTCCCAAACAGCATTATCATACTAGCAAAAGTCAAAAGGGGGATCAGCTCCAAGAGAAAGTCAAACTTCCAAGCATCACTAATCCAAAGTGATTAATTTTACTCTTTTAAGTTATGTGTAGCTATTCATTTCAAAGAACTGAAAAACTGAATTACTGGGGGAAGTCAAGTACCCCCAGCAAGAAACAACTACAGCTGTAGTTCTAAGAGATCTTCTTCAGTGGCAGTGCCATTTTGAATAGTTCCTCTCTACCCTCTTATCCCCTCAGTTGTGTCATGCATTAATAAGATCAATTTGCACATATTTTCTGTGTGAGCACATGGATAGAAGTACCATCATAAGCCATGAAGACTCCTCTGTGTTCTCAACACAGGGAAGGAGGATGTTTAAAACAATGGTGGCACTGGTGGACATCTTTGTGAGTTTATGGCATAACAGACAGCAAGTCAAGGTGCAATTCTATGGTAACATTTAAGGCAACTCCAGTCAGACTAGAATGAGGTGCTTAATGTCTGCAAAGTTCACCTCTTCTGGTTCAGGGGGTTGGGAGGAGGTGGTAGTGTAAGAGGATTTTAGAATGAAACCCACTAAACCTTCTGAAAAAGCAGCAGACTCTGGGATGTTTGTCCTCAGTAGTTCTGAAAAAAATAGCAGCACATCTCAAGTATGTAAATAACTCCTGTACTCTCACCCCTTTTGCTGTCACATTCTAGTTGTGTCAAAGTAGCCATCTGTGGGGCCACTGTGAACCTGAACAGTGAATTGCTCAAGCTTTTCAAAAAAAGCAAGAGAGATTCTTTGACCTACATGAACCTGATCACAAAATGCTGCAAAAACAAAAACAAGTGATGGGAAGGAGGAAGAACAACACAGGAACAAAACAAAAGACAACTTCCAGGCAGAGGTTTCTCAGCATCACAGCCTGCAAGACCATGATTTGACCTAATTAAGGTAATTAACTGGTAAATTAGAGAGAAGGAATAGCTGGTATTTAAGAGGAGGGGAAAAAAAAGAAAAAGTGGATCAGAGCAGGCTGTTAGCAGGAGTGTAGTTCATGTATCAGCAGCACCTGCAGAACAGATAACAACTGGGGAATATCACAGTAAAACCTCATTGCTGTTGAGAAAGATTCTTACTTGAAATTAATTTAAATCTGCTGAGCTCCAAATCTCAGGGTCCAAATGTGGTCCTTAAACCCATACATATTCTGTATCAGTCACCTGAAATTTGAGTCTCAAAGAAAATGTACACGTGAAATTTGAACTGTTAACCTTAGTGAAGTATAAAAGAGAGCTGCTTCTCAATCATTTTCTCTATGCCCAAGTTTCCACAGTCAGGAAATCCCAAACAGCACAAAGACACTGAGATAATTAATTTTTAAAATCTCATTTTGTGGAATGCAAGCATTTTCAGGACAAACAATTTATTCAGGATATTATAACCATCTCAAAAAATGGCTCTGAAAGCAAGTGACTTCATCACCCCAATTAGGGTAGAATAATAATTCAACCATCATCACATCTGTATGAGGCTGCAATGTTATAATTACAAAGCTAGGGTCAAAATATGTGAAATCAGTCAGGAATTAATCACAGTATATGCAGAACAGGCAGGATTAATGCCTTAAGAGCAGACACAAACAGCATTGGAGAATATCTACCCAATGATGACAGTCTCCTGGAAGTTGCCACTAGATAAGGCATCTTATTTCAGTACCTAGTAACCTGTTCCTTTCCTCCCTCCCCACAGATGGAATAATTTTATATTTTAGAAGGATTAGGAAAAGTAAGCCAGATCATTATAAGACCTCATAGAGAAAGGCAAACTGGCAAAATATAATTATTAAGTCCAGTGACAACGTTTAGGAAAACAAAGATGATTCATCCTGAAGAAGGATAAAGGGTCTAGAGTATTAGGGCATAAGTCTAGCTCTGATGAAAAATAGATCCAATTAAATTCCAAATCTTCAGATTCTTAGGCACTACAGAAACTCTGTATTTCTCCCACAGACCTCAGCAATAAGTTATATGCAACAGCACTGTGGTAGCATATTAAAGCAGTGACCAGCAACAAATGTGACCAATGCCATTCCTGTAGGATCACTTGAGATAAATATCCTAAAAATGTTAAATGGGACTTAATGTAAAGCAACTGAAGTGAACAGGAGTCTATCCAGTATGCATCTCAACTTAAACTAGCAGGATTTTCCTTACAGTAATGCAAGTATTCTAAGAAAAGACTTATTACCACTACTATTCAACAGTGTTTATAGATTCCCTTTGGCTTGAATTGCCCACACAAAATCTAAATTGTGACTAAACAAAACAATCTGAAAGTCTATTAATTTTTTTTCAGTCACAGTTTTCAGTCATGACAGAGTTAAGAAAATGGCCAATTAAAATATATCCCCAAATATCACTTCATTCAGTTTCTATTTTCTCTGCACAAGCCTGACTCTCCCTGGTACAGGCAAACCTACCTGTAGATGAAATTTCCACCTCTAGTAGGCTCCCCAAAGTAGCAAGATACTCTGTTAGAAGGCTCTCTGTAGTTTAAGCTGCATAAAACTGGGATTCACACTCAACTGAAGCTCATTAAAAACAGTTTTGATTGCTTTTATAATGTATGGTGACATGCCTAACTCTATTAACCTACTGAGGCTCAAAATTATTATTGGAGTCACTGTCCTCATCACTAAAGGATAATAAAGATGTCACAGCATATTCTTTAAAATAGTTGCCATTAAACAGACAAAGAAAGAGGTAATGGATCTGATACAAGATTTCAAATGCACTCTATTTACACTCATGAAATCCTCAAAGGGAAATTTACATTTTGAAAGAGAAAACTCCACAGATTCATGCTACACATTTGCAAAGATTAAATAAGCAGTGTGGCTTTAAGCATTTCTACAGAAAACCACCATCTACAAGAAAAGCAAAAGACAGAAGTTACTTGTAGAAAAGGAAGTGAATGTGGAAGAAGTGGAAGGAAACTGACTTGCAAGCAGTAGAGACAGAAATCACACTAGCAGTTAGCAATTCTCTCCTCTTAATTCACATCAGAATTCTAAGCTCATTTAGACCCTCAAAACCTTTCTTGCAAGTCAATACCAGCTACTGTTGTATAGTGGAAAAACAGCTTCATTATGGTTTGTTTCTCTCTTTCCTACTAGTACTGAAATCCATTTAGCATTATTTCTACTTGCACCAAGGAAAGTTGAAAGAGTTTTAGTCCAGCCTTTTCCTTTCTTTCTCTTGTTTTTTTCCTCTCTGCTTCTTATGACTTCAACAGGCATCTGAGAACCTAGGAGAATATGCAGCACATAAATCAGACTACCAACAGCACGAGTATCAAAGTACTTGATCTCTATGTGGCTGGCTGTGTTTTGGGTTTGGTTTTGTTTTATTGTTTGTTTGGTTGGTTTGTTTGGTTTTGTTTTTCTTTTTTTCCTTCTGTATAGTGTGCACTGTAAAACAAAGCCCTGAAAGAAAACGGAGCTAGAAACCAAGATTACATTCTTCTTCTTAAGCCTGCAATAATTTTTATCCTCAAACCTGCCTATAAAAAGTAGAGAAAAACACATGACTTTGCACAGAAGTTAAAAAACCTCAAAAGTTCAAGTATTTGTTGATTACCATGAAGAAGAGGGGCCTGCCTCACCACCTGCCTCCATGCAAAAAACACGCTTGTGCAGCAAGTAGAAAAGAGGTGGTCATCTCTCTTTACTGAAAATACCTAAGAGGCAACATAATTAGTCAAGGAGGGCAGTAAAATTACTATATTAGCAATAGGTAGCATACAATACTTTAATAATTGGCATATTAAGTAGTAGGTAGAGCTGCCAGATTTGGTATGCGCAATTTCAGCTAAGTGTGAGTCACTGCTCTATGCTTGGGTGCTATGAAATTGAATTTGGCCATGCTAATTAAAGCTCAGAATTCCAAGTGCCTGAATTAAAAATGTAGTTTGAAAAGTGATCTCTCTTTATAAATGTTCTCCACTCTGGGAGCTGAGGAGAGTATGCACACCAGAAGCAGTATTTGGAAATACAGCTGAGTCATGAGCTAGAGTATTCAAGAAGTAGATCTGCAGAATAATACAGCTTAAACTGTATTAAACTCAATTAAACTCAAATTCACCAAATGCCAAGAGAAATAAAGAAAAATATGCAGGGGGGTGTGGGGCAGGAAATCAATTCTTTTATCATTTCTTTTCATGGAAAGCAGCAAAACTACAGATAACTTACCAAGAATAGAAAAAAAATCTAAATACTTTCAGATTTTAAATGCATTAGGATACACAAATACAACTTCATACCTCTAGTTATTAAATATAAATAATAAGCACAAGATTTTCCTGGATTTTAAAAGAAGAAAAGTCAAATAAGATTTTAAGACATGTCCTACACTGGACAAGTATCTCTGTCAAAAAGCTATGCCAATAATAGAATATTCTTATCTGGGTAAAAAATAACAAACCAAAACACAAAAAAACCCCAAACAAAACTACCACAAAACTGGAGTTATTTGACCAGCTCTAGACAGAAAAGCAACACTTGCATCCTTTTTGTTTGGTTGGTTTGGGTTTTTTTTTTTCCTAAGAGAGATGTTTTAGCAGGAATTTGGCTCTGAAGTGAATAATTTTATTCTTGAACCTCTTTGTCTGAATCATGCCACTCATTTCTAACACACACAGGAACGCAAGAAAGCAAACCTTACAGAAGCAGCATCTCCGTCATGAACATTGCCATTTCAAGGCTAGAGTCCATGAATAAACATTTTATCAAAAGGAATGAGGGACTGTTCCAGGTGGTTTAGCACAGCTGCAGTATTATCACAGAACAGCTAATTTCACAAGCCACAGCCCTGGCCTGTCACACATGTTCAACTGAAATTAGAAACAGCAGAGTTCAGGAGTTAAGAGACAAGTTTACACAACACACAAGTACCCAGAGCATTACTGGAATTTGCTAGTCAATTCTCGCTCAGGGGAAGAATTTGTCAGGAAGGTTTTCAGCAGAGGAACAACTTCTGGGAGTTTTCAAGAGCTCTATTTGTAACACATTGTCCTGGCAGTAAGCAGGCTGGGGAGTAAGAGACAGTGCTTAATCAAGCACAAGTTTTACAGTACATTCCTATGGCTTCTGGTTTTTAAATGAAGCAGTGCAGCCCATGCTAACATACTTTTCCTAAATTTGAAGTGCAGTCTTGTGTGCAGAACCACTGTGATAGCAGTGAGAATTATGCTGCTTCCTTCCCCTACTTCTTGTGTTCAAGCTTCTTTTAAATGGTTCATCCCATGTGGAAAACCAATTTCTACTTTTGATGTCCTTCCCCAATCCTCTGACACTTTCTTCAGTCAGAAGGCTTTCTCTCAAAAGGCAGAAGACTACAAAATAATCCAGAGCCCCGTGTAGAACATGAATATATTTTTCATGTTAAGATCAGTATATTTTAATGCAATGAAGCTTCATCAGTGTACATAAGCAAAATTATTGTGCCGTTCAGCAAAGCTTTTCTACATGTAAGAAGTCTCAAGATCAAGGTAACTTATTCTTGGGAGACACTGAGTTTTGCACCGAGTGTTTTATTTATCAGCCTCACCAAAGGATCGGTTGTAGGGAGATAAGAAGATATGAACTTGCATCAGCAATACCAACACTGCAGCCTTTGAGTAGTTCTGGACTGAAACAACAATTCATCCAGCCTAGAGTACTTTGGTCACCTGGGGGAGAAGTGTGCACCTCCCCCATTGCTGGGCACTTCTGGCACAGCATTCCTACAAAACCCAAGCATTGTTGTCAATATTGCAAACCAAGGCCTCTTCCACAGGGTATCCTTATTCCCAGTGTTTCCTTGTTCCACTTGCCATAGCACTTAGATGAATACTCATCATTTATGTATTACCTCCCCTCTTCCTTCCAATAGAATATTCTGTCTGACCTTTTAACTCTTTCATTTGAAGGGCAATGAACTGCATTGTTTAAAAATCAGCCCTATAACATGGATCTTACTGAAAGTTATTTAAACATCACTCATACAGTCATCCTCAGAAGAAGAATCCTGCATTCCATCCTTCCTCAGTCATAATCATAAAGTGGGTAATTGGCATCATTAACATTCTTCCCAGCTGGAAAGAATGCACTTCTACAGTGCAGCTGAAATGACACATTGTTCAGAGCTGCCTGTTCTTCCACAGGCATTCGATGGCAGTTAAAGACTTCCATGTCTTCCTTTCCTTCAATAAAGGCTACTATCAGAAATATTCCTTGAATTCTTAAGGGAAGTAAAATTATCATTTAAACAACAAATCTTGAAACAACTATAAACCAGCAGTGGCTGCTTTATCATTTGAACACGACCATTTCATACCCATTGTTATGAATGAGCAAACCAGAAGGATAACTATTAAAAGAATCTCACTGTAAGGAATCAAAATCATTAATATCTTGATACAGAAAGCAGACAGGGGAAATTAACAGCAAGTGACAATAACTTGTTTGGTCTTAATGACAGTTTATGCATGCTGTGATTTGTAGGTCTGTTTCTGTATAATCACAGCAGCTCTTGAGGCAGGCAGAAGAGAATAGGCAATAATGACTTACAACTGAGAAAGCCTCACCAGAGTTATTGCTCTGTCACAGACTAAGTGTGTTACATAAGGACAGTTTTGCCAAACAAGAGACAAAAGTGTTTGGGGGGGATCAAGCAGCATTCAGTGGCAGACATTTTTTCTTACTCCTTGGCTATGAATGGCTGGAAAGCTGGCAAGTTTTCACAGGCATGACTGAGCCCAATCCTTGACTCAGAATTAAATGGGACATAAGGCTTTCACTGGCTAAGATCACTTAGCATGAACAAAAATTGAAGACAAAATTACCTTCAGTATTTATATCAATGTAAAAAAAAAAAAAGGAAAACAAACTAGAAAGGAAACAAACAGAAAGCATTCTCCCCAAAAATTCAAAACTAATTGGGAACAGCACTGTGTGTCATTAGGCATGGATCCATCATTACTACAGGCTAATAACTGAAAAGAAAGAAAATTAACCCAAGTGTTGTTCTAGCCTGGACAACAAAGAGTAGTAAATTCTGCTTTACCCTAATTGAAAAATAAATTAGTTTTGTTTATATCTATGATTACACCTTAGATTTGATAAGCTAACATCACACTTTGTGCATTCCAGACTTCATCTGTATTCACAATAAACCCAGTTTTGCTAGTGCCATGCTAGGATGCACATAGTCTGTGTACATTCTTACCAGGATGCTGAATGAATGAGTAGGAAGGGTCCTACTCATGGCACAGAGAAATCAAAATTCATCAATGACACTGCCTCACAGTAATATTAGATGAGGAAATTATTGTTCTAGTTCTTCCTTGAAGAAAATAAACAGCAGCAGTTACCACCATAGTGATGGCAGCTCTCACCTGTATCTTCTCCAGCAGGTGAATAATCAAAGCAGACGTCAAAGACAACTTCACCTACATTCCCATCTCGAGGTGTGCAGCTCAGAGACATGGCTTTCCTGTTCAAAGACTGAAGCTACAGACTGAACTGAACTTTTTCATTTAGTCCTGTCAGAAAAATAAAAGGCTGTATAATACTTTGGACTCCTTACAAACTCAGACAGGGCTAACATGCTTTTTGGTGCTTGTGCCACTCAAAACTACGCTGACTGGATGGAAAATCTGGTGAGTTATCTAGTCTGCTAAGCAGCATCCTAATATGGCTATCTCCTTACAATCAAACAGAAAATTCCACTGCAGCTACATTTTTTAAAAATGGTGGAAAAGTGACTTGGTTGATACTTCTCTTGTCTTGAAGTGAGGAGCTATTATTTTCTGCAGCATGAATACTAAGCTACCTACAGTTTAATCCTCATCAGCCTGTGTGTGCACATAGTTAATACATGAGAGGCTTTATCAGAATATATATATTTCTAGTAAAACGGTGGTAATCCTAGCTTCTTGCCACCTCATCATGTTTTCACATCAAAGCTTCCATATCCAGAGCAGTTCCATTTTACTAAGCTAATAATATCAACCTATAAATCATATATAACAGCAAAAAACATTCCCAGAAGTGCAACAATTAGCAAAAAAAAAAAGAAAGAAAAAAGAAAAGAAGTGGAAATATTGATGCTGCTCAAAGGTGAATGATGAGAAAGTCTATGCTTGAGTATATACCTGTGTTAGTCTAAGCAGGTGTATGACAGCTCAGATAGTGCTACATTTATTGCAGTGTTTCTAACTAGGGTATCCCATCAGAAACAAACAATCCCAGTGAACTGATATCACATAGTTCACTTCTGTTGTTACTGCTAAGTGGAAAGTATGTTTTTGATGTAAATGACAGTATCCCTTCCTGCCTCATTTATACTCTTTTCAACTTCTCCCATTTCCCCTCAGGAGTCACTTGTGCAACAGTCTAATCTCACTGAGCTGAACTGAAGTGTAGAATGTGCTCCCAGAGAATAAGAACAAGGAACCATTTCCCTTTCATTTGGTTCTCTACTCAGACCTAAGTTTAACACTCAAAACTCAGCAAGATACCTACATAACTACTGAGATCAACCAGTGAAACACTGGAGAGGGACTTGGATCCACTCTTGTTTCTTCAAGAAGAGCAGCTGGATCACCACTGAAGTCAGAGTGAAATATCACTGACTTGTAAATTACTACAGCACTCAATACAGAAACAACAATTTTGACTTTCAGAACTAATGCTACCTGAATTCTTACTGTAACCATTTGCAGTTTTCCCAAGGTTTTGCTCAAACTACAAAACAAACAAAACAAAAATAACCCCACCACCACCCACCCCCCAAACAACAAATTCCCACTAAAAAAAAAAAAACTTAGATGTTTCTTTGCACTATTAGTAGAAACACACATTACATTAGCAGTAGTATATGGATACTGAACTCAGTCATTTTAGTTCCTTGTACAGCAAGGCTATTAGTCTTAAAAGTTCAAGCTGACTTCATAAGCTTTAGGTCAAATATTTTCACTCATTTCTACAGGCTCTTAATCTGAGCCTAAGCCTGTGAGATCCTATTAGCCTTGCAGCTTCTGCACATGCCTTTTCTTTACTCTTCTAATCACAGTTAAGAATGAAAAAATGGGGGGGGGGCAGTGTGCAGGAAATGGCACCATTTGTTTTATAGAAACAATTCACCACTCTTTAGGGCATTTTGACAAACTGGCAATGCATCTTCATCAGCCTACTTCCATAGGTAAGCCTTCACCTATTCATAAATGGTAAATCCCCTTCAGTTTAGAGCCGATCGTTACCCTTTGTCCCTCAGTTGAGACAGCAACTGGGTTCACACCACTGTGGTCAGTGTATGGAGCAAGGTAAGAAAGAGTCTTCCAATCTCATGGCTTAGAATTTACTCTTTAAAATAAAAGCATGAAATTCTGAGCTCAGAACAGAATGTCAGTCTCTGATAATAGCTAATATCATGAAGCTTTTAAGTTTCTGATTCATTCTGTTAAGGGAAATGTCACTTCCTTCTCTCCTCTATCCAGAAGCAAACAGACCTTAAGCAGATCCAACTGTTTACCCTGTAATATAACACCTTTCCCAATATCTTCAACAGCATCTTTTAGCTGATCAGTCAAGGCTAATATCCAGCCATAAAATCTATTCTCTGTCCCCCAATACTAGACCAAAAAGACATTTTCCAAACAGCAAGATTTCTTTTTAACTAGACATCCATCAAAAGTGTATTTTTCTCACTACCTTGGCCTTGAAAACACTGTATTTTCCAATTTCCTACACACTGCTTAGTGTTACACAGTGTCAGTCATATCACATTATGTCATTTTATATAGCAGGTCAGCAGGAGCTGCCATGTTCAGAGATACCTGATATTTTGCCAGATCGTTTGGCACATTGCACGTTCTCATCAATTTGAATTACTTGTAGATCATTTCAAAAGAGAGTCATAATTATTGGCAACAACTTAGTAAATGGCAGATAGTCTACTGAGTGCTTTGCTGGCCTTCTCACCCATCTATAAACTGCAAGATAGCCAGATTTCCTGACAACACTATAACTGCGTGTCAGATTAATACATGTGCAATTCCAGCTTGCATTCACTCTCTTGGGGAAACGCTCTGCAATTCTTCCTTACAGTGAAGAGAACTTCATTCCACAGTTTCCCTAAAGGCAGCTCATAATCAGTGTTATGAAGAATACCAGATTCTCACCCTGAGGCTGAGATTATATTAATTCCACACCATATACTTGTGAGAGTAAGCAGGTATCTTTCATTCTTTCAAGCATGTAATTCTTACAGTACTTCTATATCAACCATGTACAATGTATTTCTATATCAACTATAGCAATTAAAGCATTCTTTACATCAAACACCACACTAATTATCTCTTTACAATTGTGCACATTTATTTTTCTGACACCTCAACACATTGCACATAGGAGCACAGTAGGTAAACAGTGTCAAATTAATAGTTATGTTCTTGAAAAGAACACGGGTAGTGAGAGCAAAACAAAAATCACAATATCCATAGAATATTAGTGAATGCTGAAGTAGTTTTAGAGGATGACACATCTCTGTGGAAAATACTGTGGCAAAACAAAGCAGAGAGTTTATCTTGCAATGGGAAACTGCACAAGGATTTGTCAACTGATTAAAGTTTAGCAACAAGAAGACATAAGAAAACAGATTGGAAGAGCAGTAAAAGAATGAAAGGTCTTCACCTAGCTGCCAAACAGGTTCCTATACACAGAGAGAATAGTGCAAAGTAGTGTTTTTTCAAAAGTAAACAGACTAGAGGTTAAAGATTTGTAGGGAGTTTGCACTGATAAAAAACGTGGGCTAAGAAGATAGACAAAGATCTTAAGTCTGTTGTATCTGACAGACTATGGGTTTGGGCAATATGCAGAAACTTGCAGATGTCAGCAGACTCACCCAGGGGTAAAGTGAGATCCCAGGCTGAAATGTCAGCACACTAGAGCCCATTTGTGAAATGCAAGCCCCTAAGCAGAAAAGACTTGACATTTTCAAGTTGGGTTCCTTTGGATAACTGCTTTCATCAACTGTTTTCTAATTTAAAAGCCTTGATTTCATTAAATCAAAATAATTAAAAAGCAGGCACAACAGACTATCTATATTTTTTGCCAAATCAGAGTTGTAGAATGTTCTCCAAATAAGGGCCAAATCCAAAGACCCTCTGAAATGAGTAACACCTGTAAGCTTATGTAAAGAAAGGCTTGTGCTGTTTAACTGATCACAACAAAAGCTCATCATTAAATGTATATTTGCAGACACACTAGGAAGACTGAGCTGTAAACCTAATTACCACGTCGAAAGAAGTGTGGTAAACAGCTGCTCTCAGCCCCTGAATGACAGCATTTTGAGACTGAAAAAGCAGCTTCCCCTGTGATCTGACAAAGTGAGAGTTACTTAAAATGAGAATATTTTGCCTTATGTGGGAAACAAAATGACCTTTAGGTGTTGCAAGGCAGCTAAAAGTTACTTAAATCTTCTACCTACAGTTTTAACAGCTCCACGAAGTCAAATACAAGAGCTTTGGAAAAAAACTAAACAGTCTCCTATGCTACTAAGGCATTTGGGGGTCAGATCCAGGTGTCACCTGCTAAAGATGAAGAAGTAGCCCATAAAGCAGAAGAAAACAGAGGAGCTTAATTTAGAGTATGGAGAGGAAAGAAACAAATGTGTCTATGGGAGGTAACCAAACTACTCTGTAGTTCTTGGTCAATGGCAGGGCACACACAGGACTCAGCAAAACTCTCAGTCCTCTCTGTCCTATGCTCTGCAATGCAATTTGGTTAAGAATACGAATTATACATCCTTGTAACATTTGCATTTAAAAAGAAACTCGAAAGTGTATTAGGAAGGAAGGGGAAAATGCAGCTTAACAAAAAGTGAGTTATACTACTAATAGCAACTTTTCTAGATACCTAGCCTTTTATCTGTATTAACTGCATTGATAAAAGAGGCCACTAATTTTTTATCCAGTGAAAATTTCTGACTTGGAAATAATTTAATCCCCAAGTACAAAATACTGATTCTTCATTATTTTTAAGACAATCCCCAATCCCTTATTTCATCAAGGTTATAATACTTCTACTGTACTTCAATGCTCCATTTTGAGGGGAGAAAAAAAAAAAAGAAAGAGAGAGAACACATTTTTTCCTAGAATGTAAAATTAAAATCAAATGTGCTAATTAATTACCTTTTTTAATTCTAAGAGATTCAAATTCCATTAGAGTCCTATTCCCAGCAGAAAAATATTTCATCAGACCAACCTTCAGCTACCTCTGTCATATATTTAACCTATTTTCTTTGACCTTTATGAGTTTTTGTTACAAAAGTTTAGGAAAGAGTAAGATACACAAAAGACTCAAAATTGAGATCAGTCAGAACCAAGCTGCTGTCTTCCTTTGATTGTGCAATGAGATGTCAGCCTGGGGAGGTAGGGGAGGCACTCATAAGAAGCAGCCAGCATAAAATAGGTAGCAACAAAATAATTTCCACACACATTTCATTTTCATTCTTGAGTAAAAATTGATTCTCTAGTTTTAAAAACTATTTCAACAGGATACACTATGCAAGATAATTCTTACCTTCACAAATTGATCAATGTTCTCTTTTGATTCTCTTTTCCAAGAGAGGATCAATTCCTAGTTTCTTAGAGCATAAACATTTCAGAATGACTCATGTTTTGACAAGCCATCACATAAATGGCTACACTACTATCACACTACTAATTTGGAGTCTATCCCAGACAGAACCAGGACAATAAATACAAGTTTTCATTCCTGATCAGAGGCGAAGAAAAACAAAAGGTTTGTTGCAGAGGAATACAACTGCGATTCCACGAATCAAAAAGTCAAGCAACAAGTCAATGAAAACATATCATTCCCTCCCCTCCTAAATATTTTTCTCCATTCCCAGGATTGGAAAAACAGCAGCAAAATCTTTGGACATAAGTAGTTTTTGTGGGATAGAACCACTTATACTGCTGGTGTCCAGCTGTTTATTTGACCACAACTTTGATCATTCGATTTCAAGAAGCAACAAGTTAAAAAGCTGAGGTGTGCGGTGGAAAAGACGGGAAAGTCCTTCATGGTACCTCCAGTATCTGCAAATTACATTGGATGAACAAACTTCAACATATGTCCAACTTTCATTGATTTTTTTTTCTTTTTGTAATTTGTGTTTTCATTTAAATGAAATGACATATTTCTTTTTCACCCAAAAGGAATCCCAGTACTGACAGGGGGGGGGGGAAAACAAACAAGCCAAAAAAACCCACACAACAAACAAGTGGACTACTGGCTTCTGGTAAAAAGAAAAAAAAAAGCAGCATCTGCTTCATTCCAAAGTGATAGAAGTGTCCATCCAACATAGCTCAACTTTAATGTCCACAGATCCTGACTTTTACTTGAACAATTTTTTAGCAATAACTCCTGTAAAATCATTTGTTTTCTACTCAAATTTGAATTAGCCTTCTAAAACACACAGCTAGCACATGAGGTCACAGTTGAGATCTGGTCTAGAAACAAGAAGATAATTTGGTAGAGGCCTTTGGCCCAAGCTGCTTAAACTTCTGGACTAATACTATGAGCTGCTATGAAAATGTTGATCTCCTTTCAGGCTGAAGTCACAAGCCTTGGCTGACTAATGCAAACAAGTGTCAACCTTCACAGAATAAATTACCAGATCTGAAAAGACAACTGTGGGAAAAGAAAGAACCAAAGTGGAAATAAGACCACTTAATTATATAGCAGAGCATTACACACATCAAATACAGGCTGATGGCTCCTGAAGGCACTAATTATCAATACTATTTTAAGAAAAAAAACTATGTAGGTATAAGCCACTTGTTTACATAGTTTTCTTGTTACAGATATCTTAGTGGAATTTGGGCTGCAAAAGCTAATTTTTTTGCTGGTGGTTTTTGGTTTGGGGTTTTTTAGTGTTTTGTTGGGATTTTTGGCTTGGGTTTTCTTAATTTTGAAATAATTCTAATTTAATGTAGTTGGGTTTTTGGGGATGGGGGGGTCAATTGCTTCTTTTTCACCATCCTGGCACCTCTTTCAGTGGAATCATTTTTATGCTTAAAGTTGAAAACGTATTTTAGCACTTCACAGAATTAAGGAAGAATTTATAATCCAGAGGCAGCCCTGTGAGACATGATCAGATGGAGACAGGCAGCATCCCTGCAGCTCATTCAATGAGCTTCAATAAGAATCTCTATGGAATATTAACTAACAATAAGCTCTCTTCATAAACACACACAGAACTTTGCAGCACTATGGCAAAACAAGCTCAGATAAAACCACTGTTTGCCAAGGTCCTGTGTGAACAGATCCCACATGCTCTCAAATCAGCTGGGTTGCACAGAACAGATAATGTGGTTCTGAATGGGATGCTGTGCTGCAGAGTTCATAAGACAACACTGCAATGCACTCCCCCCATCACCCCCAATACAGGGAGAGGCAGATGGCCTCAGCATGTTTTCATGCTTGGTCAGGTGTTATTAATCTATGACCAAGGGAGCAGGTGGCTGTCACAAATTGCAGGAATTTTTCACAAATCATTCATCCCTCCTAAGAAGGCAAGTACACGAATATGCTTTTGTTTTGTCTTGAAAAAGACAGAAAGACAGACAGAAAGACAAATAGATGAGGAGATTGAAACCAAGTGCTATTTAAAGCAATTGCTAAGTTCATATAATCATACATTCCAGGAGGAACTGGAAATGCTATATCTAGCAGCCTCCTGTGTCTCAGTCCTTTTCCCATTAAAAATTGTATGAAGGACATACACTCAAAGTAACAAAGCTCTACTTCCAAAGGAAACAATTCGGGAATAACAAAAATGCATTTGAGTGATGCTGGACTGGAATTGTTTTATGCTGAGCACTCTGCTGTCAGGGAGTTTTACCATTTATTATTTGCACAAAGAGATGGACTAGGGGCCCCACTTGAGAGCAAAGATACTGCCATACTCTGAAAAAACAGAGTGACAGGCCTGCCCTGGAGAAAGTCACCATCAGCACACAGAAGAGACCCAGAGAGAAAGGCTGATGAAGTTCCTCATCTGTAGAACAGGGCAGGAAGCAAGTCCCAAAGGTCGAATCCTGAAGAACTCAACACCCACTTAGTCATGTAAGCTAAGGATCTGCATTTGCAAAAGTGTTCTGCTTTCAGCAGCCCGTAACACCATCTCTTCTTCATATTCACACTGACATAAGGAAGCAAAGCTGGAAAATGAATTCCAGTATCCCATGATCCTGCCCAGTTCTCTGACCAAAACACTACCTCCTACAACCACAAAGCCAGCCCTGTGACAGCAATGTGGGAGATTTTACAGAAGCATGCATGCTGCATGAGGTAATGAAGAATAAATGAAGTTCGGATTGTAGAAGGTACCTTATGAGAATCTCCTATCTCAAGTATGCTTGAATGCAATTAATATATGCCATGACACACTAAAAATTGAGTTATTGGAATTTTATCTGCATAGATAAAAGTAGCTGTGTTATTTGCACAAGCGATTTGATGTTTTATTGACATTCCTTGCCTGATGCCACTGGAAATTTTTTTGAAAATGAAATAAACTTTGCAACTTCAATTCAGTTTGCCCTAATTGTTAAATAACTTGTGCCACATTTTTGACAAAACCCTCAAGGAAAAAAAACCCACACACAAAAACCCCACAAAACAAACCTGATTCCTTGTGCTCAGCTTCAATCTGAACAAATTGAATCTAAGCCATTAATGCAGAGAAGATAGTGTGTAACAGGCAGAAGAAGAGTCCCAGGGGCTCTCTGGGTAACAGAGTTATCTCACTTGTGCATCTGGTGACTCATTCAAGGAGCTTTAAAATTTCAGAGTTACAAATCATAAGTCCTGGCATCTGTGTGTGCTTCTGTGAACAAGACTGTGCAGTACTACACCAATGAGCAAAAACTAGTGGAACTTATGAAAGTACAAGAAACTAAAATATAAACTGAAGATATTAATTTAAGAATATGGAGCTGAACTTCTTGGAATTTAACTTTAAACCATTTGTAGCAGATGGTTAAAGTGGATCAATCAAGCAAAACCAGATACACACAACAGAAAACCCTTTCTATAATATCCTTTTCCAGATTTACTGTATGACAAGAGGTGATAGCTTGGTGACAGTTTTCCTGTGACAGATACTACTAATAAGTACTAATGCATCTCTCTTCAAAAGAGGCAACATCTACTATGAGAGCACCATAAAAAGATGGTTCAAGGGAACAAAAAATATTTTGCAACACTGTGTTAAAGATAATCAGCACTTGGCTAATGTAGAGTATTATAAAAATAATTACACAGTACTTTTTATAGAAACCTAAACTGTCTTTATGTGGTTGTTCCCCCTTCTAGTTTACTTTTATTTTAGGGCCTAGTAGTAGTATAGTACTATACTATAGTAGTATAACAGTAGTATACTGTTAGAATCATTCCTTGTCTCTTACTCTTCAGATTCTACTTTAGATACAGACTGACAGAAGCTTTTAAAGCCTGCCTTGATTTACAGGGGAAGGAAAGAAACAAAAGGAAGGAGTCAGTTGAACCAGGTGTTTGGATGAGTTTTTGAATGAATTATCATTCTCTCAATTCTATTGTAACACTAAAGGATTATGGAATGACAACTTTCCCTTCTAAAACTAAGCATGGAGTAGTGCTTGTTCAGCATGTCAGTGACAAACACAAACATTTCAAAATACTCAGTTTTTTAGAACCAGCATAAACTCACAAACATAAACCACATATCCTCTTGCCAGTAGGTTCCTCTGAAGAGCTACCATGGTAAACTGTAACCCCAGCTCCCACTGCAGTGTTCTCTGAAAGAACATATTGCACAAAACTTCACATAAAGATGCCACACAGAGAGCAGGTCACTGTCTAGTATGAGAGGCTTTCACACAATAAGCAGGACAATCTTTTACCAGGATAATACAGGGATACAGAATAGGGATGACTTACATGACATGAATTAGTATTACTAAAAGGAAAAAATCACTAGCTTTTATTTTAATAATAAAGATATAGATTTAAAATATTTCTTCTCTTTTCATTAATGTATCTGGTTATGCTTTTACTTGGCTCAGCCTCAACCAAGAACTTTTCCAGTAAGAGGAGCTGCACAAGAAGAAAAAAGAAAAAAGTCATATATTGAAAGAGAATAAAAAGTCACTTTCACAGTTTCATGGGTAAAACCTATCTCCAAAAAATTGGAAAGTTTTTAAACTTCCTAAACTTAAATTTCTAAATAAACTCATTTTGAAACATTAAAGGCACACAATATATGCAATGATATATAATGAAAAATTTGGGAAAGTCAGTTTTACTCAAGCACAAGGTAAAAGCATGTTTTCCTCAAAAATTCCACATACTGCTACTTTTCTATTTAACTTGGATCCAGTAAACTAAATACAACCCTGCAACAGTGGCATTTGAAAAAATTATTCAATTGTTTTACTGGGTTTCTATTTTTCTGGATTTCTGCTTCTCAATTCTACAGTATTTGGGGGACGGCCTGGTTTAAATAAGTAAAAGAATTTTAAAAGGAGTTAAATCTGCCCTGTGTTTCAATCTAGACAATGCCACTGGACTCAGTTTCTCATCCGCAGGAAGACAATGCAAATTTTCTCCTGCAATACATGCCTAGTTAAGCAAAAGTGTCCTTTCTTTACAGTGTCATTTGGCTCTGTAACAGAACCTTCCTCCCAGCAAGGGAATAAGTGGCTGTTTTTAGTTTAGATGACTTCTTCACTCTTGTTCACTACCTCTTTTGCTCAAAAAAACTGAGAGCTGAGAAGACAGATCTGCCTAAGCCTATACCACCACTGAGAAATAACTCCTGGATCTGTATCTTTAGTGTCAGCATCCAAAGAACTACTCCGTTAGTAAATAAACTCAAGATTTGCTGGCTCAATACTGGTTAAAAATACTCTAGAGAAGGCATCAGCAGATGCACATTGTCTGTTTATAGACATTAAATAGCAGTGATGTTTAAAGGTAAAGGATTTGTGCTATTTCATTTACAATCCAGCTGCAATCTGATGATCGTTTCCTTCCATAAACCAAAGGTAGCCTTTGGTTTAAAAAGCAACCAAAACAGAACCACCACCTCACTATGTTTACTTGTAACAACCATTTCTGTCAGCAAGATCATACATTAAATCCAGCACCACAATAATTGCCTCAATTGCTCATTGCATGGGTTGCCCAAGACTTAATAGTCTATTACAGCATTGTTGAACAGCAGAAATTGGACAAAGGTTCAGGCAAACTGTGTTATCACTTTCACCACCACTAATGTGAATTGCTCTTTCTTATCTGCTTGCAACAATAGACTTAGCACAGTAGGCATTTTCTAGATGGAGACTAGTGGCTTTAATTTTTACATGTTATCATTAAAATCTAATTGGGGTGAATTTTCCTTGGAGCAAACAAGATGTCTAATACAGTAGTAATTACCACTTAAAACTTACATTATTGCAGGCTATTTTAAATGTAAAGGAAGAAGTAGTGTTATGACAGTCACAGTCTTAAAAGTATGCAGAAAGCTACAAGATGTGGTCATGGGAGTCAAATCAGTAAAAAAAAAAAAAGAAACCCTTTGGTCTTTAAAAAGGAACAGAATCCCATGCAAATCATTCTGAACAGGTAGTGCTGAGGAATCAGGGATGGTTCTTCCTGCACTGCATAGGTTTGTAAAGCCTGATTATATTAGCCTCAGTACTGCCACATTGATGTAGTGCTGCCTGTGAGCAAATAACCCTGACAGGCCCTATCAGGTACTGTTCATGACACAGTCAATCTGTAAATAAATGCAAGGTGACTACCTTCTTTCCCAAAAAGTCAGATCACAACATGGCATGTCAAAGTATTTGAGAAGTCATGCTGATGTATTGAGACAGACACGTTTCACAATTATGAGTTTCTTGGACTGTTTAGCAAGAGAGGAGGTAATACATCCCAAAAAATGAAAGTTTACCTTCCTATGATGTCTTCTGAATTTCAGAATTTAATATACAAAACCTTGGTTTCTAATTAGTCAGGAAATCAGAAGGATTTAAGTATTAATAGTACTATCTAGATTAAATGGTGAAGAATTTATAGAAATTCATTAGATACATTATAAACAGATATGAGCCAGAAGACAATCAGCAATATTAGAGCAACAAATAGTCTTAGAAAACATGCATAGATTCCAGAATAAGGCCCCTTGATTAGAACAGACAGTTCTTACACAGACAGTTCTGGTGGGAATAGCTTAAATAATCTTGCAGATGGATGCAAGGATCCATAATTGCAATATGAGATGGTTTCCTATTATCCAAGCATTTAATAATACAGAAAGAGTTCAAGCTTTTCTCTAATGGAAAAAAAAGATTGGAAATTTATTTTCCTCCAGCTTTCTCTCACTGCTGCTGTGACCCTACTAATGTATATGCAACAATCAATATCAGTATGCAAAAATATCACACTATTTCTTTTTGCAAGTTACTTGGGCTACTCTGCTCTCTGCACAATCATTTTTACCATTTTTTAACACAAACATTTCATCTAAAAGCTGTTAAAAGGCCTTAGCTCTGTTAATGTAGGTATCCCTTTATCTGACACCAATGATTTTTCCCAGGTCAGTGGTTTCATGCCTTTAAGTCCTTGATAAATCAGTGCAGCCAAATGGTTTCGGCATCTTTGTAACAGCAACTGCAGTGCTGAATAACTGGTTTTCAATGGAAGATCTGCAGTGAAAACCCTTTAGCAATTTTTAAAGATCTCCTCCCATCCATGAGAGTTGAGGAACTGCAAGGAGCACACCACTATCATTACGATGCCATATCTCAAACTTACAGATGACAAGGCCTGACGAAGTGGGGGAGGAGGAGTCTAATTACACCAGGGTAACTGAGGCATTTTTAACTCTTAGGAACACAGAAACACCTCCCACANCTTCCCCCCCCCCCCCTTCCTTGAGTAAAACTCAGAAAAACATTTCAATTCAAGGTAGTCCTTGCTGGTGTCAGCTAACTGCATGTTTTTCTAAACATTAAGCATTGCTTAAATGCTCACTGGATCAAGCTAGAGCAGTGGGTTTTGGATGAAAAGGCTTAACACATACAGTATGAAAATCTTTTACACAGCTAAACACACATGCATTTATTTAACAGCTTTGCCCATTCAATGCTCATTAATAAAAAAAGGTGTAACAGAATTTGTATCCCTTCTAGAAATCAAATTCCTTCTTAAAAGAATCAGAATTCTTAATCGTGTTACAAAAGCATTTCATGTGGGCCTAAAATTGCTGATAAACCAGTGCTTAATTGAAGCAATTCATATTATTGATGGTTCTCGTGATCTGTGAAGAATTTTTGGAACGAAGGACAAGTCCAATTACCAAACCATTCAGCACTCTAATAGGGTCTGTTTTCCTCTAAAGAGTACTAAAGGGTTTTGGAAGCCAGCTCTAAGCGATGCCTGCAAAATATATCAGTGTCAGGGAGGCAGAGAACGCACTGATCTGAAAGCACGTCTGTTTGGATCAGAAATCACAACCAAAGTGAGTGGCAGATTTCCAGTCCTTGACAAGACTGCATCTCCCTGAGGAGGAAGGGGCGTAGGCAGGGTGGCTGAGTGACCTTGATGCACCGAGCTACTCGCAAATCAGCGCTGCAAGACTGCGCTCCAGGGAAGTTGTGATGTTATTAAAGCAAGACAACAGGAGAAATATTGCCGGAGGCACTGCTACTACAATAAGGATTTGTGAGACGGGGAAAATTGAAAGAAACAAGCAGTTGGGAAAGAGGATCATGATGAGGGATAGGTAGCCACTAGGGCTATGTGGTCTGTTTTTTTGCAGAATTCCTGAATGTTCAGGCACAATGCAGTTAAGGTATCGAGCAGCTCTATAGAGACAAAAATAAATCCTACGTGCTACAGTTGTGTTGAACGAAGGATGAAGTACTTTTTCTTTATACCAGCTACAAATCACTGAAGGTAGAACTGTCTGTGAAACTACAGAATTCAAGAACAATCAAGAAGAAAGAAAGAGAGGCAAGATAAGCTTACAACACCAGCACTTTCAAAACACTTCAGCCCATTGCCCTCCCCAGGGCCTCCTCATCCTTCCTCCATAGCCATGGCATGCCACTGAGGCTGTCATGGTGGTGACAAGGAGGACTCTGCTCAGGAGATGAGCCCTCCATCCCAGCCCTCACACCTACTCAGAGCACACGTGCCCTGGAGAGCTGTGCTGCCAGATCACACTCTGCTCACTGTGAGATACGTCACAGGCGACTGGTCTAGGCAGGGTGTAACTTGCAGGCTGGCAGGCAGTTTCCACAGCAACAGCCATCTTAAACAGCAGCCCATGAGCCCCATCCCCAGAGCACACAGCTCTCCAGAGGCGACTGACAAGTGTGAAAGGGCTGCCAAATACCAGTGGGGACACTTCCTCTGGCTTTGCCTTCTCACATTCACCAGGTCATCCTGTCCCCTGCTCCTTCCCTCAGCTTGTCCCCCGCACTGCCTCTGACTGGGGGCAGCCCTGACACATCTAAGTCTAACCAAAACACAAGGTTCATCCCCAATACTCCTGTGAAATTTGTCAGTGATTGTGTTAGACCACTGGTTTTAGCAGTTTTCCATGCTTTCCTGCAGTGCTCTTCATCAGAATATCTGTGTAATGGAACTAGACTTTTCTAGGGGAAGAGCAATGTGGCACCACCACAGCTTGGACCTCATTCATCAGAGCAAGGAGAGAGGGCGCAGCAAAAGGACTCTAAGGAACACATAATAGTGTCAAAGCCAGAAAAAAAGACAAGTTAAGGAGATTGGTGTGAAAAGCAAGGTTTTAAGTGTGCCTCTGCTATGCTTTAGAACTGCTCTTTTAGTAAGCATTGGTATCATGGGTTGAGTGGAATCTGATGATGATACTCAATACCATGCTGATGTCATGCCAGCTTCAAAAGGAAAGTGTTGGCTGGAGCAAAGTATCATGGGGCTTGAAGTAAAACTCTTTTCCTCAACCCAGAGGCTTTTTTTTGTGTGTTACTTTGCTTACCATGTATGCAGGGAGAGAGCGGAGTCTATGAGAGGAGACTGCATTAGCCCAAGACAGTTGGCTACAGTGCAGTGCAAGTAACAGGGTAGAGAAAAAGTGACATTCTTTAAGGATAGGCCAAAAAATAGAAAGTAGGTAAACCTGTATAGCTTGCCACCTTGTTTTTAAAACAATTGTTCCTAAAGGTTATTAACTATCAAGTGGATTTGTGTACCACACAGTTCTATATATGCTTAACCAAGGATTTATTGCAGTCTTAACTATTCTTTCTCAGCCAGCAACCTTTCAAATTCTGAGAAGTCAAAATTAGTACAGAAAATTCACCAACAACCTGCAGAATCAGAGTGTTTCTATACCTACTTTTTTTTACTAGAATGATGTCAAGGAGCATCCCTTGCTGGTACGGAGCCATACCAGCACAGCACAAAGACTGAGCTGAAATGCAATGCTTGTCTTCACAACAGCTAATTCATGCCAAGAGGTGTGACAGCAGAAAGAGCAAGGCAAAAAAGACTAATTGATTTGGACAAACATATAATTCTGAGAAGATCATTATGTTTCCTCATCCAGTTTCTTTGTGTTGATAAAAATATGCTGAACTGTTCATTCTGCCTTTCAGCTGCTGATTCAGCTATTGCTGCAAATGTTTAAGTGACATGTCTTCAGGGTAAATTTAACAATCTAGAAACTAGTAAAGTCATTGCACAATTAGCTTGTAGGATTAAGCTGTCACAGATTGTAAAGAGGGTCAATCACCAAAGTATTTAAATACATATTCACTCTGTTGTACTTTTTAAAGGTAGTGTGATGTGTTTATCTAAAATCAGCAAGAAACTTGGTATCTGATCTAAAACAAACCTGAAGCCTGAAACAAAATAGGAGTATTGTGTTCTTCAAAAAAAGCATCCCATGGGACTCCTATAAGCTTCATTAGGCATATTCCTGAAGAGGAGATGGATTAATATGAAAATATGCAGCTTATTTCAGTAAGACCAATAGGCAAAATCAAGACAGAATGTAGCTACCTCGTTTTCCAACTTAATAATGAGAAATATTCCAGTAAAAATGTTGTAATGATTGTTTCTTTCATATTAAAAAAAAATCTCTATTCATATAGCACAATGATTTGACCTAAGTCTCATATAATAGTACAAAATTCCTGCAACAGTGATGAAGAAAAGCTTTTTATACAGTCTTATGGGTTTTCCCTTGAGTTTCATAATCTCATTTCCAAATAGCTCTATGTCCAATGTCTCCATCCAGCTGAACAACCAACATACAAGCAAGGCCCCAACATCACAGGCAGAACAGTAACCAGTTGAGATCAGACCTTGGGAAGGAAAAGCAGATAGGAACTTGCTGCTGGAACATTTGAGTGATAAAGGTTCCAGCCATTCAGCTGAGTCCACTGTTGCACTTCTGTAAATCACACAAGAGCAGCTAGTTTGAATCACCTTTCCTTCACCTCCCCACCCTGTAAGATCAATGCTATTTAAAAGTTGGACAAGACCCCAGCCATAGCAAAGCCATGAGGAATTAGCTTCAAAGACACTGGAATTTCACCTATCTTTACATTTAGACACCTTTAGTTAAAAATCCAATGTTATTTATCCCAAATCCTGGAAGGCTTGCCCATACAACCTCTTGAAATGTTACTGGATCTATTTAAGCCTCTTTCCCAGTTTAATGTTCATCTGGCCTACAGATTTTCAGTATTGCCAAGCTCCATAAAATAGTTTCTGTAGGGTATTCCTTGAAGTTAGCACATTTCAGTGGGGAAGGAAGTTATCCTTTTACACACTGGGTAAAATTTAAAAGTAAAATATTATTTATTTACATCATTTTACTAAGGGTCAAGTTCCATATACAACCCTAGACAAAAAACCAGAAGCCTAATGAAACAATGCTTTTAGAAAAGGTATGCAAACATTTGCTGATGTGTTTTCAGATTGGTTTTGAATGCAGAGAATGCTTGCTACATGTTAAAAAATAATATTATTCCAAAGGGGAAAGTCACTTTGAGAAAGTAGCTGATGGAAGTAGAAAAGAAAGGGCAAAAGGAACATAGGCTTTTTGGTTTTACTAATCTATGCAGTCCACAAAATATGTTCACTGGCAGACTCTTTACACTAGTTGAATGAAATGAATCTTCATTAACATAAAACTAAATGGCATTTAGTGTGTATTTTATATAACAATTGACTTTTGTGGTAATTTGGGAAAATTAATCAAATTTCAGTAATGAAGGTAATATCTTTTAACTGAGAGATCACAGAAACGATGGACTGACAAGTCTGCACACCAGAGTTAAAAAAAAAACAGTCTTGTAAGAAGCAAATTGATTTTCTGCTTCTGCAAAGCCAAACAAATGTTCTTCTACCACATGCTTTCTTCCCAAATCACTCTCTCAAACCAACTACCATGGTGGTCAGGTTTACTTGTGCCTTTTTAAAAAAATGTAACAAAACCCCCAGATACTTATCTTTCAAACCTAATATTATCTTACTAGACTTCTGAAAGCACAGCAGGTGGTAGATACTGTGCTAGGAAACTTCTCTTCACTCCTATCATAACTGAAGCTGTTTCTAAAAACTTTGTAGAGTATAATGTGATGATTAGAAATGATTAACTGGCTCTCTGCCACCATATAATTTACTTGCTCCTGATTTATGACTTACCTAAACTTATATGCATAGTAAGTATAGATAGATTCAGTACAGAGTTGGCAACACATCATTTCTTTCTTATTTGCTGCGTTAGCTTTTTTTGTAAGAGCTACCCCACTAACATATGGCTAAAGCATGCTGGCATAAGTTCCTGCTTGTCTCTTCCTGTGCTTTGTAGGTCCTTGCTACATTTAAAGCAGATTACTGTCCACAGGAAAAAATCATTTGGATCCAGTAGAAATGCACGGAGGTATACATCACACTTACCAGAGAGATAAATGTAGCCCTAAGTAATAAGATTCACCTCAAATCTAAGGTTAAGCTCTACCTCACCACAGGCAGACCAAGAAAGCTGCAGCAGCAGACTGCACCACAACCCTTTCCTGTGCCAAGGCCAGCAAAAGCTAAAAGCAGCACACAGCCCAGGCAAAACCAGTTAGTTCCTTGGCTAACTCCATTAGCTAACTCTGCCAAGGCTTAGACAATATCTCTAAGCTACTGTCAAGACAACTCCACTAAATAAAACTAAGGAGAGGAGAGACAGTGACAAACAGACTTGCCTACCCCTTGGTTGAACCACAGATGAGTGGGCATTCAGACACACACCAACTGGCAAATCCCAGGGGACCTGGGAAGACCCAGGCCAACATGTTGCCAGTGCTCTATACCAGTTGGCAATACCTCCAGGAGCTTAATCTCAAAACATTAAACGTATACATATACATATCAGCTCTCACAACAGCAAGAGACAAAAATATTCTCAGCCTTACCTGCAGCTCTCTCTTAGCAAGACAGAAGCTCCCTCCTTCCAGGCAGCCACAACTAGAAGAGCTTCTTTATCAGGCAGGAAGAATTTAAACCTTCTCTTGCCAGAAATCAGCTATGCACCTGCCACAGTGTGAAATGCTCGTTTAGCACAGCTGATTCTGCAAGCACAAATTGCCATTCCCTTCTTCCCCCATCAAAATCTGCATGGCATAAATCAGTCTCTGAGTAGTAACTATTTGAAATAGCCATTTTTTTTCCCCAGGTATGAATTCAGGCACCCGTAGTATAATTGTATCACTTGGGTTTAACTTAAAACACATCTCAAACACCCAAAATTTTCAAAGTCAGTCTTGAGTCAAAAGTGTGTATTTTAAGTAAATACATTGAATTGGATTAAAGAGAATAAAATATATCCAAATACAGTTTGTAGGTGATCCATACCTCTTAAAGAAGTTTGATTCCTGTAAGCAATCAGGGACATGAAACTGCTGTGCATTAGCAGTAATTTGAGCTGAGAACAGAGAATGAAGTTTCTTTAGTTAGTTACTCCCTGTGGCATGAAGAAGTTTAGCTAATGCAAATCTAAAAAATAAGGAAGATGCAAATTCCTCCTAGTAGCAGCTATTCAAATAAAATAATCTTTAAATAGCAACAATGGATGCCTTGTTGCTTTGAGAATTTAAAATTGGGCTAGTCAAAACACTAAAGTCAGTACACAGCAATCTTCCAGTGGCAGGAAATTAATAAAGAAGAAGAAGAAGAGAATCTTTCTGGTTACTGTGAATGAATATTTATTCCATTTGTACTAAACAAATTCAATTGTATTGAAGCGGTGACTAGAACGTCATTTGGGGATACTGAAAATTAACTTCAGTAAAGGAGAGGACAGAGATGTTCAGGTCATGTGTTGATTATGCCTGTTGTCAGGTGCTGTCACCTGTAGCAGTATAAACTGCTTCAGGCCAGACTGTCCTCAGTTATATCTGTTGCAAATCCTGCTGAAGACTAATAGATGTGGATAAGTTTATCCACAAACGTCCTTTAAGAAAGAAATAAATGGGGACAAGCTGTTTAAATGGTGGCATAATTTGAACTGTGGTGCTCTTACTGACAGCAGTAATATCCAGCTTGGCTTTCAGATCTTAATGATGTTTATGGGCATAACAGGGATCAGGGAAAGTTGTTTATATATAAGCAGAGCACAACTGATGAACTCCATGACAATACGTAAAAGTCTTACCTAGCCACTAATAACCTCTTTACAGACACAGCATAACTAGGTTTCAATGAGGCTTGAAATCTTTTTTTCTCAAGAGACTGACTTCTAGAAGGCAAAAATATACTTTTCTGCAGTCATACCTTGGCCACAGCAACATACCACACTCATCTCTTTCAAGAAATTACTTTTATTCAGGTCACGAATGTTAAAACACCAAACATAGCTCATGCTACAAAAATTAAAATTACAGCTATCTACACCCAAAAAAAATTAAAATTAATTAACTAGTCTTCTTAATGATGAGGTCACTGTGTTCAAAGTAAAGGAGTAAGGTGTGTTCTTCATAGACAAAGAGCTCATACACTGCTTGGGAACTGCAGCCATGCCACAGAAAAAAAAAACCCAACCAACCCAAAAACCCTTACGAAACCAAAACCAACGAAAAGAAAGTAATGAAGATCTTCATGTCATCTGTCACCAAAGAAGCCATGGCATTCCTAAGGGATTACTGTTACTAGGGAGAAACATTACACTTAGATTAAGGTAAATCAATATAGGGCTAATGAGAAAACCACTGGCTCGTATTGATTTGGTGCTGGAGAGCTGAGATTAAGAACACCATAGTGCTTCATCTAGCAGCACTCAAAGCTGAGCTAAGTAACAGTAATATTTTCATGAGAGTAAATTCTGGAAAGCAAACTAGTAGTAAATTGGCCTTTACACCAAAGTAGAGTAACTGTGCTAGTGTCCTTCCAGACAAAAGAAAACCAAAACCAAACCAGCAAACCAAACCAACCAACCAAAATAAACAACAAACTAATTTCTCCAGCTTCTGGTTCTGTTTTTTTTTTTTTTTGGGGGGGGGGGGGTTTGTAGGGTTTTTGGGTTTTTTTGTTTGTTTGTTTTGTGTTTTGTTTTTTACTTTCATATTTGATATATCAGTGAGCCAGCCGATCTAATTCATCACTTGTATCTTCCATTGGCAAATCAACAACTACAAACTCCAAAAGAGGTGTTGATGAGCAGCTGGAGACAGTAATCTCAGGGATCTGTAAAGAGGATATAAACCAGTCTCATCCTACCATTTTTGCTTATTGCTCTGAAAGCACAGGGACTACAGAGCAAGTTTTTCAATCCTGTCCTGGCTTATGGAGCAGCATTTACTTCACTATTTGGAAATATGCCCAGGAACAGTCTGCCTGTGAGCTGCCACAAGAGATGAGTGAGTCTTTCCCAAGGTACCTCTAAAGAAAGCTGGGCCCTCTGTTCTGTCTCTTACACACAGCTGACAGTACCTCTTAGAGTTAGCAGCTTAAATAGAGATTTAAAAATAACAAAAAAAAACATTTAAAAAATTGAACACCTTCAGGTTAGAGAAATTGAAGTTGTGTGAATATCCTCCAAAATTGGGTTAAAATTTCAATTCCCAAGTGAACAGTTTTGCTACAGCCTGACCATAAAATGCTTTGAATATGCCATTTTAGCCTGAACTAAAGAAACATTTTTCTGTAATTGCACAATTGCCCTGAGTAATTTAACACCATGCTAGAGAAACAAGAGAAACTCCTCCTCCTATGTTTCTGTAGCTTTGGCACTGAAGAAAAGAGCAGGCTGTGTAATTCAGATGAAAAGAGATGGGAAGAATTAGGAACAACAGCAAGTTAGATGTGACAGGGAGAAGGAAAAAAAAGTATAGTAACAAAAGACAGAAAAAAACCCCAGTAAAATATAAGAGAATTCAGAAGAGAAGGAATGAAAAGAAAGGATGAATGGATTAGAGATAGGGTAAGTAGAAACACAGAAACAGGCTAGGGGAGGGAAGGTAGTGACAAGGTCACTCATAGACAATTCAGGCATTTACCATGAGAACAGATGACATTCTAGACAGACACTTGCTCATATATGCACATTATTGGACCTTTGTTATTTACATGAGGATCTGAGATACTTTGCATCCTTTCTTCTCTGCCACAGCTGGCAGGATTTGAGCCCAATCCAATTTGCCTAATGCCTTTCATTGTGTTCTGTCTCACCTGCAAAAGACTTGCAGCAAGGAAGAGATCAATAGTTCAATAGCATCTCCTTTTGCCTAACTCACAATCATAAAAGGTGGAATATTTTGTGGGGCTTTTTTTAAGTTTTATAAAAGCAGGCAGCTCCTTGGCAGACATCTAGTCCCAGTGAGGGGCATTAGATTGCATAATAGCAGTCTTTTGTTCTCTTGTCCTCAGCAGGCTTCAGTTTCTCCCTTCTCATGCAGATCTCATTCCTTGCCTGTTGGTAAATATGGCCACGACCTACTAGACTTCAGCCTACTTGTTAGTTCCTAAATGAAACATAAATACCTGCTATAATTCACTGGTTTCAGAAATTTGAAGTGATTGATCTGAGTGCACAACACCTCGGCAGAGCTCAGTATATTGAAAACCTTGATCTTCTAATCAGAAATCAAAGGCAATGACATGCAAAGTAGGAGAAAATTTATTAGTTCGTGAGTTACATGTGGAAAGTAACTATTTTGTATAGTATAATGGAGGAATTGAAGGGTAAAATTTGCCAGTTGCAGTTACCAAGGCAATTCATACTTCACTAGAACCATAACATAATTAAGAAGATGCCTGTGATCAAAGCAAGTTGTGCTCCTCCTTTTGAACTCATCCAGAGGAAAGGCTCAGTCAGCACTTTGCTTCTATAAAACTGAAGCTCTCAACCTTTGAAGTTATTAAAGACTGTAGAGAATTTTTTCCAATGGAAAAAACCCCACAAAGTTTAGCTAAGTCTCTAAGTACTTTATACTTGAAATAAGCATCTCCTCTGAAATTTTAACTACTTCACTTGCTGTTCTAAAGCATCTTGGGGTATTACTTCACACAGCTAAGCAATAACTGCTTGTAGCTAAGCTACACCTTGCTAAGCAATCACCTTGTAGCTCTTAGTGGTTCCTGTCAACACAGTTCAGACTATGTAGTGAAAAACATTTTGAGAAGTACAAATACACTATCTTCAGTTGCCTGTAGAATTAGGTGTTCAGAGACATCCAGGTCTACCCTACCCTTAAGGAAAAGGATATCTGGGGTATTAGATAGGTCATTTCTGCTACAAAGTCTAAAGATAACTGCAATGAAGCCACAAGCAGCAAAACTGCCAACCACTGCTAAACATAAATGCTGTTTGTTCTGTGCCCTAGGTAGGACAGTGGTGCATTAGAGGAGCTATATGCTTTGGCCTGCACTGAACAAGATACTATGGAGACTACTGTGCTTTAATTACAAGTCCATCTCCATAGTATGCAAGACTGTTTTCTGTAAGATTGCCCCTCCTCAGTTTCTGATGAATAATGGATACAGGAAAGACAAAAGGCACTTATGTTTCTGTTGCTTGATTATGGATGAAAATCAAATGCATCTTAGATTAAACTAGAGATTTAAATTACAGATTTGGTGCTCAGATACTGTGGGAGCAAACCTTTGAATTTTCCCAGACAAATTGTTCTCAAACCATGGATAACTTTCACTACTTTGCTACCCATCAAGTAGAAAAGCCCATGGAGGTTACATGGGACTGCCAATCTCCACAACTATCTCCAGGCACTCTGAACTGTTTCCCTTGATGTTATCAAAGACTTTGCTGGTTATTCTTCTTTCTATCTTGTAACTTTTCAGACATTTCTTAATCCAGCCATTTACTGTTCAACACAGATCTTCCAGCTGCCATCAGTCAACAGCTCTTGAAACAAACGGTCAACATTTTGGCAAGATCCTTTAAGATTCATTTAAGATTCTGCATGTGAGAAACAGGAGGTTTATGTGAGGCTTCAAATCTATTTTTAATGATCTTGGTCAGGTATACTGTGCATTTGTGCAGTAAAGCTGTGCTGGTTTGGGGCCAGACAGATCCTCTCTTGCCCCGAAAAGGGACAAAAGAATGAGACTCACACAAATGGATTGGAGANAAGAGAATGACTTTGCAGATGGATTTATAAGGCGCAGGATTTATGGGTAGAAATACGCCGTTTCCTGTGTCCACCCCTATTGGGTGGGCACCCAGGACACCAGAGGTGTACTTTATGTGGCAGTGGCAGGGGGCACCCAGCCTAAACTGCCACAAAAACATACCATACACATTTAACAGGACTAGAGCTGGTAGCTTTTACACAGCTAACACTCACTTCATTTAGTTACACATTTACTGACTGTGGTCTTCTCACATTTTCCCTTCCTTAAAGGAAACAGAAAAAAAAAAAAAGATAAAAAAGTGAAATCAGCATAAAAGTAGTTCTGTTCCTTACCTCTGACAGTCTAATGACTTGTCTTCTCCAGTAGAGAAGTGATTTGCATTCACTTTTCCAATAATAGTTATTGTTGATGAATGCTAAGAGCTAACATCAAGACAGTGCAGAATTCAGTCATTGTAACTAGCACACTGCCATTTGGGAGTAGCTGGGGGTTGGAGGAGTATCTCCTGATGCTTATTTACAAGATTCTACATTTGAGACGGTGGCAAGAGGGCCTCTATTACATTGATCAGGTTTTGCAGTGAATGACTGTAGTTTCAGAAATCTCTGAGTAGAACAAAATGACTGCACACAACTTCACATCTATACCACATGCCTGACATTGTATGGGTGCCTCATCTTTGTAAGGGACATTGCAGTAATTATGTGAGGTCTGCTGGATACTCACAGGTGTGCCTGCTTACTGGGAAATGAGGCTTCCACTTTAAAAGTTTCTCCTGAGAATAAAGTAATTTCAGAAAGCTTAAATACAAACTGTCCTAACTAATAATAGAGTGTTCTTGACACACAAAACATTTCAATGCTATAGAGTCTTTAATGTTGCCTCAGTCATTAACTTGATTGTAGTTAATTTCACACACTGCCTGGAAGCAAAGATCTTGTAGTTGCACAGGTCCACAATAGAAAATGAAGACAATTAAACTACATCTCATAAATTATGGGTTGAAGACAGTATACAAAAGTCCTAGAATGTGCCTGAAAACAGCTACCAAATGGGAGCTGCATTTGTCTTGGCCATTTGACAGCTTTTGTTCTGCATTCCACAGTCTTAAACACTAAATTGCTTTTACATTGACTCACTTTTTAACTTTAAACATTATACCCAGAAGGCTTTTGAGAACATCTGATAACACACAAGCAGTTTCCACAAATGGCAGCATTGTGTTATACGCTCTGGCTTCACAGATTCCAAATTTTCAGCTCTTAGCTTCAAATGTCACCCCAGATGCACAACCAAGATTATTTTTGCTGATTCTTAAACATGATATCAATTTCTTCCCAGGACATTGTCCAAGACAAGTTATAATCTGGGTTTATGCAACTTTGACTTTGTAAACATCTTTCTGTTACCATCGGTATCACAAGTCGAAACTATTGTGAAGAAAAACAATTTCTTCTGTTTTGTGGAATCATCAAATGGCAGTGATTGGGAAGGAACCATTGTCTCCAATCCCCCTGCCACAGCAGCATCACCTAGGGCAGGGCACACAGGAACACATCCTGATGGGTCTTGAAAGCCTCCAGAGAAGGAGACTCCACAACTTCTCTGAGCAGCCCGCTCCAGTGCTCTGCCACCCTTACAGTAAAGAAGGTTGTGTTCACGTTGAGGTGGAAATTCCTGTGTTCTAGTTTGTATCCATTACCTGTTTTCCTCTCACAGGACATTGTTGAAAAGAGGCTAGCACCTTCTTCTTGACACCCACCATTCAGATATTCACAAACACTCATAAGATTCCCTCTCAAGTCTTGTCTTTTCCAGACTAAATAGCCCCAGGTCTATTATATCATGACACAAACAACTTTCTTGCTACTATGTTTTTGTAATCTTTTTTTTAAGCTCTTCTAAAATTTTTTATGCTTTACTTAAAACATAATTCATTTGACACAGGAACTGTATTTAACAAAGTGGGAAAAACACTTTCTGGTTTGGGTGATTTGTAAATCCTATTACTTTATAGCTACATAACCCACAGCAATTGCCAACCACTCACAGCTGAGACAGGGACCTTAAATGGACTGAGGTTTGCATGTTACTGATAAAGATATTCTAGAAGGAGAAGATGTTGTGGTTTGTTTTTTTTTTTGTTTTTTTTTTTTTTTTCTGGGTAGCATTTGTAAAAACACCCTGGTGAGCTAGTGACTGAATATGGACACTTACCCAGGAACCCAATTTTGAGTGCACAGATCCACAGCCCTTTTGATCATGCAGGAAAGCACTTGTACAGTTCTGAAAAGCCCAGGAGGTTCTTTAGTTGACCTTTAGGCATTGAAATCAGTCAAAATCTGCTTTAACTCATAACTAATAGTGAGACTTGGTTTACAAGCCTCTTTGATTCTAGCTCTAACTTCTGACTTACCCACACTGTGGCATGATAGAGAAAAGCAATAGGACAGTCTTCATGCAGCCTACTCTTGATATGATAGCCAGCTTAAGTCAGCACAGGGCCATTTCACTCACTTCAACAGGTTTTAGATCTGCCCACAACTGACCAAAAAAAAAAACCCAAAAAAAAACCAAAACACCTCTGAGGATTGCTTTTATTAGTGGCATTTTTCATCCATTTAATTATTTCTCACAATAGCCTTTAAAAGGATTTATTTTCTACACAATGCATAGATAAATTATACAGATAAAACCTAACATGACACCATTATTTCCTAGAAAAATAGTCATGGCTTTTGTTTTATTTTTCAGATGTTTAATGCAACTAATCCTCCATTTTCCCTGAATAGAGAAACCTCTGTGTGTGATTATTTCCAGCAAAGATCAAAGAAGAATTCAATTTCGCAGCTTATCAATAAGAAAAATCTTTCATTTTCCCCAACTAATGTTTATATTCATAGGTTGAAAACTGAGATAAACTGTTGCAGAAGAATGAAAAGGCAGTAACACTCCTGTGAAGATTGCAGTCTTGCAGTTAGAAGTAAAAAGCTCCTGCCCAACGCCTTGCTCCCTGACTAGTTAGCAGGCAGAAAATGAGGACAGTTTTAGTGCTGCTTCTTCTGCACCAATGCAGCAGTTAGCAGAGTGAATTTGTCCACCAGTTAAAAGAGGAAAGAGGACTGAAGTGTGACTTTCTGGCTTGAGACAGGCAGAAAGGTGCTACTCCAGTCCCTGTGCTCCGTGGCAGGTGACATTGATGCTGTTCTTCACTTTGCTCTTCTGAAAAACAAAGAGAAAAATATTTACTTTATGCAATATGTAGGAATTTGATGAGAAAAAAGCACAGATGTTATAAGCTGCTGAGCAGTTCTATCAGACATAATTTGCAATCAGTTGAGGAACTCATAGGGATCCTAACCTTACAGGATCACAGCTTCAGAGAACTCAGCCATCTTTTCAAGCATGCCATGAGCATCAGCCTACTAAAGACAATAATTTATGTCTGACCATGGTACAGGTACAGTATGTGATATAAACAAGGAATATATATTAAGATGTCCTGAACCTGAATTCATTAACAAGTTCAGAACATAATTAGTTAGTAGTCAAGGTTATGTCTCCAAGAATGACTAAGCATGACTGGCAGAACTGCTGTGATTAAACTAATGTCCACCTTAAAAGTGAAGGAGCTGTGAGAAATAAGGAATGTGCAGAATCCCAGAGCAAATGACACACATTCATCTCGCCCATGCTTGCAGAATCATCACCCCTAAATAAGACATAGGACCACAGTTTTCTAATAAAAGCCTGCATTATATGAGAATGAGATTTATTATGTTGATAAGGATGTTGAAGCTGAGAAAAGGCATTCAGAGAAGTAGAACTGGTTTGTAGTAATTTTGTAACGTAACAAGCAAGTATTGGGATGAGATGATCCTTGTTTGGCAACACTGCAAATGGAGTAAATACCTTCTTCAGTTGTAAGCCTGTGACTCATTCCAAACCTCTTTAGTGAAACAGGGTTGTGCTTATGACTTTGGTGCAACTCATGGTTCATTACTCAAAAGATATTCTGGAGAGCCTATTTCAAGAAAAAGAGATCTCCAAGAATGTAATTTTGATTTCAAATCCTCTTCCATTCCTAGAGAAAAACTTTGACGTTGAAGTACATTTCTTTTGCCCACAAGAGGCAAAATAAATATGCTGGAGCATCCTGGCCTGCAAACATGTGCCATTCCACGACAATTAAACAATATCTTTTAAAGTTTTCTGATGAGATAAGCGTGAATTCTGTGCTCTCCAAATCACCAAGACCATATTAGAGAAAAATTAAATACGTGTACATTTGAATTCATCTCAGATTTTTTTTTTTTTACTGCAAGAGGAAGGCTTGGCTGCAGTGCTTAAAAATGTAGGAAATGAATGTGGGTTTTCTCCCCTCTGAAATTTCATCTTGTTTATTTTACAAGGCTAACATCTCAAAAAGGAGAGTGATGCTCCAAAGACACGTGTGAGTAATTTCCATAACTTAATATTACTCAAAAAAACAGATCACCAGAACTGACTCAGCAAAACACTAAAATGCATGTTTGAGTGCCACTGTGAATAGATGACTTCTCCTAAAACTAATCTGGGCTCATGAGTAGGCTGTGGTACAAAGAAGTAACTTTTTTCAAATCCACCTTTTCATCCATCAGTCCCACTCTGTATCACCCATTACATTAACGTTTTTCCTTGGTGGTTTTTTTTTTATCATCAATAATTTTATCTAAGTATTGCATTTAGAAACAGATTGCTGAAACAACAGGGCCCACCACAGCCAAAAGACTGGCAGGTGTCACCAAAGACAGACACATGCAGGACAAACTCCCTTATGAGCAGAAGAGCACTGCTGATCTTTCTTTCATGAAAAAGCTTGAGAGTGAAAGAGAAGTCATAGGAAATGAGAAGAGATACAGAATGCTCTGCCTCAGAGGAGAAGATGATAGCTTAAATCATGAGGCAAGAGATGAAAAGGAGCTTACAGTACCTAACATTTTAACTAAAAGTTTAGAAGGAGACCAGAATAGTTGTGCTGACAACCATAATCATTTTCTAAATTTCTTATTCTACCCTAACGTGCCAACTCAACAGTATTGCCCATCTTGTCAAGACTCAGAAGGAAATACATAGTAAAGGAAAAGCTGAAAAGACAACAGTGAAAGAGTAAACATAATAAGAGAAATGCAATTTGGCAGGGAAATTTCAGGGTTGTTTTTTTTTTTTCTCCTAAATATAAATGTAATTTCCTAGAATACAAGTGAGCTCAGATTTTGGACCCACCAGCGTTCATCATAAAGGCATCAATGTCATTCAGCTTTCATTCTGATTTCATTAGGCCTTACAACAGCTCCACGTCACCCTTCACTTCAGGTTTCTGGTTATTTCTATCAAAACTGACAGCCTCCCACTGCTAGTGAAGTCTGATGAACAAAACAGAAATGTTTGAATTAGGAGGAGCTGAAGGAAGTAATATCTGAACTTCCTCTGTCCTGTGGAGTACTTCTTTGTGGATGAAGCCAGGCCCCTAATCTTCTCTGCATGGGAGTCCCACTTAGTCATCTTTTGGAGGACATTCACACTTCACCTTGAAGCAAAAGAAAAACAGAAGCCCTACTACTGCAGCTAGGCTATTAGCCTAGCTAAATTAGACCAGGGAAGAAAATGTGACAATGGCAGCTAGGACAGGACCAGTTCTTCTAGGTGTAAATTTTACAGCATTAAGTCAATTAATACCGAAAGAACATACATTGCCTCTAGAAATTACTGTCTGCCATGAGAATCAGGATTTCACAGTGGTCTAAAAATGAACAGCCCACGTTGTTTTTCCAAATATCATTTAAAAACACAGACACACAAAGCAAGCCAATCACCAGCCAGCTGCAGCTATGCAATCTTCAAAGGCAAACTAAGATCTTACTTAAGCACTAGTCACAACTCCACTCTTTCCTGTGCTTGAAAAGAGCAAGTTACTTCTAAACCAAAATGTACTGGTGACCTTTGCAAAGTGCTCTTCCAAACATTCCTGAACATCTTTCCCTGCTACCACCCCCATCCCCCATCACTATTTCAGTGTTTCTGCTTCAAAGCATTTTAAATTTAGTTCTGTCATTTCCCATTTTACTTCAGGGGCAAACTGTAGTTGAATATGGAATAATGTCATAATTTTCTGTCAAAGTTATTGTCATAAAATTATGAGATAGCAATTTCAACTTCCAGTGTCTCCGCTGTTTATAGCATTGTTTAACAGCCCTTGACATACACAGTGCTGGAAGTGCTCTTCTCTTATTGTCATCATTATGCTGAAGTGTGTGGATCTGAACCTGGATTCATGCAGTTGCATTTTTAAAGTTAGCCAAAGCAGAAATGCTGAAGTTCAGGCTGGCTCACACTGTTACGGAACATTACTCTGGCTACAGAAGACAAATAATACCTGTTCAGCACAAATGAACTGATATAAAGTTAACTTGCCAATAATTTTAAATCTTATCAGAACCTGCAAAAGGCTTTACACAGGGTCAGCATTTTTGCCATGTGCCTATAGCATTTTTTTTCCATATCTGGAGTACTAAATAGGAATTTATTATATCACTAAAACCGCAGTCCAACTCTGCAAGCTACAGAGTATCTGGACAGAAGTGCAGGCTTCCAAATGGGAAGGCCTCAAAAGCAGTTTACAAATCTGGGAATTATCAGAAAACAAATTCATAAGTTATACACAGTAGAACGGAACAGAGTTAAGTTTAACCCAGTATCTGTCAAGGTTTAATAGTACAAGTATCACAAAAGGCCCAGATATTCCCAATTTATCAAATGTTTCAAGGTCCATGAAAGGTAGATAGCTTAGGAAATTATAGCAGAGCATTGAATCTGAGTAGCAAAGGAGGGACATCTTGCCCAGCTGCACTGCAGTCAGGTGCTGTCCTCGGATGCACACACATTCCACTTTCTCTACATGGATGAAGGTCATGTGTAGCTCACATCCCCATGAATCATGAAACATGTCATCATTCTACCTTCCTTCTACACTTCAAAAAAACCCCACTAAATCCATCAGGACTCACACACCTAACATATCACCTTCCTAAAGCCTGATGCTCTCTTCAAAGATGCAACAAGACTTGGCAGCATTGCCAAGAGGAATCAATCTATATGAGCATGCTGCTTTAAATTAGGTAAGAGCATCTAAACTTCATTATATCTGGTACCCTGGAAGGCTCAGCTAAATGAAGAGTTTACAATAATAGCTCAGCACAGTAATTACACCAGTCCCAGATCTGTTGTTTCGAACTTCATCCATAACCTTCAACTTGGGTTCCGCATGGCTACCATTGCAGAATTGTCATTTCAGTTCTGTTTTGCATATAATTTTGTTTAGCACTGTCACTTCCATCTACTACTTATACTACATCACATCTTTGTGACAGCTTCTCTCAAGCTAATGACTCTTGGCAATGCACAGCAGATTAAAATAACTCTTATTAATATTTTACCATACTAAGTCTATTCCAATACGGCTCTGCGATTCCATCTGCCTTTCAGTGATGGGGTTTTTCTGAGCTCAAAAAACAACCTGGAGTGATTAAAATGTTTTTAAAATTCTGTTGTGTGGGGGTTTTTGTTTTGGTTTGGTTTGGAGTTGTTTGGTTTTGGTTTTGTGGTTTTTTTTTTGTGGGTTTCTGGTTGGTTGGTTTTGGTTTTGTTGTGTGTCTTTTGTTGTTTTTTTGTTTCTTTTTTTTTTTTTTTTAAGAACTGTGAATTATGCAGTGAAAGATCTAATGGTCAGAATAAAGTACCACAGTTCCTAGAATAAAATATTCTCAGACAAAGTGCTTTTTATCCCATTTGAATTAAAATATGAACTTCTATTACTTGGAAAGCACCTATTTCAGACATAAAATATATGTATACACATCATTTTTAAACAGTGCAGCAAGTTCTTTGTTTTGAGAACTGTTAGTCTAACATTTCAGTAAGATCTGACCTATTAATTTCATACTCTAAATATTTAAGCCACTTGCTTAAATAATAAATATAAACCCCAAATAATAAAATAAAATATAAAATAATAGTAAAAATTAATTAAACAATTAAAAACAATTTTAATTAAAAAAAATAACCCAGGCACATGCTAAGAAAGTACTAATCATTTACATTTTTATAATACCTTTCATCTAGAAAAAGAAGGAATGGTTTTATAGATTGCACAGTTTGTTGTTACTGTGAAGCAGTACTTCTGTGGAATACAGGAATCATTTAATAATAGATAGCAACCTTCCACATAAAAGAAAGAGTAATTTATTCAACTGAAGTTGGAAATTCAATAATTTAATGTCAGTGCGGTACCCTAGATTCACACTGGGGCTCTGGCTGATACTGGAGCCGAGAGTGCCTCGATAACCTTTGGGAAGCTCTTGCCTTTAGGCATACAACATTTTGTCTGTACAGTCTCTACTGATATTCATAGAATCACCCAGGTTGGAAGGGACCTCTAAAACTCATCTAGTCCAACCTCCCTGCAGTGAGCAAGGACATCATGAACTAGATCAGGTCACCTAGAGCCCTGTTGAACCTCACCTTGAGCATCTCCACCTCTCTGGGCAACCTGTTCCACCCTAATTGTAAAGAACTTTTTCCTAACATCCACTCTAAATCTACCCTTCTTTAATGTAAAACCACTGCCCCTCATCTTATCACTACAGGCCTTTATAAACAGTCCCTCTCCAGCCTTCTTGTGGCCCTCCTTCAGGTACTGGAAGGTGGCAAGAGCTTCGAGTTGCTGTTGAAAAAACAAACTCTAAATCTGAAATGTCATTTATTGTTCCAAAACCCACAAGCATGGATGAGAACCCTGGCTGTTTTAATGCTAGGTTGGAAATTACAAAGCCTAAATGATTTTGTGATGCCAGTGACACAGCTATACTGCTACACCTCTTAGAGAGTATGTGTGGTATTCCCTCTGATGATGATCCCAAATGCTCCAGTCTGCCACGGGTGGGTTTTGCAAGCAGAGTGACATCTCTTTGCGTTGCTTAATTACTTCTACCCACATTATCTTCTTCAGTCCGTGTTTGGTCAGCTTGCTACAAGCCTCAAGACAAGGCATATATTCATCTGAAGAATTAAATAGGACAGGACAGCAACTCAGAGGGAGTTTGTGTAAAGTCTAAATAGAGCAAATGACCATGAACTCATTCGATGGGTGTTTCACAGCATGTAGCTTTCCAAGGTGTAATTTTTGACCTAATACCTGTCAGAACTGCTACCTGCCTAGCTGAGAGAAACTGCCTCTGGCCCCCAAATGCAAAGTGGCAGTTGAAATCAGCTAATGCCCTACCGCCAGCCCTGCTTTGAAAGAATAAGAAGCTACTTCAGCACTTTCACAATATTCCTGCCTGCAGTAGCCAGTTGTCTGACCTCTAGGATGTGCTGCAAGGCTTTTTGCTATTGTATTTTAAAAGTGCTGAAGAGTAACCATGCCACAGGCACAGTGGTATTCATTACTGGCTCTGCAGTTACTGAATTAGGTATTTAGTGATCACTAGTTTTCTTTCTACACTGTTTACAGTGTTTATTCACCAGTTTTCTGGGCTTTAATTTGGTTGGTTGAAGTGCCTGAAGAACGAGTAGTTCTGGTCCTTTAATAAATCCAGAAGAAAAATCACAAAATAACGTAAAATAAACGTGCTCTGGCATTACCCTACATTCAAGAAAAGTGAACTACTTAGCTGATTTTCAGCCTTAATTGTGCTTTTTCCGAAGCACAGTTTCTGGAGAAAAAGGCAGAAGTGCCAACCACATGTTGTTTCAAGATCCATCCTGCCATCCCAGGACAGGCAGACAGCCATTCTGGGCACAGAGGCACACACTGCTACTTATTTTAGGAATAACTATCACCTTTTTAATCACAGATAAAATTCGACTAACCGGCTAGAACAGACCTAATTGCAACTACTAACTAACTGCCCAAGCTCACTCAGGCTGGGTCCAGGAATGCAGGACCCATGTCTTATCCCAGTCTCACCCAACCCCTCCTACCTTTTTCCCCATGGATAGAACATGAGCTAGAACGCAGCTGCCAAGTGAACTGCTTCATGAAGCTGATTCAGAAATCCTGGAGCTGGAAAGCATGTTTTTTCTCATGAATTTTCAGTTCAGCTCCATGAACTGACTGACCAAACAACTGCAGGTTTGCCAGGGTCTAAGTGAGGACAACAGCAGGAATACAGAGCTCAGAGTGCAGCAGTGAACAGTTGGACCTACAGGCTCAGCTGCTCTCTAGAAACTTTCTTGAGCATTAGGTTGGCAAAAGATAGCTTCCCTAGTAGCATAAGTGCAGATCAAAGGTGAATTTTATTCCTGCAGCTTGTCTCCTGAACTTGTATTTTCAATCTTTTCCTAAAGCATAAATCTGTATTTAATAGAAGTATTTGGACATGAATTAAAATCTCCCACATTCAAGTCTCATCTCCACCCTGCTCACAGCATAGTGTAGCTAGGTTCTCTTTTTCTATCCCATCTATCCTGGACTAAGTGCATATGAATGTCATTTAGTTATTCCAGATCTGTATCAATACAAATGAAAGCACAATTGCTCTCTCAACTTAATTAACCAAGCAGAGAATAAAAACCAAAAACAGAACATGACAACCCCAAACAAATGCTGTCTCCAGGAAAACAAAACAAACAAAGGAAAGAAATCAAAAGAACAAAATTTAAAAATTGCATAACTTCAACCTAACTTCATTTACAAATAAAGAACAAGCTAGAGCATACAATGGTGAAACCTAAAATCTCACATCCTATAGTGTTGGCAAAGCTTACCCTCTGTTACTCCACCATCTTACTGTTGTGAAATTTCTCTTGCTGCCTTTTCAGAACACTATTTTCTGTGTTGCTTGTTTATTGTGTAAACTCACATGAAAAGGTAAACATGTATTTTAAATTGTCTAATATACTTGGCCTGTAACATTTAAATGTCCCAGTAAACTCCCATGCAGTAGACTGCCAACATGATAGCCTCAGAAAGACCTAAGATCCAAATCTTTAAAAATACTAATAATAATTAAAAAAAGACAAAATGTGAAGTTATTTTACATAACTGGAAAAGGTTTATGAAAGTTAAATACAATGTTCCCTTTTGCCTAAAGCCACTGCACTTGAAATCTTCACCATCAGTGTCTCCAGCACTTTGGATATAAGGATTTCAATAAAATAGAGCTAATAAGACACTTTTAAGCATCTCCACCCCTTTAACAGTAGTAGGCGCACACATAACGTGCCATCACCTAAAGAATTATTGGCACAGATTTAATATGACCTACAAAATTAAGCCATGGCTTCACTATTTCAAACTTCAACTCATGAAACCTTTGAACTCATTACATTATCACTCTCTTCCACACACACAGAATTGGATTTAAAATCAATATGTAATGCAATTGCTGACTTTGTGAATAACAGATAGATGTCTCCCAATATTCTTTCCCCCCCCAAAGGCATACATGGGTTGATATAAAGAGTTTTGGACGTCTTTTCTTTTTAACTTATTGCATGTTTGCAAAAGGAATACAATTTTGATGATTCAAAATCACAAACCTTTCTGATCAGAAACACTCACCACACAACGCTGGCAACCCCTGAACAAGACATCCTCAAAACATTTGAAATGGGGCATAAACATCACCACCACTTGAAAAATAAAGCTTCATGTGTACACTAAAGGACATATCCCACAAGTTAAAGAGTAGATGGTGTACACTGCACAATGGTCCCTTTGGGGGAAAACCAATCTTTCAACTCTTTGGTTTATACAGCATACATATTGCCATACTAGACTTTTCATTGGATTTGGTCTCCAATGATGTATTGTACATCCTGCTGGAGACTTCAGAATGGTAATTTTTCCCCCTACCACCACTTCCCTTGAACAATTAAATTGTAATCTGCAATGCAGCATTAATTTACAATGTGACTCTAGGCAAAAGGTCTGCTGCAGATTCTCTGTAAGAAATAGATTAACACAGCTAATATCAAGGTCAGTCTCAAAGCCTGCTAAGAGCATCCATAGAAGTTGCCCATCTTTTTGTATATGGCTAAGCTTCAAAGTTGATTACATTAACAGATGCATAAAAGATCTGATTTTACATTTACTGCCAAATTACTTTAATGGCTTGGGAAGCAGAGGCTCCAAAAATAAATATGTCTCCAACAAAACCTTTAATATACAGCCTCAAAAATTTGCAAAAACATTGTGTCTTAATACTATGACATGTAAACATAAACCATGCTGGGGGATTTTTAGGGGTTGAAATTGTGACCTCTGTATATTTTCTTACATAATGATAAGATAAACTCAAAACCTAACTTGCTGCTTGAATCTCTTATAGGTTTTAGGCAGTTGACAGTAAACTTTATATAAATAAATGTTGTCTCTTTCCCAATAATCTCCATTAGGATCTAGCAGACCATGAAATAGACTTCGCAAGATCAAGCAATGTGCTAAGGCCCAGAAAAACATTATTTAAGCTTCCAGCTTCAGAAATTATGAAGGAAATGAAGCACTATATTGCAGTTTGAAGCACACACTAAATAAGCCTTTTTAGCCAAAACATTAGGAAAGAGAATTGCAGATTACTCACAACTGTGTAAAGGATAGTTAGGTCATTTGGCACCTGCTTCTTGGCTTTAAGTTCCTCTTGTTATTAACTTCTACAGAACGTGGATTTTATGGAAGAGAAATTGTAATATTTCTAATACAGGATAAGGAAGAACTCATTTTAGACACTAGGGGAAAAAATATCGTCTAATATATTACCAGAATTTATATTGATTTTGTAAACGAGTAAGATATGGCAGCTGGCTTCAGACTTTGCAAAGACTTAGGTAATTTAAGTCTTGGAGGGGGGAGCAATTGAAAAAAAAAAATCACAGAGGGAATAAAGTTTTGATTAGCAGTAGGTGGCTCAGGAAGGACACTTGTGGAAGGGTTGGGGTTAGCCTGTTTTCCTGTGAAGGCAATGCTTACAACACCACATTGCCTGTCAAGACAGGTTTTAATCCTTCAGCTGGTTTCAGGCAACTCTGAAAAAGGAGCTGTGGCTTCAAACTTAATTGTACTCCTCAAGGTTCCTGTCAGTTTGTATTTGCAGAGAACAGAGACTCAAATTAGTACCTCCAATAAGGGAAGATTAGCAGAACTCAACCACCGTCAGCGGTCAGCAAACGTTTGACTGGTCAGCATTCTTCTAACCATAGCACCTCTGCCCTCAGTCTGCAGGGGGGTGGAAAGCAAATGAAATCAGCTTCTTCTGGGAACTTGGAGGGGGGAAGTCCATAATGAATAAGCTTAATTTATTTAATACTTGAGAAACAACTTGTTTCTCTTAGCTTAATAAAAATATATTTTTCCAGTCTGTGACTCCCATATAAGAAAACATTTGAAAAAGAGAATGTTGTTAATCACAATAGGAATGTTTTCAAAATTCCTTATTTAACTCTTCTTTCACACTAACTTTTTCTGTCTCCATATTTGAAATTATCAGAACCAACTGTTGAATTGCCATTCATTTTAATTTGACCTTACACGTGTAAAAATTGAAACCAAACTTTTGTGATATTGAAATCAAACCACCACAATAAAATGATCATAAGGATAATGGTAATACAGTAAATTCCAGAAGTGCATTCAAATATAGGTAGATAGGTAGGTAGGTGCTTTAAATTGTCCATAACTGATAAATTAAACACACTTTTGTGGTAATTTACAGTGTGCAATGTTTTTTCCCCAGCAATTCCAACTTTTGTTTTTCAGAATATAAACAACAATCAAGGTTCTTTCCAGAATCTGCAGTTATTCTGTGCAACTGGCTTCTATCCTTGTATCTGTACCATTACTACAAAATTAAAACAAAAGGGGGAAAAAAAGTCTGCCATGTTAGTGATGTTTATACATTTTTCCTGATTAAAAGTTTAGGTATTGCATACTTAGAGCCAGTTCCTCAATACTCTCTCCCTGAAATGGATGCTGTCTATTATCTGTTATATTATTTCTCCCAGGCTACACTCTTAAAATAACTTGAAAAGCTTCTAAAATGAGAGATCTGGAGGGCTTAAGAACAAGACTGTAATTCCTTAGGATGATTACAGGGTTTTCAGCTTTAACTGATAAACAATAGAGAACAGGAAAATTAAGCAACACTTACTGAAACTCATTCACACTCCATTTCTCCAGCCTCCTCCACTGTGTTATATCCTGAAACAACACAGAAGCTTGGCAGCAAACAGACTTCTGCCTTTCAGCAACTGCCTTTCACTATTCTCTTGGTCCAGCTTCCAGGTCTCTGGAGTCATTTGCCATAATTTTTATTAGCATGCAACTAGTAGGAAATGTATATCATCTGCAAGACTTGAGCACAACATTCCATCCTCCATTGCTGTTTACTGGCATATTTCAGGCAATTTAAACCTAATATTGAACTGTGCAGCCCACAGAACCTCATGTTCAAAAAAAAATAGCACAGTCTCGTAGGGTTGTTGAGATAGCAGGTAATCATTAATTTCTATGGGGAGAACTTTAACTACTAAAAACTTCAATTCATTAAAGAAAAGTACTATGGGTACCATCTGTGTCTTCAGGAGACATAAGCTCACTCATTGCAGGGCTCTTCAAAGAAACCATACTCAAAATCACACTGCAGCTCTGAAGTGAATTTAGTCCTTTTCTATGACATTTGAATACATTTGAAATATTCTTTCTTGGTTCCAGGATAGCTCATGTCAGTCTCGCAGGAGTTAACTTCCATTCGTGCCCTCCTGCCAGAGCTAAAGACAACCCTTCCGAGCTCTTTCCCACAGAGCTTTTCCCAGCCTCTGAGAAAATACTTCCCATTCATCTCACTGTAATTAGGTCATGTTCAATAAACCACTAGTCATTTGAGATAAGTTATCATCTCTCTTAACAAGACAACATTAGCCCCAAAATCCTAGAGTCTTAACCTAAGTATAAGTTGTTGAAATAAACAGTTGGAACCAAATACTGTCCTTATGTATTTTTCCTCGTAGCAGCAGCCTTTGTGAGTCCCTCCTTCGTAGCTGGATCTGAATCATTTTTGTACTGGCTTTGCCCAGGACTGAGTTAACTTTTCATAGCAGCCTGTGTAGTGCTGAGGTTTGGATCTGTGACTAAAGCTGTGTAACACAGCAGTGTTCTGGCTCTTGCTGACCATTGCTTGCACCCTGTCAAGGTTGGGACATGCACCCTGAACACTGCTTTCACCTTCCTTACCAGGAGCTTGCTGAGGGTGGGCAAGAGGCTGAGAAGTGACATAGTCCAAACTTACTAGACATTTAGCACAGATTCTGCATTTACTAGACATTTAGCACAGATTCTGCATTTGACTTCCTTCCTCCCTCAGAAATAACTTTTTGTCATAATTTATGGGGTAAGAGTCATAAGGGCAGAGGGATCCCACTTCCACTGACTTTCTGCCTCTGAGCAATTTGCCTTTGTTCTTTCAAAAATACTTCTGGAAACGCATCTATCCCCCCCAAAAACAATATACTTCCAGTGCCATGTCGCTTAACCCATTACACATGTAGTGCTTGGCAAATAAATACTGTGTTAATTGGAAAAGCACTCTTCCAAAGCACTAAATGCAGTTGTGAGTACACAGTGAGACATCAGAACACGTTACCCAGGGTAGTATTAGAAGCCCCATCCCTGGAGGTTTTTAAGACCAGGCTGGATGGGGCTCTGGGCAACCTGATCTAGTAGAAAGTGTCCCTGCCCATGGCAGGGGGATTGGAACTAGATGATCCTTGAGGTCCCTTCCAACCCTGACAATTCTGCAATTCTGTAATACTATGAACAAATTTTCAAATCAAACCAGAAAATCCAGGAACCACATTATTGCTGGTTATCCAGCATTATTGGCTTAAATCACCTCATTTTTAAACAGTCAGGTTGAAAGACTGACAGTATGCAGTTTCATTGGCAATGGTTACTAGAGCTATTTTAAATGGAAAAAAAACCCCAACAAACAGCAAGTGAAAGCACAGTGTTATGGCAGCACTGTGAAAATGGGTTCCCTCGTTCTTGAAGAGTTACAGAAACAAAAGGGTAACACTGGAGATTGCATAGAGCTGCTTTTTGCTGAGGACAGATTTTTCCAATTTTGCTAGTTTGCCTGCTAAAAGGCAGTGTCCCTGTGGAATAGATCCATGGAAAGCCCCAGTGCTTGGTGAAAATGACAGCTCTGCACATCTCTCAAGGAGGATTAATGTGTTGAATCTGAAACAGGTTTTGTTTTACTGTAACCGCTTTTAAAGGTTATGAGCCATATGTAAGGGAAGTGTGACATTTCAGGAAACATTCATCTTTGAAGTTCAAAATACTGAAGAACCTTTTACAGTTACAACCAGCTCTCCCATACACATGCTACTAGAACAATCATTTAATTTTTTTTAACTCGTTCGGGAAATATTAAATGAGAGTTCCACATTTGTGTATGCCTCCTATGTCAGAAATGCAGCAGCATTTTTGATGTCTGCTTCTGCAGGAGAAATGCCTGGATTTCACCTTCTCCTTTATTTTCTTTTTCTTAGGTAATATTGTAAAATTTGTATTTCTAGAAATAGGTTCTAGAATTAGCCCATTCTTGAATACAAATGTTAAAACACAACTTAGCATTTAAAAACTATATACATCCCCTATTTATGATCTTCGTGCCATAGCAATCAATACTCCCCTTTCTGTAACAGCCCTCTACAAACACCAGTCTTCAAAAACTGGTAGCCTCTAGTAACACGCTGAACCTGCTGGTAACCCAAGAGTGATTGATTTTAAAACTCCACACAGACCTTGAGATACCATGTGCCTTCACAGTGTTGTTTTAGTACTCAAACATTACTTCAAGCAAAGCCCAGGTCTGGATGTCTTTTCAGTAAGGATTAACTGTGTGGCTGACTTGTCTGTCTCTGGCTAAACTATGGAGACCTGCACTGCACTTTCTTGTGTGTATTAGCAGCAAGAGTTAAGTGCTGCCTAGGAGAAAGGAAAGAGGAACTAGGTATGTTTATTCTATTTTTGGTAGAAGAATCACAGAACTCTTTCCCTGTTTTTCTGGACTATCTGCCTTCAAAACAGTGTTGTCTTCAGTACGTTTTTTTTGGAGGAAGGACTTACCTGGGATAGTGTGGAACAGCAGGTCAGGACTAGAGCAGATTATTTTTTTTTCTTTTTTAAATTTCTCCAAGCATTTTTTTTTGTTCCACTGAAAATCAAGGTGGTACCAAAATCTCATATTTTACAGAAATCCTATTGTTGTACACTGGTTAACTGTAGTGAAGATATCCTCTATCACATAGTACTATTAAAACAGAGACCTTATGAATAGCAAACAGGAGGAAGTGAAAGGTTTACCATAGCCTGCCAGTTAACACACCTATTCTTTTATTCTACTTTATTTTTTTCCCCCACCAGGAAAATAAGGTGGCAATTAAGACATCTAGACTAGAATTTACATTATCAAAGTAAATATTACTGGATGTTGGGATATTCAGGAAGTAAAATAAATGCCACCCCTTTTCTCTGCTCAGTTTTGAAAATGTGGCTAAGTATTAAAACATTCCTAAACACACTGGAAAAAAAATATGGCAATGTACAAATCAGGATGAATAAAAATGATGTCTGTGAACATTTTTACTCCAAAATTGAATATAATATACAAAATTAAAAAAAAAATATTAGAAACACTGCCTGGTTTTGATGCCCTTGAATGCATGCAGTATTTTTCTTACAAATTGCTTCAAAGCATTTCTGACACCTCATGCATCTAATCAAAATTACAAAAGCCATAAGGTACTGGTATACTGTTGTCTCCATGGTTTGTCAAAGTGTTACAGATGTTAAGAGGTACTTCACAGTTATCTGTAAATAAGACAACTAGCAACAACCTAGAGGCCTTATTAAAACACTAGAGAAGAATGGGCCTCAATTAGATATATCATTAAATAATACAAATCTCTGAACTGCAAACATCTGAACTGAATACTCGCTAAAGTTCTCTTGCAGGGCAATCATCTGACCACATATTTCAGCCAGTGAGAATTACCACTCAGTATCCCTTTTTATTGTGTCCACTGACAGTGAGATAGCAGTTGAAAAAAAAGTTCCCTAGAAACTGAACTCAGTCTAGTCACAGAAATTGCAAATGAATCTCCAAGATACATAGCTATTCCCAGAGTTAAACACTGCTTTCTCTTTAACTGGTACCTGACAAAGGTGCACTGGCTAATAAACTGCCTTTGTAGGCTGCCTTTTGCAAGCTACTAATTTGCATCAAACTGAACCAGAAAGTAATACATCCCAATCCCTTTGAACACTGAAATGTTACGCAGGTGAAGCATTCAACCTCTACCTGCAGTAATGTGTTTTTTGGTCCTCGAAGAGAAACCAGTATCTACCAATACCTGGCCTCAGACCCCTTCATAATTAGGTAAGGAACAACGTGAAGTCAAATTTATTCTGGCTCTTGATTGCAGAGCACAAAATGTTACCAAAAGGAAACTGGTGGAATAAAAGATCAACATCTACCTGGAGCTCAGGACAATTGTGAGCGACTGAACAGATTTCCTTCCGTGGATCTCCCTCAGCTGCCTGAACTGAGGCTCTGTTTCAGCAGACATCCTCCTCTCATTGTTTCTCCTTTGGAAGAAACAACTCTTAACCTGGCTCATGGTCTTCTAATTATATTTCTTTGCTTTTTGCTAAATACTGAGCACAAATATATCTTAAAAACAGATCCTGGCCCCCCACCCCCAAAACCAGCTCTTCCTGCAATTCAGTATGTGGATATCACTGTATACCAGATGTAAATTACCACATATAGCTCACTGGGAACAAAAGGTCTTCTAAACATAATCTTCTCTTTCTGGATGACTTTCCACTGTGTGGATTTTTTTTTTTTAATATGGTTCACTCTCCCTGCAACACTGCAATGCATGTGAAGTAAGAGAAGATTGATTTACACCCCAGTGCTATGATATATTTTCAAATCAGCCCACTTCCTCTAACCTAATTATGTTCAGCTTATAGCAATACTTCCTAAGTCACCACACACACTCAGAAACCATTTATCAGCTAGATACCATACTGTTAATGCAATTTTTAACATAAACCCAATACTTCATATTATAGGGACAGAACACATCACTTCTTCCCCATGCACTCTGATTGTAAAGAATCCACCACAATGCTATAAAAGAAGAAATGGCTTAAGAACTGTTTTCAGTATTAAAACTACAACAGAAATTAGTTTTTAAATAGATACACACTGTAACACAGTCCTATGTTACACCAAAAGACTCTTAATTTCACTGTAACATGGTGATTATAAATCACCAAATGGTCTTTCATAGATACAGAAATCTCCCAACAGGTTTTAGCAAGGTAAGTCCCACTTTTTTCACATCTTCCCATCACTGATCTATAGCCACATAGTTTCTCACATGCCTTGACATGTCACCCTAAAAGTTACAACTGGCCAAAGAATATGAAATGTTGATTTTTAATAACATAATATGAAACAACTCTTTTTGGAAGACTATGAATTGCTAATTACCTGTCATAGGTAATTGATTTAATTGTAGTTTTTATGCAGCCTGTCTTCCTGCCCACTCCCTGACTGATCTCATATCAAGACAGTAACATCAATTCCCTTCTTTACGTTTACAAACCAAATGTAAGGTTAAGAAATAGCCTTAATTGCACACGTTTTGAGGGTTTCACCTTCTCTGGAAGAGAAGGTAAGAAATTATCTGATTTAAGCTGACTGGCCTCACTAGAAGTGATGAGGGATGAGGCCATCCCTCTCTCCCTGCCTCCCTGCAGTGGCACAGTGATGGCTAGATCGTATATTCTACACCGTGCTCACTACACAACAGGAAGGGGTTGGATGGAGTTCATGGCACTTGAAATATACTCCATAGCTTGTGGGGTTTCCTGTTCCAGATTTTTGAGATTTCTTCCTTGGCTTCAGGGCAGGGATGTGGCCCTTTATTTTGTTCCTGTTCGGGTTTGTGCAGCTCACAGTGGGGGGTTTGAGTTCTGTCGGTCTGCTGCCTGTGTCAGTAACTTTTTCTTTCCTGTTTTGTACAATCTGATATCCCTGCACTAGAGTAGTAAATTGCCCTTACCTCAACTAACAACTGTGCCTCCCAGGCTACTTTCCCCCACCAACCCTGTCAGTGGTGATTGGGCTTATGACAGCAGGCTGTGTTAACCCAGGACAGAAATAATAACAGAAAATTAAAATCTTAAATGTTTAAGATGTGCAAGCAGATGAAAAATGGTTTTTGAGGCTCTTTTCCCAGACCTTTGAAAGGGTTTCATCATCAAGGCAAAGGGTTTTTGCAGAAGGCACCTCTATTCTAAGAGCAACTTGCCAGTGTTTGATTTAAATTTGTACTATAGCAGCTTCTAAGAACATGCCAAGTCTTAGACTTCAGGCATTCTCAAATGATAATTTTCACAGCTCTGATCAGAGCTGCTCTTAATGTCCCCACTGTGCTCGTGCCAGTATTTCTCATCATCTACAGTTCCCCTTTAAATCCTTATCTCTCACATCTCTAAATACTTCAGCAATCTGAGCTAGCTTTTTAAAAAGCTTTTTAAAAAAAGCTTTAAAAACTGATGGCATAAATAACCATATAAGGTTACATTTCCATCAAGTGAATTCCTTCAGTGGATCCAAAGGGGACTTTTACACTTGTATTTTCAACTGTGTAAGCCACTACAAGTTAGAATTCAGGTATAATTTATATAGAGAGATGTCAGTCTATATAAAATCACATTTTTTAAGAGGATTGAGGCAAAAAAAAAAAGAGATATGATCATACAAGATTACATAGGTCACACAGGCCTCTTGAGGCAAGATCACTAAACAGGAAAACTAGAAGAGTACTACAATTTCACAGATACACCTGGAAGTGTGGAACCACTAAGCAGCTGCTGTGCTTTATCTTGGTGACTTTCTTGGGTATTTGCAGAATTATATAGCAATACACAACACAATATACCCTTATTCAAGCACTACTAAAAGAGCATCTAGATTAATGTGTCTGAGCTATAAAAATGTTGTTACCTGCAATCTACTATTATTTATATATAAGCATAATCATATTCTTCAATATATCACATTCACAAGGAAAGCTTTGTTAATTTATAATTTTGATGTATTCTGCAAAAATCTCTAGGATTAAAACCCTGCCCTTCTTAACATTTATAAAAACCTGCCCTGTTTTCTCAATCAGGAAAAAGAAAAAAAAAGAAAAAGGACATGTTCCATTTGTACAGTACTTTTGTTTTTTCTTTTCTCTTTCCTGGATGGTCGAGTTGCCTACTAGTCATGATCATAACATCACCCTGACATGACATGGTAGCTTACATGATCTGTGGTGTGAGCTATACAAAAGCTGAATGCTGACTAACAGAAAGCCAACATACCCAAGCCATTTGATACATAGCAACAGAATGGCTCACTGCTTAGATACAAACTCTATCATCTTAAAATTACAAAAACCCTACTTAAAGCACCAATATAAATTTCTAAAAAGTTACTTTTTCAAGACTTCAACATTATAAAGGCAGCATAATTAGATACATCTCATGAAGTGTAATCAGATACTAACTCCAGACATGAAATAATGCAGAACACCTCCACCCCCAAAAACCAAAGAAAAACAACAACAACAAAGCAAAATAAAAAATCCCACCACCTTACATGACTAAAAATGACCTACAAGAAAGTATTTTCTCTTCTCACAAAATTTTAGCCTTGAAGAGGTGGGGGACATTCCAGTTGTTCCAATACACAGGAATATTCTCATGCTTCCAAAATCCAGGCATTAAAAGAAACAGTCTGCCTCAGTTCTGCAGGGTATAGCAAGAGATGAGGCCCTGTGGGTATATTACATAATTCCTGCAATGGTCTCTGATGAGATCCACTGGAATCTAAAAGTCAATGTTGCAATGTTCTCTTACTTTACTGACAAAATACGTAAATTTAAGTCTGTAAGACTAGAATTCTAAATCCAGAAAACATACACACCTTAACAATCACAAAACAATCAGAAATTCCAGTTCCCTGTCAGTAAGGTACTAAAACAGAAATACAACAGTGGCATGTAAGATCAGTTATCACATTAGAAATAAAAAACCTAAGAATGACTTAAAATAAGAATTGAAAGATGACAGTCTGCTTCAAATAACAGCTAATTACAGATTAACACCAGCATAAGATGAGTTACTAGGTATTTAAGACATCAGATCTGTTGATCAAAGTTACTTATGTAAAGACAGCAAAGCAGGGAAATAAAGTTCAGACTTCTCACAAGTAAATTATGACCATTAAGTGAAACATCAGTCTTAAGAACTTGGGAATTCAATCAGAATTTTGCAATAGCAACTTATGCTAAAGATACCTATGTTCATACATGCATATGTGTGTGTAGATTTCATTTTTTATATAAGTAAAATGTGTATATAGGTATAGACACTTGTATATAGAGATAGCATTTTAATATGTTATTTGTAAGCAATAAGAGATAAATTGCAAATATAGGAGCAGAGGAAGTTCAGTCAATGCCTAGTAAAGAATGCAATTCGCTCTTAATCTTGCTTTACATTTTGTTTCAGAGAACTAAACAGATTGAAGTTCATCTCTCAATCCTCTTCCCACTTCCAGGTGTTGGCTTTGTTGTAGAGCAGCGTTGATGCACCTGAATCAGGTTCCTTGCAGAAAAAACTCTTATTCATCTGCATGGAAAATATTTTCCAAACCCAAACACATACAGTTAAGCTCAAATTCCTAATGGAGCATAAACATACCAAAGACTTTCAGTCAAGGAGACGTGTCTCAATCCATGCTGCATCAAAATCTGACATGCACACAGTGAAGAGGTGAAGGCTTTGTACCATTTGCTGAGGAGCCCCTGCTGCACTGAACTACTCAGTAGGAGAGCCACAACCATGTACTAGCAGACACAGCAGAAGGCAATACCAGTGAAAGTGTGGCTATGGCCAAGGGACAAACATGTCCTAAATGTTTGTTTTCTTCCTATTCCACTTGCTCCTAAAGTACCTGAATGATGTAGTCATATACACCTCAAGCCTTTATAAACTCAGATAGCAGTCCAGAGGTGAAGAACTCTGGACTTCAGAGTTTAATCAGATTTGATTAAACTGATTAAAAAAGGATTTTAATAACATGCTTATTTTGTCATGGGGCAGGTGTACATAAAAGCAAGTAGATGCCATATAAAACTAGATGTTGCTCCATACTTTGACAGTAGAGCACAATTTCTCATATTCAGTGAATGCTTCTATCAAGCCAGTTTCTCTTTAGCCAGTTCTCACCATCCTGAAAGGACCAGGGAATGAGATGACCTTAATCCTGTTCTCGGCTGCCAATTAAGTAAAAATACAATGTCGGTAGAAAACAAATCCAATCAATCTATATTGTAACTGTGCCTGTGCTAAAAATAAACAGGATAAGCAAAGCATCACTTAATAATATAGGTATATATCATTTTATTATTTGTCAGAGAGAACATGCCACCTCTAATAAAGATGCTAATAACTCAATATAAAGTTTTGTATAATGACTTTAGAAAAAAAAAAAACAGTATTCCAAGTATTTAAAAAAATAATAGAAAGACATTGTAAAAGACATTGCAAAAAAGACTAGGGGGAACTTAACAGTATGTACAGCTGAGAAGGATTAGAAGGTGAGCAGCTGAAGGGATAGCTATTAAAATATTTGTCTTCCCTGTCAAGTTCTCCTCCTTTGTAAACTAGGAATTTCCTTAACAAAACAGCACCACCACCAAAACCAAACACAATCAACAGCATGCAAGTCAAAGAATGCAAGACTGTAGTCTGAGAAAGAAGCATGTTTTTCTATCCTTTTTCAAGTCTCATCTTCCCCCAAAACAAACTGACAGCTGCCAGACTTAGTGGGGGAAAAAAAAAATAAATCAGGTGTTCACATGTATAGCATTTATAAAACAGCAAAGTAAGAGAGTTTCTTTTAAAAATATACAGATTAATGGTCCAGATTAGAACTAGGTAAGAAGCAGGAGTTTCAAGAAGCTAAAACCCAAGGTATGCTTTGCCATATTCCTGTAACTTTGTGTGCTGACCGTACAAACATTCTCTGCTCACTCACTCAAGTGTGCTGTCTGTTGATAAAGAAAGAGCTCCCTCAAAGACAGCAATTCTTAAAAGTGGTTGACAACTACATCTGCTTTCTGCCAGAGCTCTAAATGTACCCTTGGGAAAGCAAGCAACGAGCATGTTAGGCTCAACCATCTCAAAATACAGTTTTTAAAATGAGTGTATCTATGTAAACAACTTGAACTGCTCTTGATGTTCTAAAAGTGAAATAATAAAGCCCATTACTGGCACATTAATTTTATACTGTAAGGCACTAAAGTCAGCAAGTTCAAAATATTCCTCTGACATTTTATTTCATCAGAATTCTGATTATTATTTCTTTGTACTCTTTCTAGATGGAGATAGCCCCTTCTTCCCACAGTGAAACTAAGAGTTAATTTGTAACAGCAAGAAAAAAATTTAACATAACAAACTGCCAAAAAAACCCATGAGATAAGAAAACTTTGTTGTCTTCTAAGGAAAAGATATCAGTTAAGGTCTAGATGACATAGCTGCATGCTGAGAACTGCTAGATTTTACAGAAACCCAGACATTCCTAGCACAGTCTGAACAACCAAAGATGAGAACTATCAAGCCAAAATTAAACTGCATTAATGGTTGGCAGCAAAGAAATCAGCTGCTCAACTATTTTGACAAGTTTCAGAACTATTTTTGGAGAAAAAGAAAAAGTACAAAATACAAATGCACTACATTTTGAAAATTCCATTCCCATCAAAAGATACAAGGCATCTATTTGGGAATCTGTAGCTATAACAAGGGCACATTACATAAATGCTCTAATCACTAATATTATCAAAATTAGAATCTGTAGTAAAAGTTAAACATATACCAAAGCCTCATGTTCAGAATAGAGAGATGTGCCTTTAAAGTGTCTGACTAGCAGACAAACTATTTACAACCAACACAAACCCCAAAATACTCTTCTATGTGAACACATATATATATTAATAAACTCTGTTTTTCTTTGAAGTATATTCTGCTTTCACATTTCTGTTCTCAGGAGACTGCAGTTAATCCAACCAAATACAGGAAACAGCCTCAGATAATCTTTCTCTGAAGTGAGAACTCTACTGCTCTGACCAGAACATGCAAGTCAGCACTGATAGCAAATGCTCATTACCAATGCTCCTGAAATGTGTTCAACTTTTCAACCACACAGAACAGGTATATTCTCCTGTTTCCAGCATGGCAACAACAGACTCAGCTGCTGCCAGAAAACCACTTCTCACTGTCCTATGCACACTCTACAAAGGCATCCTGCAGCCACAGGGCCTTTCTGCATCTAGCAAAAGCTCATTAGTGTAGTGTACAGTACAAGTCAGACTACCAAAACCACATCTGCCTGGCTGAATAGTGGAATGTCTTCATAAAACTCAATATGAAATATAAAAATAATTTGATGCCTTAAGGAACCCCAGGCAAACCAAGGCTTGTCAGACATGGAGAGTCACACTAAAATCAAAGTGACAAATCAGCACAGGAACAAAAATTTAAAACACCCTGAAACAAAACTAGGAGAAGACAAAGGTCTGCTTAAACTAGCTGTACATCTTTGAACATGATCTGGAAATAAGGAAACAAAAAACAGCAGATATTTAAAGCAGAAATATCTGTGATACTAACAGTAAGGTGAGTGAACCAGTCAGATGAAGACTATCAAATAAATTAGCAGGTCTGTATATTGCAAGTTCAAAAAAAAAGATTAAATCAATGGTAATGAAATTTCCATTTGATGGACTAGATTTTTAAACACTATGAGGTATAAAAGAAACCATGAGGAACTTCAAAAGCAGTTTAAGGAGGTTGTACACTAAATCCTCAAACTGACAATATTCTTGTCTAACAGAACATTTCTAATACTCACTAGACACATGCATTTTACAGAGGTTTCAGAGTCTAATCTCTAAATCATAGGTCCCAAAAAAGAGACAAACAACAAAAGAGCTTACAACTTAGTACCGAATTCTGACCTGCTATATGGAAAGAAAAAGGCGTCCATGAAAGCACCACCTCTGGTTTCTACAAAAACAGTCCAGTGTAAAGGACAAAAATATTTTAGTGTCTTTAAAGGTAAACAAAGTCTCTGCTGTAAAAAAGAAAATTACATTTAATCTAGTCTGTGCTAAATCAGAGTAGAAAACACAACTTAACATATTTTATGTGTCTCATGAGAGAATTTCACAATGAAAAAGCACCTGGTAAGAAAGTACCAGACATACCATGCCTTGAATTTCAAGGACCAGGCCATGCTATACTCTGGAAGCTGTTCAAAGAAAAGATGCAGCAAACATTCATGTTAGTTTGTTCTTAAAATCATAATGATCTTGACATCAAAGGCACACTGGTGAAGGGATTGATTTAGGGATGAGCACCCCAGAACCAGACACCAGAGATATAGTGTCTCTGCTGGGCAGTAAACCCTGGGAGCAAAGTGCAGCTGTGTAAAAGAAAACACAGACAGATTGGCACCCTAGAAGACCACTGTGACCTGTGGAGTTACATGGTGACCTGATAACAAGAACAAAGCAAAGCCTGGGACAGAATTATGGAATCCCCTTATCTCTTGCTTGATGGTTGCTTAAACCTTGGAAAAAATATATGCGTTAGTGTGGTACTTTCTCTTTGTAACCAATCATGAATTTACAATTGTGGTATGGACATACCAATGGCCAATTACAAGCTGCCTTCTGATGCTATGTTAACCTATATAGAGAAAAAGCTTTGTACAATAAATTGACACTTGGCTTGCATCAGGCCTCATCGCGTCTCTCCATCACAGCACACTGGAAAGTCTACAAGTTTCACTCTGCATGTTTGCAGTTCCCAGAGATGTATGATGAGGCAGCAGGAGCGCAGCTAAAAAAAAATAATTAAAATATGCAAGCGTTTTTGAGACATTGCTCCTATTATTTCCACAGGCTCAGGAAGCCTAAATGGAACATATGCTCCAATGTTAAGTGCAGAGCTTAGTTTCAAATGCAAATCCTCACTCAACAATCCAGAATAAACGAGAAACATCAAAAGTCATAATGCATTTATATTACATTAATTGCTATAATGCTGTACTGAAGAGACAGTGGTACTAGCAATATAAATTACTCTAAAAACAAGGAAAAATACGTTTCTTTAAAAATAGAGATGGTATCAACTTGTTTAATTTGAAAATATTTTCTTTCAGTTAATAGAACAGAAATGTATTTTCTTAAAAATGATGATCAAGCCCTAAGTCCTACTTAGAATAATCACCAAAAATATTCCATACTTCAAATCAGTCCACTAGAAAGAATGAGGGGTAGTGGAGGGGTGCCCTGTTGCTTTTGACAACAGTGAATTCTGCAACACTACAAGAACTAGTTCTGTGCATACTTGAGTGCATCCTAGACTAAATCAATCTTAACAGACTTACTGATCTGAAAGAGTGTGAGGTGAGGTTCTTAAAGTATTCTTTATTAATATAATTAGAAGTTGCAGAAACAACTTGTAATATAAAGGCACAGGAAGACAGTTTTGATAAAATATTTCAATCAAACAGTAACTTACAGTACAAAAAGACAACTGTAATGCACATACAAGCCCCAAACAATTCATTCAAAAATATTTCACTGTGTTCATCAATAATAATGGGCAATGACTAAAAATATAAATTGTTATTGTACAATAAATATCTGATAGGTGCAAACAGAACAAGATTTATTGCTCTCCACAATGTTTTCCCTGTAGTGGTTTTTCTGTTGTTGTTTTGTTTGGGGGTGGGGTGTTGGTGGGTGGTTTGATTTTGTTTGGTTAATTAGGTTTTTCTAAGTCCCAAATTCCTTTTATAATCAGCTTTAGTAACTCACTTCTGAGGGAAAGAAACCTCAGAGCAGACCTGATAGGACATTCTGATATTTACAGAACTGCCTTGAGTAGTAACCAAAACTGGCAGTGCTTGCTTCTTTACAACATTAACAATCATAATCCATAGACTCATTAAGAAACGTGGTAGATGTAAAAAAAAAAAAAAAAAAAAAAAAAAAAAAAAAAAACCCAAAAAAAAAAAAAAATCAACATAACAATACCCCAAATAAACAGGCAAACAAACAAAAAACAAAACCCACCAACAAACCCCATCAACTTTAGTGATAAATCAAGGCTTTTATAGCAGGATTGTGTTACCTAGTCTGAGAGTATGTCTATTTTCTTCAAATAAGTAGATTTTGATGAAAAATGTACTTCTCTGACAGAGCAAGCATGTAAAAGTGTTTTCAAACAATGGGAGAAATAAAAACTAGAGTCTGTATTGGGTGTTCTAACTTCTGAAAACAAAACAAGGGATTGGAAGCAAATTAGGAACTACATAGGCAAAGATGGCTTAAGGTGAGAATTCTGAATTCTAAAATAGCCTTAATCTAAGAAACCAAAAAGCATCTTCCCATGGCTCCACTTTTGGAGCTTTCAGAAAGAAGGGGCAGTCAGTGACTTTGCCATTTTCCTCACCATGCACTTGCAGCAATTTGGTAAAAGAGTTTCCACCAGTCTTTTGACACAGCATGAGAGGCATACTAACTTAGCTCTTGAAAGTAGCACATGCTACCTTGCTCAGAATTCTATTTAGTTTGAACAAAATATGTCTCAAATGTGTTCAAAAAAACAATATTATTTTCCTTCATTACTGTTACAAGAAGCAATATGCATACATTGCCTAAGAGTATCTTTTTATGCGTAAGACTTGAGAAAAATGAAGCATTAGGCTAGTTGTTAAAAAAAAAATTAAGAGCAAGCTTTGAAGTGAATTCTTGCAGCAGTAACTAAGGTTTTTATAAAAACTGTAACTCATGAGAACAGCTCTGGATTTATACAAACCTTAACAATTCGATTTTAATTGTACTGGGAACAGTCAAACAGTTCAAGAAAAGGAGTCTAGACTGAATACAGATTAACCAATTGAGCTGGTAAATCAAATGAAGAATATTCTGTAAAATTCACTACACTTGAATTGAACAGAATTGGAATGACGTTAACTGGACTAACTTTCAAGACATTATTCATATTAAGGGTTGCTTCTAGCATAAGCATACAGTTTTATAAGTTCTTCAAACAGTAATAAAGGACCACTGAAATTTGAATTTTGAGAATGATTAGCTTCACTGCAGAACAGCATTTTTTCCCCCACTATATGCTTTAGTTTAGAAACTAATAAATGAAACCATTTTCTTTGGTTTATGTTTAACTACACTGGACTGGTGAATTTGTATTTTTAGTCAAGCTTCTATCCCCAATTTAAGTTAACATAAATCCTTTTATTGTAGTCTCTCTCCAATTCTTAAACTATCTCCGTTAAAAGAACGGGTTTGCTCATACCATGATTTCCTGCTAAAACCAGTCAGGTAGAGATACTAGCATGAAGGTAAAGGTTTTGTACAATAATTACATTAAGTAATATTTCCAATGTCAGAACTACAAAAGACATCAAATGAATGTTAGTTCAAATGACATTTGAGTTGATGACAATCCTAAAAACAAAACAAAAACAAAACCAACAATGTCAAAGCATAGTAAAATACAGTGTAAAACCCCTTAAAATTGGACAGTAAACATGGGAATCCTGCACTCACCATAGGAATGTACTGCACAGTATTAACGTGAAAGCTTGTTAAATTCGAAACAATGCAGACAGCTAGATTTACCTGGATGTAAATGCCACTTCAAGGTGTTTAAACAAACACAAAAATGACAAAATGTCAGGAAAAAGGCCTTTAAAACAGGCCATCAGGCTAAAACTTGACTTTCCAAGTAAGAACATCAGCTTCACAGAACTGTGACACTAATGCAGTTTTATGTAAAGTACTCTGACACACAAGCTGTCAATTAAGCTATCACAGTCTTTTCTGACCTACTCCCTTTTAAGTAGTTAGAGAGAAGAGTCAATAGTTGCTCAAGTTTTAATTCAGTAAGTACCTTGTCTGTTTGCAAACAAACCATTATAACACCATAAAATTACAGATTTTTATGGCATTCAGAGAAAAAAAAAGAAGGATAAAGTAGCTGTGGGTTTTATTGTTTTCTCTTTTTAATACCTAAGTTCAACATTTCCTTTGTTTAGTGTTTTTGCAATAGTGTTTCAGCCAGCGTTGCAAAGCGTTTTCTCTGTGGACTACCTCACGTTGCTGTTCAACTGTGCAAGGTATTCACGCAGCTCTTTCGCGGCTTGGAATCTACCGTATCGCTTCTTTGGGTTGGCACACTCGTCCAGCAAGGCCTCCAGTCGGCCATCTTTGGCAATTTCAGCTGGGGGGTCATGAAGTAGTCCTCCAGAAGTGCCACGCCACGTGGCATGTCTTGATAAAAGGTTCTGACAAATAGCATAGTAGTTGTGGTCCACAGTGACGCGGGCACACAGAATCTCCTTCGAGAAGGACAGACAAGCTTCCTTGTCACAGTCATCAAATTTGCTTTCATACCACACATCCCAGTTTTCAGGTTTATCTGTGAAATGTAAGGAGACAGTAAAAATAAACAAAGTGAGAGAGTAGGAAAGAACACATGTATGAATACAATCAGAAGCTCAATACACAGTAAACTGGTAATACTTAAAACTAGAAGCCAACTTTGTTTAGATGAACTCTTGAGCTTGTATCTGACAGTCTGACATCCCCTTCTGCTGAAATGGTCATAGCAATACAAAAAATAGGGGGGGGAAAGGGTAAAATGGATAGCAAAGAGAAGGAAGCAGGAAAAAAAAAAAGAGCCCACTAAACACATGAAATCAAACACAGGAAATCTACATTCACACACATGCCTAGAGGAAATAAATGTAGCACAAACAAATGCAAGAGAAGGACCCACTGCTGAACTTGAGAGAAAAACAAGCAAGCAACATGGTTCATTTTAGCAGCATAGATTTGATTTCTCCAGCTGCCCTGAGAACTAACATGGTAAAGTGGTCTACCAGTGAACAAAAAACACGTATTGTAAAGTAATTGCTTTAAACTTCTGAAACAGTATCTTCCAACTACTTATTTTAGACATGGTAGTTACTAAGAAGTGTGTATTAAAAAAGCAGATGCATCACATACAGTCTTTGAAGAAATAAAAAAACCAACAACAAAACTAATGGCATTTATGTATATGTATAAACTCTTCTTTATATATAAAAATTGTCAAAATTTAAAGGTGTAATTAGTGGCCTTGCTACCAACTTATAAGTTAAAACGTGACCTATGTAAAGTATTTTAAACAACAGAAATATGTGAAATATTAGTTAATGTGAGATGTCCTGAATTCTTAGAATCAAAGAATCAGTCAGGGCTGGAAGGGACCACAAGGATCATCTAGTTCCAACCTCCCTGTCATGGGGAGACCTCACACTAGATCTTACTAGTTCTTCTTAAAAAACTTTTCATCTTAAGTTTCTAGACTACTACCAGCCTCAAGAAGACATCCTTATCATGGAGTCTTGTAGTTTTGTAGATGTCTTTTAGCACTATGATGCAAAAAAGAAAAATTTAGTCTCCAAGCTAACTACTGAGCCTACCCATTCATTGTGCACTGCAAGCCAGTCTAGAAAAAAGGGCACAGAAGGATGACTTCTGAAACCGAAAGAATGTGATACAAAATTTACACAAGAACAGCAGACTCCAAAAGGCAAAAAGCCAGCAACAAAGGAGAATGGGTAAAAAGGACGCCTGCAAACTCAGCTATGACATCCCACACAGACACAACTGGACAGAATGTACATATTCACATATTAACTACTCTATGCAGAGATTGTTCAATTAAACTTTCCAGAACACTAATGAAGTCAGTATTACATATTAAGTTTATACAATGACTGAGAACTTTGTGTCCTCATTTGTTTTCTGTGTTCTTGATGAGTTGTTAGATTACAGATCATGCAGCAAAATCCTGGTTAGATCCAAATTAGTTTGAGAACTATAGGCAACAGATGTAACCATGTGACACTTCAGCATTCAGCTTCTGCAAGAACCTACTTGCAGGATCCTATTCCATGTGAATATCAGATTCTTCAGAGTTCAAAAGTCAAAGAAAAGAAGAAGAAGAAAAAAATGAAGAGAGAAGCCCACATACCACCTAAACCAAAAATCCCCAAAACATACTTCCTTGTAGAAAAGCGCATGGATATAAAACAGTCTTTAAGTCTTCAAGTTAATTTAAGTCTGCAGTTCAGCATATGAAGTCTGTTTGCAAAGCTTAAAAAAACCTCCATTCACCCAAGGCAAACTGGAATGACCTGGCCTATTGCCATGAACTTCTGCAGAATGTAGGATTTCATGCTCAATGTCTCTAGCTTTTAGGTCTGTAAAGTTTTATTTACAAACTCAAAAGGAATGTAAACCTATGTAATGCCATGCTGTCAAACATCTCTCCTGCTGCCATTGCTTTGAGCTTTTACAGATGACAGATGATTTTTCACTATTCTCGTTTGGAAAGAGCACTAAAATTACCCATTCTTTCCATTCCATTATTACAGAGCACCAACGTGAACAACAAAACCACAGACAGGCTGTGTAATTAAGGCCAAGTGAGCAGCAAGACTGTTTTGTCATTCACAGAAAACAGAATGCCAAGACTTCCATCCTTACAGATGTCTGGAAAAAATGAAAGCAATCTCTTAGCTAAGGTAAACTGGTCACTAAACCCATCTGTCTGTATCTGTCCACCTTTCTGTACAAGTCCTTTCAACACCCAAACCCTTTCCTCCCACTCCCACTTCTCCATTTTAGCAGCAGATTACAAGTATACGTAAATTAAGTTCAGGTAAACACAACACTTCATGAAATTGACAAATTGGTAAGTTAATTAGTAGCCTAATTGCTGAAGAAAGTTAATTAGCTTGTTAATTAGTAGTCTAGTTATAAACTAACCAAAATGGGTATTTAGCAGCTACATGTACTTTAAATATTGTGCTTGAAGAGGAAGAAGGTAGAAATCTGGGGGGAGGAGAGAGAAAGGAGACACTTACTCTGTCTGATTAACCTTTTGTCTGCTACCAGAACATTTTCTGCATCTACAATGATAACTTTCCCATCTCTTGGTCCAACTGCAAAGTTGTCAAAGCTGACATCAAGGAGGTAGAGTGCAAATTCGAAGTCATTATTTGTCAGCTGTTCAGCTATTTCCATCAACTGCCAGGCCAGGTCCACTCGTTTCTCCCACGGCGCGTTAAAGTAACTCCACAGCTCTTCTCCAACATAATTGACAGCCACCATTCTTCCACATGCTCCTAAGTACTTTGCAAATGGCCAACCTTCATCCGATGGAAAACTCTGCATATAAAAAGATTTTTTAAAGCTTTCATTAATACAAACCAGCATAGATTTTAAAAGGCTGTCCAATACAGTTTACAAAGGACACCTGTAAATACCCACCGACACTACACTGCATTTCCATCATTCTAAGTTTTGAAAGGAAAAACAAAACAAAAATATACATTTGTGTGAGTAAGAGGCCTTGCTGGACTAGTAAAGAGTTGGAGGAATTGAAATAATACACAACTCCTATCTAGCTTTCCACATATTACATATAATTCCATATGTATGTATGATTCCACCCTCTTTTTCCATTGGTTATTTCATACACATCTGTTGCACTAAGGAAAGTACACTTCCCACCAAGATAACTTTGCATCTGATATGTTTAATTGATACCAATTTTTTAGTAACACAGAAGTGTGTAAAAATTACAGCTCCTTCTCTTCAACATTCCCTCCCTCCCCATTTTTTACCAGTTCATCGGATTTCTTTAAGGATACTCACACATTTGAAGATCTCTTCCAGAAAGGGTCACAGAATTGATTAAAGTACAAAAGAAATCTCAGGGTTTCTTTCACTTCTAGTACCCCTTAACAATCTACCACTGAATTGCTATGCACATACTTTGTTTCATAGCATTTTTATCAGAAGTCAAATCTGTCTCAAATAGCAAGCACAAGAAACTGAAAAGCAGTAACACACTACAAGCATTAAAAAAAAAAAAAAAAGACACCAGACTCACATTAACAACAGAATAGGTTCACAGCTTTTGGAGTGCCAAGTATTTGGACTTCTACTCTATTTTCCTCACCTGATCTAACCACATAGGCCAATACGGTCCTGAGGATGACACAATTAATTTGATGGGCTTGAGATTAGTATATTATCAAGCAATGACACCATACTCTTTGTCTGTCTATACTGCTATAGACCATCCTCAGGAGCCCTATACCCCTGAGGACCCAGAGCAAGTCAGGATAAAGGAGGAGTTTGCCTTGGTTGATGAGCACTGGGTCAGGGATCAGTTAAGCAACCTGGACACCCATAAATCCATTAGTCCTGATGGGATGCACCTGTGGGTGCTGAGGGGGCTGGTGGAAGTCATTGCTAGGCCATTCTCCATCATCTTTGGTAAGTCTTGGAGAACAGCAGAGCTGCCTGAGGACTAGAAGAAAGCAAATGTCACTCCAGTCTCCAAAAAAAGGCAAGAAGGACAACCTGGGTAACTATAGACTGGTCAGCCTCACCTTCATCCCTGGAAAGGTGATGAAGCAACATCTCCTCAGCACTGTTTCAAAGCATATCAAGGATAAGAAGGTCATTGGGAGCAGTCAGCAAGTTTTAGGAAGTCATGTTTAACCAACCTGACAGTCTTTTAAGAGGACATAATCAGGTGGATAGATGGTGGTAGTGCAGTGGATGTGGTTTATTTTGATCTCAGGAAAGCATTTGACACCATTTCCACAGCATCCTCACAGCCAAACTGAAGAAGTGTGGTCCATATGATCAGGTAGTGAGGTGGATTGAGAAGTGGTTGAAGGAAGAAAGTCAGAGAGTTGTGGTCAATGGGACAGAGTCTAATTGGAGACCTGTATCTAGTGGAGTCCCTCAGGGTCACTACTGGGACTAGTACCATTCAATATATTCATCAGTGACCTGGATGAGGGAACAGAGGACGCTGTCAGTAAGGTTACTGATGACACCAAACTGGGAAGAATGGCTGACACACCTGAAGGCTGTGCTGTCATTTAGTGAGACCTGGAAAGCTGGGCAGAGAGAAATTGATTGAAATCCAACAAAAACAAGTGTAGATACTTGAATCTGGGAAAGAACAACTCCATGGACCAGCACAGGTTGAGGGCTGATCTGTTAGAGAGCAGTTCCAGGGAAAAGGACCTGGGAGTCCTGGTGGACAACAGAATGACCATGAGCCAGCAATGTGCCCTTGCAGACAAGAGGGCCAATGGCATCCTGGAGTGTATTAGCAGAGGTGTGGCTAGTAGGTTGAGAGAGGTTCTCCTCCTCCTGTACTCTGCTCTGGTGAGGCCCCAGCTGGTGTTTTATTTGGTTGGGGTTTTTGGTGTGCTTTTTTGTTGTTGTTAGCAAAATAACCTTCTCAAAAAGGAAGTATATAGTAATTCAGTGTTCCCCACTCTACCACTGTAAGAAAAATTCATGCCTGTGGCATCAATAACCACCAAAATGAGATTTTAGGTCTGCTGTTCATCAAATGAAGCTAGTTCTTTACAAGGGAACATGTCATTTCACTCAAAAAGAAGCAACAAGGAGATGGTGTTAAGGCCTAACCCTCAGAGAACTCTGGCAGGAAAGAAAATATTTCTTCCAGTGAGTGCGATCAAGTGGCATACATAAAATTCAAAATATTGCCTACCACTATCTGTCAGGAAAAAGCCACAGAGCTTCCTATCAGGGAAGTCCAGAAGTGAGTACCCAGGAAAGTCTACTTGATCCATCTGTTACAAATACAAGTTTACATCTTCAACTGGAGCAAATTTCACCAAATGTACACAACATTTTCATATTATAGGATTTTATCAGCATACAATGCAATATATTCAACTCTGATAGATATGAAGCCTAAATGTTTTTATTTAGGTATGACTTTGGACCATCAGACTCCTTTTCTACCTACCTCCTATATTCTAGTTCTGCTTTGCTTAATGCCTTTGCCTCCCTCTCCAAATATAAATTCAACCACAAACAGTGGAATCTGGCAAAGGCTATGCTACCTTTTTCAGTGAAGGTGTCCATCCCTTCCAACCCATCAAGCACAGTCATTTCAATCCCTCCCTTCATATCATTAGGAAAGCAATGCAGTTACTACTTGCTTGGCTGGTGTTCAGTTGGATCAGTGGCCTGATCCAGCTTATCACACCACATCATGATAGTACTGACAAATAGAAGGAGAAGGCCCAAATAGCTAGGTGCAGAAGAAAGGAAAGGAGTTAAAATGACCTTTCCTTTCCAGCAGTAGCAGGTATTTTGAAAGTACAGTGTTTGTCACAATGGCACACTGATCTTCAAAACACACCTATTATACTTCCTGCCTTGCGTACACTTATTTCATTACACACAGGAAATTCCAGGAGCAGTCTAGTTTATTAAGTGAACATCCCAAACATTACTAGTAAAATAGCTGCATGGCATACTGTAACAGATATATTTGTAACACTGTGGCAATAAAAAGATCTTTTGACAACAGGAAAGCAGGGAATCCTGCCAACATCTGCACACGTACAAACATCTCTGTTTTGGCTCACCTCCAACTGGCATGTACATATACACTTCATTACCCACGTCAGCAGCCGAAGAAGGGGATAAAAATATGCACAAGTGCCTCATTCAGCAGTTTTATATCCACTCAGTGAATCTGACAAGAATATTAATTGAAGTGCAGATCTGTTGTCCTGGTAAGCAGAGATCTGTAACTTCGTACTATTTTATTTTGAACACATCTTTGTAGATGGAATTGAAACTAACATGAGTACTTAGCACTTTATTCATTGACATTTTGAAATCCAATATGATACAAACATGTGGTCATTAAAAGTTTTCCATGAACAAGTTGCATTTAGAAGTGAAAAGCATGGTAGACAGCTGCCAAAAGTCTCAGATTTCCATGATGTGTAAAATCATTGTGTCTTAGAGGGGTGGGGTTAGTAGGTCCAGAAGGGTTCTCCCTTCTCCTCTACTCTGCCCTGGTGAGGCTGCATCTGGAATACTGTGTCCAGTTCTAGGCTCAGTTCAAGAAGGACCTCAGGGAACTGCTTGACAGAGCCACAAAGATGGAAGGGAGTGGAACATCTCCCTTAGGAGGCAAGGTTGAGGGAGCTGTGTCTCTTTAGCTTGGAGGAGACTGAGGGGTGACCTCATTAATGTTCATAAATATGTGAAGGGCAAGTGTCAGGAGGACAGAGCAAGATCCAATGATAAGACAAGGGGCAATGGGTGCAAGCTGGAGCACAGAAGATTCCACATGAACATAAGGAAATTTTTTTTCACTGTGAGGGTGACAGAACACTGGAACATGCTGCCCAGAGGTTGTGGAGTCTCCTCTGGAGACATTCAAAGCCCACCTGAACACTGTCCTGTGTTACCTAGTCTAGATGATCCTGCTCTGGCAGGGGGGTTGGACTGGATGATCTTTTGAGGTCCCTTCCAACCTCTAATGTTCTGTGATCCTGTGTGATTTTAGTTTTCTCTTTGAATTCCCCAATTAGTGTAAATATTTAATGAGGTCATTTTGTCCTTGAATATGCTATTTGAGGACTTGAAATGTGCATTTGATAATATTAAAACTAAGGTCCTGGTCCAAACCAAAAACATCTGACAAAAGAATCTGCAATTCTGATGCACCCACTCACATTTTATCTGTGAATATACACAAAAATGCCATGGAAACCATAGACAATTAAGCTTTCTGAAGTGTTTCAAAATACAGTAATGCATATGTAAAACTATGAACAGGTAGCTTCAGTTTTCCCTCATTAAAGTTATCCTTCTCTATTCACAGAGGAATATACATATTCTTCTAACAGAAAGACGGACAATAGCAATGATGACAAAAACTTCTCCTATCTCCATTCCCAGTACAAATGCATCAAAAAATTTAGATGCCCTAATTAGTGTAGCTACCCAATATCTCTCTCAGCAAGGCTTAAAAACCTAAACAAACCCTGCCAACTGGACAATGGACATTTTGCTCCTCAAAGAGTCATACTGTGTTCCTGTCTTCAAAAAACCCTAGCAAACTATATTCTCAGAATATTGAGAATTAGTAAAATGAATTTTTCATTGCACTGAAGCATAAAACACTATCACTGCATTTGTCTTCCTCACTTCTGCCTAAACATGAGAAGATCTACAAATCTGCCATTAGTTTCAAATGTTCAGGAGCTATGAATTAGTTCAGTGAAGGCTTACAAACTGATATGGTCTATTGTAGTCTGCAATAACACTAATCCCCTTTGAATTAATAGTTAAAAGAATAAAGGTTCATCAATTATGACCAAGCATATAATTCCTCCTAACAAGTCCAAACAAAGCTTTTCATTTTCAAAACTACTCAGAAAATGCTACACGTCAATAACAATTTTTGAGTCCAAAAAAAAAACCAACCCCAAAAACAAACCACAAAAAATACCGCACACCAAACAAACAAACAACAAAAAAAAAACCCACAACCCAAAAGCTACATCTTAAATATGATGAAACTTTAAAAAAAAATAATAAAATATGCAAAACAGAGTAAGGACTTATGACTCTGAAGACTTGCATGGCAAAAACCACACTCTTGGTGACACCTTTGCTAAAATCTTCCTGCTAAACTGTGTTTATCCAGGCACAACTTGGTCTGGCAAGTAGAATTTAAATGTGCTGCTCTTCAAAAAAAGGAAAAAAAAAAAAGTTTTTCTTTCTCACAGAGTGCACTTGATTATGCAGTGTAAAGTAAAGTAGGCAGCTGTATTAGTCACCAAGGCAAATAAGGAAAGCTCTGAAACCACAAAGAGCTGGAGACGTGATTTTACAATTAAATTTTTAAAAATCAAAGAATGTTAAATTGCACGGTCTTAACAGAGATGCCTACTTTTATCAGGAACTGATCTCCATTCTAGAAAATATGTATTCAAAAGTATTTGTGGATGCTAGTGAGTATAGTGAAAACAACTTAATTTTCAAATATATGCAACTTCAGTTGACATTCAACTGAAATTCCCATAGAAATATATACTGAATGTGGACTTCATGGAGTATTTCAAATATTAGTGCTCCTGTTGAAATGAAGTTGATTTTACTTTTGTTCAGTTTTATTACACTTCAGCCAGTTCCTGCATACAATTCATGCCAACAAGGGGGACATATCAGGGTTCACTGACACACTGTAGGACCAAAATACAGAGAATTCTACTCAGAATTAGAAGTTGCTTGATAATCAGGTTAAACTCCTGAACTACAAAATTTGTATTTTACACTGTTATAAGAGATCTGTAATTTCACCTAACAAATTAATAAATAATGATTAAATGCAAGAACCACTGTAATGAAAATTGAATGTTACATTGGTTTTTACATATTAACCTGTACTTCACAAAAGTATTTTAATTAAGTTTACATCAGATGAAAGCGAACACCATCTACTTCTCCCCAGTTATGAGCTTGGAGTGTATTACCATAAAGAAGTCCTAGCAGAGATGGCATACACTTATTTCTGAAAAAGTTCATTCATAAAGGAAGACAAAACCAAAGCCTCAATTACTCACTCAGGGAAGTAAAACCATAGCTCCCTCTCGACACCAGACACAACAGAAGCAAAGGACAACGCTGGTATTTCAAGGTTTGGAATGTGGGATAACACTTTTTTGTTACTGAAAACTGCTGAGAGTTACAGTGTATCAGGAGGATTTCTCCTGCAGTCAGTGTGACAGTTTCTCGGTAGCCCCTAAAGACAGTCACTAGTCATAATACATACCCCACAACAACTTCAATGATTTCTAGACTATTCTAAACCATTCCTCACGTTTTCACTTTAGGAAAGTTTCAGCAGAAAGGATGAAAGCTGTTTTGATCATTTAAGGAACACAATTAAATATGGTGGCATGACAAGCATGAGACAGTTCTGGCCAAACGTGCATACCCATGCAAAAAATAACTCTTCAGTTTTCAATACAAATTAGTGGAATATTCTTTTAACAGAAGGCTACTCGATTTTAATTCAACAGAACAGTGATAGTTTTGCTTTTTAAAAATGTGTAGAATGGAAATTCAGGAATGGACAACAAATTCATCTCCTTTTTCCACAATACTCAGGAGTATGTAAAACAGGAATCAAGAAAGACTAAAGCCTCATTTTCATATTTAAAATTTAAATCCTTTGCTTTCTGGATTATCTTTTCTACAGGTGTCAGTCAACTGATGTGTGTAAAAAAGAATTTTAAGACAGATATAACATGAGGGGGGAAATCTATTTATCCATAAATTACATAAATTAGCACTTGCAGAAACAAGTCGAGTATGTTTAATGCAAAAAGAAAAAACAGCTTTGAAGCAAAAAAAAAATATTCCAACTACATGGAAATAATTTGAGGGGAGGCAGGAAGTCATGATTTATAATCATCTGCAGCAGATTACAGTGAATCTTAAAAATAGAAAAAGAAATGTGAAACTGTAGATAATCAAAATCCTCAAAGCAACTGGAGATAAGGACAACTAGTGACAAAGTTAAAACCTTGAGATCAGTTTTCATAAAGATCAAAAGAAAATATTTGACATTTTAAAATGTTACACACTAAATACTACTCAGTATGTCAAAATGCCAGTAATTGTCAGCCAGGACTTAAATACTACAAGTCTACTAGAGGACTTATCAGGTACTGCAGATAACTATTTTTTAAATCCTCTACTTGGTGTTTAGCAAAGGAACTATGAATCAGAAACACCAAATTGAGTAATAAAGTTTAAAAAGTATCAAGTATAAAAACTCTTTGGCATTTTAATAATGTACCTATAATAGAACTACAGAAAACAACCCAAGACTAGAACAGTGCATATAAAAAAAAAGAAATCTCAGGCAAGAAAAATCTTTCTATTTACTACTTATTGAGTTATACATGGCACAAAAAAATAATACTGTAAAATATCTTGCTAAATTGCTACTTTGAGTAAACCCAGCACCAGAAATTGTTTCAAAAAGAGATCACAGTTGATATTTTTGTATGTTTAGCAGATGTCGATTACTGTTCTTCCAATAACAAAACCAAACAGAAACCCCAATGATGACATTAAGACAAACCAAAAGAATTTTAGGTTATGTGGCAACAGACTGTTCATGCAGGGTAATTATACTAGGAATAGAGATACAGCTGTTTGTTTGGGTTGGTTTTTTCCACAAGGAATAACAGTGATCAGAAGCTGTGAGAAGAAAACAGCCCTTAAACTGAAATATTTAGAAAGCAAATACATATCTAAGGGAAGGACAGCGATTTACACAATCTATTTTAAAAATGCAGAAATACTGTTGTTTTCCAGATAGCTATTGGAATTTTTCTTTGAGTCAGCAAAACAGAAGTTTTTGAGACTTGTAATTTACATATAAGATGCAAACATTCACCATCATTTTTGAAGAATCTCTATTTTAAACTGTTAAAATCTACAGCTCGAGACAAAGTTTCATTAATGCACTCGGGATATCTTCTGTAGTTTGAAAAAGACAGGTTACTTAAAAGCACTTTATTTACTTTTCTTTTAATAGCAAAGTTTGCATTAAAATTTTAGGCTCTCTGAAAACGAAGTGAATCCAGTCACTTCAACAGTGCATGTGGCAGTGCTGTTGACCAATACAGCAGCCAGCACAAAAGGCAGATTGAGACCATCTCTAGGTGCACTGTTGACAACAGTTTACAGAACCTCTGTTTCAGTAATGTCAGGACAGATGGAAACTATCTTTTCACCTAGCTGTCTTTTCAGATGACTTTAGGATAAACACAACCACTTCACCAAAAAATATAATTTTCTTATTTAGAAACAATTTCTTACTTCAGCAGCAGTGAGTTACACTGTAGTCTCCCCAGCTCCCAAAACAAGGAGTTCTCCACTTTGCCCTGTTTTCTGCTGTCAGATTTTCAGGTTTTTTTGGTGTTCAATTACAAAGCTTTAAGCTTTGCCACAGGCTTTGTTGGACAATGTGTGGTTGCATACCATGGCTCACAGAATAGCAGCTACAGACTCACAGTGACAGCAGCTCAAGAAACTGGTAAGAGGCTGCCACAGTCACCCTAAATAGGAAACCTGGAAGCTAATAGTGATCAGTGAAGGAGCTCTATAGTAAGTAAGAGGTATGTCTAGAGAAAGCCTAACTATTTCCCCAAATCTTTCTGTTTAAATACCTTGGTTTGAGGAAAAAAAATCTTATTCAGAAATGATAGGGGAAAGGAAAAACTTAGAATTTGTGTAAGAGTCAAAGACTGAACAACACTTAGTTGTATGGAATGCAGCAATAGGCAGCAAGTGTTTTTAGTGCAGCAACAGTAAGCTTATGTTTGTAGTTTTAAGATAAGACAAAAATTAATCATATTATTTCATAAAGCTGAGTAACAGCCATTATTTGAATGCATGCCACAGTTTAAAAAACAAACAAAAAAACCACCACCAAAACCAAAACAGTTTCTCCACTACAGTTATTTTTACAAGACAAACTAGAAGGTGGGTGGTTTATAAAAAGTCATAGAGTGAGGATAAATCTATTTACATCCATTCTGGTCCTGTGAATTCTGCAAGAAGTGAATATTCACAGTCTGTAATCCTACTTATTTAAAAATTCTGCTATTTCTTCACAAGGCAACTTTAGCCAGTCTATCTTTGCAAGTGCTTGATGCACATAGCCATCACACAATTATAAATCAGTTGTCATGCACATACCCTATCCTCCAAGTGATTCCTATTTGAAATACTCTGTTTTTTACTACATGAGTTGAGAGGAGCAGCAACAGGGTTTCTTGTCCCTTTCATCCAAACAAGCTGTTCATGTTTATATAGAACATCACCTTAGATGTAACAAAATGTATGTATGTTGTTTCATGCAAATGTGAATTTAGATCCTAAAACGTGAGAGAATTTAATTACTAGCTAGTTTTGCAAGATTCTGCAGAAGTAAAAATAGTATTTTTTTCATCTCATGAAGTAAAATGGCAAGAGAGACTGAGTTTTTCACTACGTACACCTAAGCAACCATTTAACAAATATGGATAAAGAAGGTTAAAAAGAGAACTATTAAAAAATACAAATATTTAGGATTACAGTAAACAACTTACACAATCTGTGTATTAATACAGTCATCTGTGCTCTTTTGTTGCTGTTCAAAGACTTGTAACAGAAGCGTATCGTGCTATGGGTTAAAGCCCTACATGACAACTTCCTACAGCAAAAGCTGTAAATCAGTTGTGACAACATGCAGCTTGTAAGCAACACCACTTTAGGAATAATCCATACTCCAAAGAGGATCCAAGCTAAAATCCCTGGTATCACTGATAAAAAGTCTTATAATCCACAAATTACTAGCCCTAGTAAGTGACTACGGTAACTCTTCCATTATAAATCAAAAACTGACGTTTAAAATCAGTGATGATTTACATCTGACCGTTTCTATAACTTAACTAAATACCACAGAACTTCAAAGCACCAGACACAGTTTAGAGATATTTCTGCCTCTGAATCGAAAGTGTTACTGATGATGGTGTTCTGAACAGTCACAACAGTTCCATGAAAAGCTCAAGAGAAAAACTAGCAATATTTTCCTTATGCCTTATGATGACAAACAGACATCGCTGGCTAAATGCATTGATTATTTCTTTAAATATCTAAAGTCTATTCACATGCCATGCAGGTTTCCTTTCCTGGAAGCAACTGATTTTTAGAACATGCTTCCACATCTCATTCCCAACCCAATACTTCATCAATAATGCAGAAAATGTCCTGGTTTTTTCTGGGTCAGAATCCCAGGCCAGCCATGGGCTTCAGTCTATCATCAGTTCTGAGTCAGCCAGGACAGCTGACCTGAGCGGATTCACAGGCGTATCCCAGACCATGAGCATCACACTTAGTATAAAAGCAGGAGTTTGCTCCTGATACTGCTTCTCTATTCTCCTGCTTCTCCCCTTCCCTGGAGGGGCTCCTTTACCATACTGCTCCTAAGAATTCCCTTCTCATTTGTTGAGATTGCTGTACACTTGCTGGGTGGATTACAAGTTTGTATACTTGATAATGGCAATGGTATTAGTTGGGCTGTTTTGCTAAATCTGTTTTCCTTTCAGCCCGTGGGTCTCCCCTCCTCTTCCTGATCCCCTTTCTCTGCTGGAGAAGGGTCTCCAGGTGATAAAGTAATTGCCTTAGTCTAGCCCCACACACATGCTGCACGTAGATGCTATATCATAAAATGAAGAACACCTTAAGAGTGTTGCAACACACAAAACTGGCCTGAAGTTCCCCAGAAATATTTTCCAGGATATACCTATTCACCAAAATTTACAAGGTTCTGCAAAATGCTTTTGATCTGGTAAGAAGCAACTGAACTTTACAACATTCTGGACTGGTAAAGGCTGCCTTATTTCCCACCAATATGACCTGCTCTGCTCTCAGCAAGCGAAGTGCTTGTTAAGTTCACATCCAAAGATTTTCATCTCTTCAACAGATTTGCTTGATAGCTTATTTAAGAAGCTGACAGAAATCAAGGCACTTAAATCAACCAGCGCTGGCCACTGCCTTTGATCCACCCTACAATAGTAAATACTGCAACAGTGCCATATCCTACATCTGTAAAGAATATATTTGCTCCACAAATTATGATGAAATGTACAGAACTCTTTTCTGGACATCCAGGTCCATGCTCAGTACATTGGAACCAGCATTCAAAACCAAAACCTGGAAGCTGTATGCAATGTAACCCAAATAAATCAATTTTCAAAGAACTTCCAAATAGGCAAAGCAGTTTGGATTTCCTTACCTGAGTTTCCTTTTTCACCATGCTAAGGAGCAATTTTACAGCAAAATGTAGGAGACATACTGTACCCGCAGTTCACTGAGAAGTGAACTGGAAACTTACTTCAAAAACAAAACCCAAGAGCTGTACATAAAGAGGCTAAAGGACAGAAAACATACTACCTAAACCGGTATTTTTAATCAAGTAGAGTTCATAAATACAGTCTCTAGAAATTAATCTAAATTTGCTGGAGGGTAAAGCTTGCAGCACTGCTTTCTGAGCATTAGATATTTCTTAGCCTCTCACTAAACAGCAGGTGTTTGTAATAGTAATCATGTAGTGATGCTCTGAAATGCACTTGCAAAGATTCTTTTTATCAAGGCAAGGAGGGCTCAGTGGTTAGATGACACAATTCTGAGATCAAAGTTACACACTAAAGGCATACTTGGAATTCCCTCAACAGTGTCAAGAGCCAAAATACAAAGCTCCCATTCTAAACAGGTATCCCATAGAAGCAACTGAATGGTGCCACAGAATAAAACAGTTTCCTACCACACTTCCACGTAAAAATTTACACGTTAAAGCATACAAAATAGGCAACCACTGAAAAGAAAATACTGTTCATTTATTGGGTACTCCATTTTTCGTCTACAGAATAGCTGTTTATGTTTTTACCAACAGAAAACCAAAACCTGGACACACTTCACATAAGAACTCGATGTCAAACGAGTTCCTTTTAACAAGGAAAGCACAATAGCATCACAGCAGACTCTCTGCCCCCTATCTATTAAACTACACCCTAAAAAACCAACCACCGATTCCCAGAGCTGCCTAGGAATCCATGTGTTACGGGAGATGCCACAGATTAAAGCTTAACTCTTAACTGTAAGAAAGGTATAAATCCACCGGAAAGCATCTATCTACCTTGCAGCAAGCCACCCCACACCATATCATCAGTGCTTGCTTTCACCGTTCGCTGCCGAACAGAAAAGCTACATGGGAAAGGCGAAAAGAGCGGAGAACAAGTTAAAATCTTAATGCACCGAGGAAAGCTAACCAGGAACCGAATGTGCGAAGTCTTTGAGAAAGAAAAACTATGAGACTGAATGACATAAAAAATACACCCCTGCCCTGAGTGGTGACGCTTTCCTCAGGGTATCGTTACATAGGAGTCACTGTTAGGGCAAAGATCTACAGTGCCAAGTGTCTCGCTGCTATTTCTGGGGCCCGCTTCCCAGGAGTCCCCATCTCCTTGCTATCCCCAGCCCGCAGACAGCTGCGTGCGCCCGGCGCGGCGGCAGAAAACAATCCGGCCACGGCTGGGGAGGGGGCGAAGAAAGGCCACGGAGGGCGGCAGGCGGCACGAGGCTTCCAAAAAGGAACCCTCCTGGCACTACTTGGCCGCGCACCATCAAGGAGAGCAGTCGGGGGCAGGCGCGCTTTGCTTACCTGCAGCACCAGCGGCTCAGGGTTGAAGGCGAGGGTGATGAGGAGCTGCATGCGCTCCGAGTCCTTCAGGTTGCGCAGCAGGAAGCTGCCCGAGTCCTTGGTTTCGGCGTAGCGGCGGACCAGGCGGTCGAGCAAGCGCTGCGAGGGGCAGTGCACTAGGTCCGACCACCCCTCCACAGCATCGGGGGTAAGGAGCCGCACGTCGCCGTTGAGACTGGCGAACTCGGTGGCGTGCAGGGCCTGGAGGAGGTCGCAGCGGCCCCTGCCGGTAGCGCGGCGGCAGATCTTGGTGTCGATGTCGGCAAGCTCCTGCGCGGAGCCCAGGCGCTTGAGGACGACGCGGCGGCTGCCCTCGCGGGGCTCCCCGTAGCGCGCGAAGTAGACGTTCTTGACGTTGAAGAAGTCGAAAAGGCGGAGGCGGCCCCAGCTCTCCAGCCGCAGCTGCCCGTTGAGGAACTTGCGGCACCAGCTGGTGCCCCAACAGGCCGGGCACTTATTGAGCTGCAAGAAGCGCCGCTCCGACAGCTCGTTGCGCTGCAACGAGGCCAGCAGTGAGTGCGTGTTCAGCACCAGCGCCGCCGCCAGGCTGCCCAGCACCGCCAGCTTCACGTAGCGGTACAGCCGCCCCAACTTCAGCGACACCAGCCGCAGCATCG
>VXBD01013312.1:36863-69548 GCA_013399975.1 Indicator maculatus | reverse complement strand
CGCCCCTCCCCCTTGGGGTGGCGTGGGGCTGCGCGCGAGGGGCGGAGATGGAAGGGGCGGGGCTTGGGCGCTGTCGGGGGCTGTCCCTCCGTGCACGCGCGCCGAGGAAGGAGCGGTCGCGGGGCGACGAGCCGCTGGGCGGCGCTTACCCACTCGTCACCCTTGGCTCGCATCGGAGTCGTGAGGGCTGGGTAGGGGGCGGCGGGGTCGGTAGCTGTGGTCGCCATGTTGTCTGCCTTTCGCCGCGGGGCAGGGGCACTCACCGGCTGCCAGCGGCATGCGGCCTGCTTACAGCTGTCCCGTGCTGGCGGTGCTGGGCTGCCGGCGAGATGCCACCTTGTTGGTGGCAGTGCGGTTTCCGTAACCCCGCGCGGCCCGAGCCGCCTCTCCCGGTTCGCAGCACTGCGGGTTCTCAAGGGTTGTCGCCGAGGTTACACCGCTATCGCCTGGCCCGGCGGTACCGGCGCCAGTGCAGCTCAGCCCTGCCGCTAAGCGGTTGCTCGCTGACATGCGTCGCGCTGCGTCGGCTGTAGTATACCCGGCCAGTGCCCAGGACGCCCAGGCTCAGCGGGAGTTGGCGTCGTGGGGAAAGCATGGCATGCGTGTGCTGGCGTCCGGCAGCCCGCTGGGGCTGGAGTCCTCCCTTTCGTGCGTGGCTTGGGGTGCTTTTCACCAGGAAAAAAGCACAGAAGCGAGATTCGTGCAAAATACCTCATACAACTCTGCACAGTAAACCCAGCTGCACAAACCAGTTTGGTTTGCTGGGGGCCACAGGATGGATCTTCCACCTTTAAGTTCAGTGATGGCAGGGGCAGTTCGTGTGTTTGATAATGTCTCAGTCTTATTGTGGGACCACTATATCTGACCCTTTGAAATGCGTTCATCTCATTCCATGTCTGGAGGGCAGAACCTAAAGGTTGTAGCCATCCAGTCAGCTGAACAAAGAATGTGCAGATTGTCTTCTCAGATTTCTGTCTCTCTCTTGCCACGGTTTAAGATCCAATCTATAAAACCAGGAAGAGTGAAAAAGAGACTAAAAGGGAAAAGAAAAGCAAAACTAATTCTTTCAATACCATAGTCTCCCAAGTTCAAGACAACATTTGTACTGCTTTCTCAGTCACAACAGTGCAGTAGGAATATGATTGTTGGGGAAAGAAGCATAGCAGTCTGGATAATTTCCAGTTGTTTCGATAATAAATAAATTTAAGTGTGTTGTATATGCAGTACGTTTGTCTTTTTACATTAGCATGTACTTCTCTCCTGTACCACGTTGTGACATATATGTATAAAAACAGAATCGCAGATTTGTATAGGTTGGAAAAGACCTTTAAGATCATCGAGTTCAACCATCAGCCTAACGCTGACAAGTCCTTTACTAAACAATATCCCTAAACACTATGGCTACGTGATTCCTCCAGGGTCGGGGACTCCACCACTTGGCTTCTAGACACTTCACCAGCTTCATTGCCCTTCTTGCAACATGCTCTAATATCTCAGTGTCCTTCTTGTAGTGAGGAGCCCAAAACCGAACACAGTACTCAAGATGTGGCCTCACCGGTGCTGCCTACAGGGATAAAATCACTTCCTTGGTCCTACTGATCTCACTATTCCTGATTAAAGCCAGGATTCCGTTGGCTGCCTTGGCCACATGAGCACGCTGCTTGTTCATGTTCAACCAGCTGAAATCCCTGGGCATTTTTACAGACTCTGCATTCTACCTTCATGTGATCTTCACACACTTTTCATTCATGCTTTAGTCCAGTGGTGCCTGCCATCTTCTGGCTATTAAATTCCTTCATTGTCTCATGGCAGGCTGTTATCCTACCACTGCTGTTGATGCTTGTACCCTTCTTATCTAAGCTAAACAAACAGCATACTATATCTCATTATAGTTCTGAGTGATTCATTCTATTTAAAATTTACTTAAGCTAAACAACTAGCTTCTCTAAACACTGACTAAGCCTCAAAATAAACTACAGGAGTTATCCTGTGAAGATTTAATTATATATGATAATGTAATTCACCAAAGATTCCAGTAACTGTAATGAAAATACCATCAGCAGAGTGCAAGTGCATGAAGTTCTTAGATATATAGCAGGTTATAGTTTAGTTACAGATGGCTTCTTTTCATTAGCTCAGCAACTGAGTCTCATTTTATGGTATGTTAAGGAATGTCAATCTAAAAGTTACCTATTATTGCTGACTCCATATGCAGATTTTTCACATCTCCCATAACACTGTTGGGTTGGAGTTATGTGGAGACCTTTACTATAAGTGGACTATACAACTATAAGTTGTATACTCCCACTGTTTTCAGTGACATCAAGAGACTTCATGAAAGTCATACACTGTATGACTACACAACATTATCTAATATATTGATTTGAAAGAAGAGTTCAACAGATGAAGGTCTTTTTTTTCATCCAGCAATTCAATGTTGAGGTCTGATAGCAGATGCTAGTTTACTAGGGGCACTTCACTCTCTGCTATTCCATTTCAAAATACCGAATGAGCATCTGTCCAAAATGATGTCCATCTCAAAATCTTTGCATGTGCTGCTAAACTGGAGCTTGAAGTGTCACCCTTTTAGTTTTATGTTTACTGGGGTTTATTGCTTTGTTTGGGGTTTTTTTTGTTTGTTTATTTGGGTGGGGGCTTTGTTGCTGTTGTTATTTGGGTTTGGGTTTTTCTTAATTGTCTAGAATATTATTCCCAAATTCAAACACAGAATCACCTTGCCACTTTCAAAACAAGGATAAATGTCACCTTCACTAGGCAAGTCTGAACGATGCACCAGGAAGTTCTAAGTTCTGCACATTTGTAACCAAGAATTTACCTATTTCGGTTGTTGTGTATCAGACAGACTGCATGCATGTAGTTCACAAACCTGTGTCCCAGCAAGGGCGGTAGTGGGCATGCCTGAGACTGGGGAATATCCAGAGACTGAGACAAACATTCAACATCCTCAGACGTTTTTCATAGAATCACTGAATTGTTAGGTTTGGAAGGGACCTCAAGGATCATCCAGTTCCAATTTCCCTGCTATGGGCATGGACACCTCACACTAGATCAGGTTTCTCAGAGCCACATCCAGCATGACCTTAAAAACCTCCAGGGGTGGGGCTTCTACCACCTCCCCGGGCAACCTGTTCCAGTATCTCATCACCCTCATGGTGTAAAACTTCTTCCTAACATCCAATCTGAATATACCCACTTCTAGTTTGGCTCCATTCCCTCTACTCCTATTGCTACCTGACATCTTAAAAAGTCCCTCCCCAGATTTCTTGTAGGTCCCCTTAAGATACTAGGAGGCCACAATAAGGTCTCCTCAGAGCCTCCTCTTCGCCAGACTGAACAGCCCCAACTCTCTCAGTCTGTCCTCATAAGAGAGGTGCTCCAGCCCTCTGATCATCCTCATGGCCCTTCTCTGGACATGTTCCAGCACCTCCAGATCCTTCTTGTAATATAGGCTCCAGAACTGGGTGCAGTATGCCAGGTGGGGTCTCACCAGAGCAGAGTAGAGGGGGAGAATCACCTCCCTCAACCTGCTGGCTATGCTTCTCTTCATGCAGCCCAGGATGTCCTTGGATTTCTGATCTTCATTTGATCTCTTGTCAGAAAAACTCTTTATATATGGCTAGGCTGTGTAAACCATCTATCCAGCCAGCCATCTATCCCAGTCATCTTGGAGACCAAGAGGGATTGACACTTCCTTAACCAATGAACTATTGCAGGAAATTTGTGGCTTAATTGTCTATGTACAATGCTAATTCCTGCATAGAGTGAAAGCAGAAATGAAAAAAAAAAAAAAACCCACACACCAAAAACCCCAAACAAAACCCTCCCACACATACACCCAAGGTTACAGGGTTGAAATTCATGCTCAGAACATACTTTACAGGCTGCTGTGTAACACACAAATAATAGCTCTGTAGAATTGTTGCCTTGAGTAATTTGGTGGTTTTCCTCAATTTTTTCTCCCTTGTAATTGCTAAGTAGTACATGCTTTGAACAGCTGAATAATGTTACAAGTTATTTTGCTGAATCAATATCCTATCAAACGTGCTTTACTATCATGATATGCACATTTGCTGTTTATAGCACTGAACTTTAATATAACAGCTGAAAAAATTATTTTTAATATCTCCCTTCTCTTTCCTGGCATTTTCAGGTATGGATTAAGAATGGTCTCTGAGTTTTATTTTGTCAGTAGCAGAATGTTCATGGCATGGAAATTTTAGGCCCCTGAAAGTTATTCTTCTTTTTGTATTACTTTATATCAATATGAACCTGATAGGGCTACACCAAATTTAGTAGAAGACAATTGATTGTCTTGGACTTTTTGTGAGCTGTCCTGGATCTGATGTTACTAATTTCAAATGATTATTTACAAGTAAATATTCAGACTGGAAGAAAGGAACTGAAAACCATCTCTCTAATTTACTTCAGCATGATCCTTTGGTGGTCACTGTCCATCTGTTAATGAAGTTGTCTCACTGTAAACAGTGAAAATCTGTAATAGACGAAATTACATGAGTGTTGTTGGAAACTTTTGCTTTCTTCTTTACTAAAGCCACTATTATTATTATAAATGAATCTCTAAGTGACTATGGGAATGCATTGCTATGGTAACCAGTCCACAACAGCAGCTGCTTGCTTTTCATTGCTGTTGCATGAAGAACTTAAAGATAACAATGTCTTTTCTTGCAATTTTAATGTGTTTAACCTGAAAAAAACTTATCAGTGTTTTGAAAGCTAAACATCTGATGTCACATAAAGCCTATCTATAAGTTAAACCTATTTAGTCCTTCAGTTTCAGCTTTAGAGTTGTTGAAGATTAGGTAAAAACCTTAGCTTTAAGTGTGATCTTTGTGCAGGAATTACTGCACAAAAGGTAACACGAAGAAGTCCCTTCCATACTATTTTGTCAGGTACAAAAGATGAGATTTTTCCAGTAATTGTTTCAGAAAATGTCCTTATTATCAATACTTTTTTTTTTATACTAATCCTAGGCAATAATTATGAAGAACTTTTCTTCCCTTGCCAACCCTTCCAGGATTACTGTATAAATGAGGCTTGTGTTCCAGGAGGCCTCCTTCTGCTCTCCTGGTGTGCCTCTTCTTCCAGCAGGCAGAGGAAGTATAAAGTGTGTTCCTTATGTTATTAAAACAATCCCATTAATTTTAACAACCTTGTAAGAGAAGTGTTTTATATTATCCCTGCTTTAAAGATGAGGAAAATATAACACAGAAGCTTTACAAATCAAATTGAAATCTCTGGTATTACTTGTAGAAGTAGAATGTATATGTAATGTATAGACAAGGGTCAAAAGCATTAAAATCCTGTGTTATGGTTCACTCTACTGGTCCAGTTGTCTGCTATGTCAAAGTATGTAAAGGAAAGGAACCTGGAAAAGGTTCTGGGAAGAGCTGAAGGATTGTAATGGTTTAATACTGCCACTCACTCACTCCTCCCTTGGCGGAATGGCAGAATCTGAAGAGTAAAAGTGAGAAAACTCATAGGTTGAGACAAAGTCAGTGTAATAGGTAAAGCAAAAGCTGTGCAAAGTAAATTAAATAATTAATTCACCACTTCCCATCAGCAAGCAGGTGTTCAGCCATCTCCAGGAGAGCAGGGATCTATCACGTCTAACTCTGAACACCCCCTCTTCCTTCTTTTGCTCACAGCTTTATATGCTGAGCATGACATCAGATGGTTTAGAATATCCCTTTGGTTAGCTGGGGTCAGCTGTCCCAGCTGCATCCCCTCCCAATGTTTTGTACACCCCCATCCTACTTGCTGGAGAGTGGTGTGAGAGGCAGAAAAGGCCCCGACTCCGTGTAAGCACTGCTCAGCAATAACAAAAGCATCTCTGCATTATCAATGCTGTTTCCAGCACAACTCCAAAACACAGCCCTATACTAGGTACTATGAAGAAAGTTAACTCTATCCCAGCCAAAGCCAGCATATTCTAGCAATAGGACAAAGGGAAATGGTTTTAAGCTGAGGGAGAGGTTTAGACTGGATCTTAGGAAGAAGTTCTTCAGTACAAGGGTGGCACGGCTCTGTAATAAGCTGCCCAGGGAGGTTGTGGACGCCTCCTCCCTGGCAGAGTTCAAGGCCAGGTTGGATGAGCCCTTGAGCAGCCAAGTCTAGTTGAGATGCATCCCTCCCATGGCAGGGAGGTTGGAGTAGATGATCTCTAAGGTCCCTCCCAATGCAAGCCGTTCTATGATTCTGTGATATTCTCCAGCCCTTGTTGCTTTGGACCAGACCACAGTGTTTAACATTGCAATGAACTCCTTCCCACTTACCCCTGCTCCAGTTTGGCTTTATCACAGACTACAGTCTCTTAGAGGTATATCTGCTCCAGCTGGAGCCTTACCTGTGGGGGACAGCCTCTTCAGCCATACTTGTTCTGAAGTATGCCTGTTCCAGCATGACCTTATCTGTGGGCCATACACCTTCAGAGATATAGCTGCTCCAGTGTGAACAGATACTGAAAAGTGGAAAAGTATTGAATTTATATCTTTGAAAGCAGGGAGCAATCACCTTAGTACTATGAGAGTGAGCAAAATGGAATCATCTGTGCTCAAATACAGGTTTAGCATGCAAGTGCTCCATGATCAGAACTCCTGTTACAATCATTTTACTTTCTGCAGCTTAAATATTACAGCTAGAAATTATAAACTTAACCCAAAGCTAGTTGAAATGAATATTCTTCAGTCTGGCTATGTCTGCAGGATAACAGTGTGCAGAGGTGGAGACAGGTTTCTTTTTTTCTTCTCATTAATTCACTGCATGACCCAGACTTTCATTAACTGGAAAAGGTCTAGAGACCCAAGACAAACACATACATATTTCTTAAGCCATTATTCACTTATTGCTTACTTGCTTACTAGAGTAAAAACGAAGAAAATTGCTTAAGGTGAAACATTTGGACAACAATGAAAACAGTGTTGCTAGTAATACATATTTTGAAGTTTCTAACATTATAATTTATTTTAATTGTTTGTACTGCAAAGCACTCAAAAAGATATAAGTTTAAAGCTAGATTTTTTTTTTTTTAATCTTTTTTATCTGTCTCCTGTTCAGGACACAGCTATACCTCCAGTGGGATTTCAGCAGTTGCATTTATCTTGAACATTTACCAGGCTCAAACTACCTTAAAAATGTTTTCAGTGTTATTCTAGTCATAAAAGTGACATAAAAAAAAAAATAAATAAAAAGGTGCCTCATATTTCCTGGAAAGAAGCAGCCTGCCTGATTTTTTTCAATTTAATGCATGGGGAAAAGTAAGGCATACAATTAAGGTGGCACTTCATCTCATTTATTTCAAATTTGATTTTCACTGGGTTTGGTTGAAAAATTAGTAGTTCCCAGAAACAAACACAATATGTTGCTGATTCTATAGTTAGAAAAATGGAGGTTCATTAATTCTGAAGTATTTAATTTGAAACATCCTGAGTTCAACAAGCTTTTGCTGAATCCAAAGTAGGGCTTTCTCAGAACTCTACAAGGATGCAGCCATGATAGTAATGAACAGCCTGAGCAGCACATTATGAGATGGAGTAACAAAGAGCAGGCACCCAAGCAAGCTGTATTGGGGGAGAAAGAGAGTGAGCTGCTTTGTTTTCCTCCCTATGTACCTGGTTGTGAGTCTTCTCAAACAGTTCCTCTGTGAGTACATTACCTGATGTTTTGTAATTGACTGAAAGTCAGTGCCAGAACCCAAAAAGTTATCTGACAGGTTGGAGCTTACTTTCCGCACTGTTAGGAGACAATGTGCTTTGAGTCTTCAGACTGAAATTGTTAATCCAAAGAAGCTTGCAGATTAATTACAGAGCAGTCTGAATTTGTGTCTGAAGATCACAGTCTGAAAATAAATAATTTCTAGCATGCAACCATGAAAATTAACAGAGCTGTATTTTGCAATTTGCAGTCCAGAGAAACTTATTTGTAGGGATGTGAGTTCGTAGGCTTGAGAAGCAGTATTACACAGTGTTATTTTTATTAAAATGACATGTCTTTCAAGCGCACAAATCATTCCCATTTCAGAGGAAGTTTTGCAGCAGTCCTTATCAATCACTGATACATCATGCATGAGAAAAAGAAAAAAGGAAATGGCCTCATCAAGTCAAAACTTCACTAGTTTCATCCTTTGGTTCTGAATCAGTTCCTACATAGCCAAAGTCAGTTAAATTACATTCTTTCTGTACTTTACTTTGGCTGACAATCTGCTGGTTGTAATGCAAGAACACAAAGACTCAAATAGATTTTTCTGACATGGTGTGCCATCTGGCACAAAACAGTCTTTACAAGCGCTGCTTCCCTGCTCTGCTCTGCTTTTGCCGCTCTAGTGAGGGCATAATTGTAAGCCCTGTCAGTTTTCCGTTAGCTTAATGCAATCTACCCGCAGGTATTAGAATCACTGTTGCCAGATGCAAATGTTTCATGAGCCCGACTAAAACACGCAGAAAAATTCTCCCAACATTAGAAGTGCAGCAGGATTAAAGCAAGAAGTAGGGAATCATATCTGTGACTGTTTACTTAATAGAATAACACATTAGGTAGCAAATGAGTTATTTCACTCTTACTGGGCCAATTTGTGATTTCATTTCCTCAGACGCAAGAGAGAGGAGAATCTGCTTTTAACAAGTGCAGCATTAACAGAATGAACCATCATGCAGCAGTACTGGTGAAGTGTTCCCAAGCACCACTATCAGGACATCTCACTATTGAGGCAAGGATGCATGTCTGTACCTTGGATTTCCTACCATTCTGAATGATGCTAGAAAGTGTGGTGATACTGCACAGATGGTGACCAACAAAAAATTACTCTTTCCTTTGTGACCCAGCTCAGAATTCAACTCGAGATCTCCAGCAGGGACAGAAGAGTAAACCAACCCTCACTATGACAGTAGTTTTTCTTTCAATGAAATTTTCAAATGTCAATTTCATTTTCAATGATATTTTCAAACAGCTAAATAGTGCTGTTACTGATGAAAATCTTGTTTCTTACACATTAACAAAAACAACAAAGAAAGATCAATAGTTCTAATGTAATTCCATGACCAGCATGACAGAGGAATGAAAATGCAGGAGTCATCATATGATGCTTTAAGTATAAACTTTTGAATTTCAACTCTACATCATTAATGTCTTGTGTGTGTGCATAACTTCTTCAAACTGCTACCTTAATCTGAATGCATTACTTGTTTCCTTTCTTTCTTCTCTACCAGGAAGTTAAAGATAACAAACAAACAAACAAAAAATAACCAAGCACCATTGAGCAGTTTGGAGCCTGGTCTAAGCTACCTCAGGCTTTGGACCAGATGACTCTCAGGAGTCCTTACAAACCTGATTTATTCATTCTGATTTTATGATGCTAAATCAATCAGAAATTCCAAAAGATAACTGCACAGGATTTATGATCCTCAGTTGTTAAACAATTCATGAGTCTCTATTGACAGAAAAAGTAGCATGTGTAAATAACAAGAACAACCAGTTTTCTTAACAGGCTGGTATCAAAAACAAGGAAATGCCTAATATGGACTCTGATCATCAGATGAGACTGATCACCAGAGGAGAGCAGAATTTATAAAAGAATTTTTTTCATGATTTATTTTAGGAGTTTTCCACAGCTTATCTTTAGAGAGCAGAAAAAAAAGAGAAACAGAAATGCCTGGTGAAGCAAGAAGAAATGTCAAATTCTAAGGAAATTATCTGAAGGGAGAAGAATGATAAGTGAGTCTGGATTCCCTCAGAGCCTTGGCCTGGATCCAAAGAAATGCTACAGAACAGTAAGCACACAAAAATCATGATAGTACACACAGGCTTCTGGTGTTCTGCACATATCTGACAGTACCCTTGAAGAAACTCTAGCAGACATCTATACAAAATGTGCTGATGCAAGGTGTGGTTAACTAAAGACTTTGTGTTTTCTGTTGTAATTGCAGCGTTTCTCCATCCCATGCTTTTCCCTGAGCAAATAAAAAAAAGCTCCCCTGTGGTTGTTGTGGCCTAGATATTTAGAAAAGGATCAATTAGAGTTATTTCAGGTACTTTCATGATTTGCTTTCGTTTATAGGTACAAGTTGCTACTGGGGACATTCGGACTGGATGTCAGAAAAAGTTTTTTTCACCATTCTAACTATTAGACATTGGAATTAGCTCCCAAGGGAGATGGTGGATTCCCCTACATCAGACAGTTTCAAGGCCCAGCTTGACAGGGTGCTGGGTCATCTCATTTAACTATATTCTTACCCTGAAAGGCTGCACTAGATGATTCTTGAGGTCCCTTCCAATCTGGTATTCTATGAATCTATTCCCAACTACTCAAAACGAGCAGACTTTTATACAAAACATGCATGGTAGGAGTAAGAGGACTTCCTCTTTTTTTTTTAATTTTGCAGCAGCTGTTGAAGTAGGCACATCAGAGTTTTATTTTGAGCATGAAAATTAGACATCTTATGATCTTGCCCATAGCTTAAATCTAATTGAGGGGATCAAGCAGAAGAGCTTCTGTTCTAACACAAATTCACAGCAGAGTGAGAAGCTCATAGATTCACAAAACCAGTGGATAAACAGGAAAACAGTAATGAGTTCCTGAAAGGGCTGCCAGATGAAGGAACAAGTGACTCAAACAGTGATAATATATGATAATTTTGGTGTAGCCTAACAAAATAAATATAAGTGAAAGTATATGCAGCACTTTCCAATATCAACTTATACTTGAATTGTATTCCCATACTTTAAAACTATCTTCAGGACACCTTAAATAGAACAGAAATAGCTCAAAGGCAAAAATGAACAGATGACATTTTTTCAGAGGTCATCTTCATAATGTCAAGAAAAGAATTAAAAAAAAAAAATCAGGGAGACTGCCAAGAAATAATGGCCTTTTGAAGAACAGCATTACATTTTACATCCCCCTTTTTAGTAGAGATACTCCTTCTAAGATGTGAAAATATTTCCTTGGAAAGGTTTACTCCTTTGTTACTATTTCAACAAAGCACCAATATGGAAACAATTTGGTTTCTCAGTTCTTCTCTTTTAAAAGAAAACACACACCCCCTGCCAAGGACATGATGGTTTTGATCTAAGAATTGACTGATTCTGTAATATTAAAAAAAACACCTCAAAACTATATTTTTCATCATTCTTTACTAAAATACAGTCACAGACATCCACACTTTGTAATGGGGTTCAGACCCAGTAACTGAACAACTGAATGAAGCTATACTCTGCCAGTGTGCTGAAAGTAGATTCCTTTTGTTAGCTGTGCATGCAGACAGTTAGGATCAAACTGTGGCCTCACTGAAGTTAATGGTGAAACTCCCACTGACTTCAATTAGAACAGAATTTGGCTCACAGTCTCATTACTGAGTATAACAATTAAAAGAAGATTTTACAAGCTGTATTGCTGTGTAAAAGGGCATGAACTATGTAGCAGATTTCATTGAACCCATAGCAAACAGTCATTGCTATAGCAACTGAGGTTCTAACAAAGGTAGTCACTACCTCTGTAATCATCAGGTATCTCTATAGCAACTAGAGTTTCCAGAGAACAAGAGAGAAACATTTGAAAAGTGACAGTTGGAAGAAAAGACTTCTGTGAATAAGAAGGTTGGAACCAAAAGCAACATAAGGATAAAACAAGAGCCAGAGTGAGGAGAAATGGTTGCTCACAACCTAAGCAGATAATGGCAAAGAGGGCACAGGCTAAAGGTTAGACTGGAGATCAGAGGAGGAGTGCTTCAGGTTTTCCCCTGTGTAATTCCCCATGAGAAGCAATATGGCACTCCAGGAAGATATTCCCAGATCTAAATCAGTTATGTTTCGAATACAATTCTCTTAAAGATTGGTTACTTCAGGAGAGAAGCAGGGCTGAACCTCATCTGCAATAGGAGTTTAAGTCCACTGGGATTTTCAGAAGCACCTACTTGTGCTTCTACTTTCTTTTGAGTAGGGAAGAACACAACCTGTGTTCTTGAAATGCTGCTGATAGCATGGTGCAATGATGTAGAAACAGTGGTTAACTGTTCTTAATGTTTCTTATTTACAAGATTTTAAAGAGTGTCTAAAGAGAAGAGGAACAGCTGCTGTTTGGATACTGACAGAAATGAAAACAGCATTGCTCATCATAAGGCTATTTTAGTAAAATGGTTTTAGGCTCTCAGGTAGGAAGACAGCAGAATTTTCTTCACATAAGAAAGGCCAGCCTATACAAACATGAGCCTCTGCCAAGAAAAATACTTTAACAGTATTGGCAGAACCCATAAAAAATAATTTTGGCCTCATCCAATTCCTATTGACCTCAGGAAGATGTGAATTTGGGTGAAATGTTTTAGTTAGGAGTTATCCAAAACGTTCGTGTTCACAGACTAAAAATAATTCAGTTGGACCAGCATGAAGACACAAAATTAATTGTGCATTCTAAACAGGATCCTAACCAGTATACTAATGCAGCAGAAAACATTTCTTGTATAAACCAAAACTGCTGTCAATAACCTGAACTGAGAAAAGATCCACTACTGCTAAGATACTCATTTCATGTATAAAGACAGCCCTCTAGTGGAATATACTTTATCGAAAAGAATGGTCCTTGTCACCAGTTACATCGTTTGGTTTTTTTGTTTGTTTGTTTGTTTTTTTCACTTTCCTTAGCAGCATTTTGTTATAACCGAAGACAACGTAATATAATTTGTATCTGAAACAAAAGTCACCAAATTACATCATGTACTTGAGAAAACAAAGAAAGCACTGTGGCAATATACTTTGTCAACCAGTTTAGGGTGGGTTTTTTTGCTTGTTCTGGTTTTTCCCCAATATTTAAACATAAACCACAGTCAAGGTGTTTGGTGCTGCGTTGTGGCAGTCATGGATTCCCTTGCATTTCTGTAGCTGCTGTATAACCAATACTATTGAATTCAGTGATGTGGTATCAGTGGTCATATGGAAGGGGGGGGATAACATCAACAGCACAGGAGGGCTGACTGATCTTCAAAGGCAGCTTCCTCAAAGCACAAGAACCTCCCAATATGCGGAAAGCAGAGCAAGCATGGCAGAAGGCCAGTGTGGATGAGTAAGGGACACCTGGCTGGGCTCAAATGGGAAAAGGATACACAAGAAAGTGTAAGCAAGAACAAGCAACCCAAACCCAGAAGGAATATGGAGACATTGGCTAATCATAGAGAAACAGTTGGAGTTGAAACTCACTAGGGAGATAGATAGATAGATAGATAGACAGACAGATAGACAGACAGATAGACAGAGAGATAGACAGACAGACAGACAGATAGACAGACAGATAGATAGACAGATAGATAGACAGACAGATAGATAGACAGACAGATAGATAGACAGATAGATAGATAGACAGATAGATAGATAGACAGACAGATAGATAGACAGACAGATAGATAGATAAGGGCTTTTATGAATACATTGGCAGCAAAAATGGCTATCAAAAAAGTAAACTCACAGCTCATTGGAGCAGGGAAACTAGTGACAAAGGACATGGAAAAAACCAAAGTTATTTAATGACTTTTTTCCTCAGTTTTCATTGACTAGGTTTGCCTTCACACCTCCCAGCCTGCAGCAGAGTCTGTGGGATTGATGCATTACCTGCTTCATAGGAAACTAAAACCAAAAATGGACTCCCTGAGATTAAGAAGCAAATCAACCGTTAGGTGTGTTTTCAGTGGATGAACATGACATTTCATATTGAACTCCCCTCCCCCTTTAATTCCCCATTATAGCTTCCTGGTGGAAGATTACTGTTTAAAAATTACCTTTACAACTGGCATCTTTAAGTTAAATCTTGCTGTCTAGACTGTTTTAAAGTTTATTAAAATAGGAGAGAGAGAAAAAAAAAAGGCAAGCAAGCAACAACAGGGCAGCAGTTCAAGCTGAAAATTAACATTAAACCCATAGAAGTAAACCTGAAAATATTTCCTTCATGTAGATTAAACTACATAAATAGATAATATCAGTTTCTCAGACCTTATTTCTGAACCTATTGGCTAAATCTGTCTAAAATCAAGCAGATCAACTGTACTTTGACAACTCATAGAGACAAATTGTTCTATCTTGCAGAGCTTTCCTGTCTCCAGAAGTGCTGACATTTGTGTCTTCTCAGAGAGAAAATGCACATACGCATTTCAGTTGTCTCTTAATTGGAACTGGTCTGCAAATGTTGGCTCCAGCATGATGATTACAGCAAGCTGAGCTGGTATACACAGGGTGCACTGAATTCATTGGTGCTCAGAAGAGAGAAAAGAATGTCCTGTGTTAACACAATGCCTGAAGACATTGATGTATGAGCAGAAATAGTACAACTCTCATGAGAGATTAAAAAGCCAATTCCACTCAATTCAATGTATATTTATCATAATTACTATTGTATTTCTATTAGGCAATAAAAGCCAAGGAGGGGGGGGGGGGGANTTAAGCAAAAAAAGCCAAAGGGGGGGGGGGGGGGAATAAAAGACTTTGCATTCTAGATAGAAATACGCATTCCAGTAAGATGAAATTATTCTTAAAGATATTTTTTGGCAAAGAGCAATAGCTGTAACATACCAGATATATAGATTATGTGGATTTATTTCTCTCACAAGGGATTTTGTGACCTTTGTGACAGTATACCAGCAACACTGAATAAGAAATAGTAAAACCAGAGTCTGATCTCAGGCAAAAAGAGAGGACAAGAACAATGGTTATCAGCAAACAAACTGATTTCTTTGGAAGGCTCTTCTAAGCAATAGAACAGATTTCAAAACACACTGAGGACTGGCAGTTACAAACTGCCACTTAGCCCACCACTGTGGACTTAGTGGCCTTAAGTGGCCTTAACCCACAGTATTTCATGGGCAGTTGTCTATCAGAGCAGGGCCTAGCAAGGCAGATCTTCTTGGCTGGAGTGGATTAGAGAAAGATAACCAGTTGTGATCCCACTAATCCTGTTCCCATCTGTCTGGGGATTTTAGGCAACCAGGCTCTGACAGAACACTTGTTATCTGTGCACTGGTTGATTTCTCAGTTTCAGAGCTGAATTTTCTTGATTTTTTTATTTACATATATAGATGCATATGTTTTCAATATCCAAGTTTACTTTTGGATGTGCTTTTCTTAAGGCTGCCCAATTGCCAGCATTGCTAAAGCATTGCCTCTTTGCTTGACATTCCAACTAACTGTAATTAAACAACGAATTACAAATTGTACATGGTGCTCCTTTTCTGACTTTATATTTTCAAAAATGAGAATCTCTACTGATTTACAAGAGTCTTCTTGCTTTTATTTCAATCTTAATAGTTTCTGTAAGACCATACTTCTACATCTGCCAAGGTAAAGGAGGAAAGAATTATTATTCTGTAAAATTCATAAAGTAGGATTGATAAGGTGAACATAGAAAATAAGCAAGTCTACTACCTCTTGTTTGTAAAACATGCCAAGAGAGATGAAGCAAATATTATTTGTAATAAGTACATGGCATTATGAGAATGATTTGACATGCTACCTTCCAACAGAAACTTCTTTTTTTTTGTCTGGCCTTTGTCCTGGTTTAACACAGTCAGAATATATTTCATGTGAACACTGCCTTCATTCACCTAGTAGCCTGTAACTTCTAATTTTATGTAGATCTCTTCCTTCTTGGTTTATCATCTGCTATCAGTATTACAAATAAGATGCAGCTGCTTCAAAACACTGTTGCTCTCTCTGGCCTGCAAACCAACTAAAACTTGGAATTATTATTCCAGTTACGAGGGGGAATTGATGAGGGCCTGGATACAACTGAAAATGTTGTTACATATAGGAACATGGAAAGACCTGAGCACAAAAAGAATCACAAGGATCAAACAGTTTATCTGGTTACATTGCCAGCTGTTTTTCAGATCAGATCTTACACTAATAAGGTTTTCTGAGGCTAAACTGTGTTTCTGTGTATTTTTCACAGCTAGCTCTACTTATTTAGATCTGCTTCTCACCTACTCAGGCTCATCCTTTTTTTTCCAGAATTGCACTTAGCAAAATATTCATGAAGAATCATTAGAGAGGTGATCTGATTTAACTTAGCTCAAGAAGTATCTGGTTCTGTGTACCTGTATTTCTCTTGCAGAGGCACTCACAAACAGACAGCAACAGCCACCTGAAAGCTGTGGATTTATTGCAATTAATCTGCCCTCCTTCTGACACAATAAAATTAAAGTTTCAGGTGCCAGTTAGGAAAACACTGTTGCACAACTAATTAAACTGTTTGGAGAGATAAACCAAAACATGTACACAGTCACTCAGAAAAGGAAAAATCTCCCTGCAGGTATGCTTACCAAGGCAGGGTGAGGACTCCTTAGGTCCCATTCAAAGGGGAGAAGATCTGAGTGCCAAGCTGCCTCTGTGTGAAGAGAACTCAGCTCTCTCTACAGCACAACCCCATTTATACCCTTGCTAGCTGCTGTGCTGTGGTCAATTTCCTAATTAGTTGGAGGGCTAACTTCTAAGCCCTGAAGGCCAATTCAGTGCTGAGGGCCTCAAGCTTATCCCTGGGAGCTTCTAGCAAGCCCAGGCCCTCTGCTTGGGGCCATCAGGACCCTGCACTGTTGGGAGGATGATCCTACCTGCCACAATTTCTAATAAAATATGGCATATAGATAACAATAATACAGTCATACCTCACAAAATGTAACAAAACTGTGTTGCAACTTTTAACATAGCCTTTTTTTTTTATTACTTACAGCTTTTGTAGTGGTTGTACTCTGTGTTGGATCCTGAACATTTGAGATATCTTTCTGAGTAGCCTGTACATGCCAGAATGTCATCAGATTCTTAAAAGCAAAAAGCATTCTTTAGGTCCTGTACCAGTTAGTGCCAATATCTTGCCCCCTGTAATGTGTGTCTAAAATACCCACCTGCAAGCACTGCATCAGACAGCTTGCCTTGACTTCTCTAGCTTCTTTTTTTTTTCCTTTATTCTTCCCCCCCTCCCATTTCAGATTGTGTTTAGTAATAATCTGACAGTGAACTTCTATGTGGATTGCTGCTGCTCAACATCTGGCCCACTTAAAAAAATATTAGTAACTTAAAACTCAAATGTGAAAATTTCACTTCTCTGTGTCCTCAGGATTAAGGTATTTTTCAGCTGCCTTATTTGATACAGAAGGAATAGTAAATAAGCACCAGTCCCTATTTGTAAAGGAAATGTAAAATAACTAATGCCAAAAACTGGTAAGATTAACTTTTATTCAGACAGCACTTTTCACTGTGTGATCTCAGACCATTTACAAATATTAACAAATTCCTAAAAAGCCTTGCAAATGATGTAGGCATTGCTAATCCTATTCCTAAAATTGGAAAGCACTGTACTATCTAGAAGCAATCAATGACAATCAGATGCAGATAAATTGCAGCAGTTAGCTGAAAAAAAAACAAGTATCCAGTATTTGTAGAAAAAAAAAATACAACATTTGACTTTGTTTTGTAGTGCTTCTTCGTAGTGAATGAATGATGACATTAAATTAGAAAAATTAGAAAGAAAAATAGTCACTTTCAGCAAATGTGTTGTCAAATAGGAAACAACCACATTGTGAGACACATAACATTTTTGGTTATATACAAGGATACTTTTCTCTGTATTTAAAAAAAAAAAAAAAAGAAAAGGGAAATTATTCTTTTTGAGCCCAGTCCCTTAGCACAGATCTTCTGATGAAAAGTACTTGCATGTTTCAGACTGTATTACTACTCACAGAAGTCTGAACATCAGCTAGCACTGCACAAGAATTTCTTCCAAGATCTCTCTGTAGATAAGCTTATACTGCTTCAAAATGGCCATTTTAAATACCTGATTCTTCAGAATCTTCATAAATGTCAGTAGCAAGAATAAATTCACTCATAAGCCTATTTTATCTGCTTCCCCCAAAATGTAAATTTAACTCAGTGTGCAGAAAGGAGGAACTCATTGTCTGGGGAGATATATGGGATCAGGTAAATTAAAGAAGAAAAGACACTGGAACCTGGTCTCCCAAATCTGAACTGAACAGTCTAATCACCAAGATTTGCAATATAAAATTACCTCCTTTCACTGTTTTTTGCTTTTCTTCCATTAATTGTACTACAGGGGTCTTCAAATTACCTATTTCACAAGGGTAGCAAAGAACTCTGGTTTTCATAAATTACCTATTTCACAAGGGTAGCAAAGAACTCTGGTTTTCATAATCCATAAATCTCTGCCTTGCATTGTGATAGATACTGAACATGCTTATTTTCAAATCATTTTTATTTTGCTTTTGATACTTGCCCATCTGGGATGGAAGATCTGTCTCACCACGTTAAGGTCACTGTCATTTCTGAACTGTGGCTATGATATCCATATCTAGTCTTCATTGTTATTTTTCCTCTTTTAGAAAAGTTCTAATCCTTGGCTATGTGGATAACATTTTTAAAAGAGTGGCATCTGCTGTGTAATGAAGTTGCTACAGCTGATTCCCTCACACGTTGTTTTGTTATTCAAAACACAGTAGTGAATGATTCTCAGAAAACACAGGCTAATATCAAAGCTTTGTCCTTACTTGAAACTGAGTTGCACCATTCATTAATTTGGGAAGTACCAGCTGGTTTTTGCCAACTTTCCATCTCAGAGAAACTCCATGGATACTCGCTTCAGAAGTGCAGTTTCAACTTACACCATCTTGCCTCAATTTGCAAATTATCAGGTAAAATAAAAAAAAAAAAGAAAATGAGGGAAACACAAAGACAACAGTGGTGAGAACAGTAAAACTAGCCACAGAGATTGAAAAAAGTATCTAGTAAGTAAAGAAAAAGCATTCATTTAAAAAACTAGAAGGAACCCACTTTTCATACATAATTAAAGACAGACATTAAAACCTGTAACATGGGATTAAATTAGTCTACACACCAAACAGAATCGATCATTTACCAAGAAAAAAGTATTTTAAAACATTGTATCTTGAAGCAACAGTGCCACCTTTGGAACACTCATACTACTGTGAGCTGCAGCCCTGAAATTACTGAGTCTGCATCTCTAAGTACTCCTGGTTCATTCACCTTTAAGAAATACCAGATGTGGAATGGATTCTGCACGGATTAGTTTGGCCCAAAATGTGAAGGGGAAAAAAAAAAATCTTATTTTTGGTCACAATTTCATGAGAAAATAAACCTTTTAATGAGATGTAGAATCAGGGCCTTTTTTTTTGTTGTTGTTCTTGATGAAGAGAAGAGTTTATTTGGAATTGTCCAGTATAACACTTGTATCGCAGCCTTAGGCTTGAACAGAACAGCTTCTCTGAGTATTAGCTATATATAGTAGGATGATTTATACTGTTTTCCTGTCTTAAGTAAATGTAAACATGCCAAAAGCAGAAATGGTGGAAAGTAAATTCCACTGCATTTTATTTGGAAGGGTTTTTTAAAGTGCTTTTCATTTTAGCTAATCCGACCCTTGCTTTTACAGCGATCTCTCAGTTTTCCTGTAGGATCAATACAAGTTCAAGCCCTAAATCTTGCAATCCTTATTAATAGTTTTGTTTTCTTCTGTCTTTGCACCGCAGTACATGTCACTTGTATTTAAAAGGGGGAAAGACTTCCCTACTTCCAAAATGTAGTGAAGGTTGCTATGCCATTATCTTAACACCATTTTTTTCCATCTTAATCAATTTTACAATTCAGTTTATGTTGCAAACTATAGTAACAAACATTGGGAACACAGAACTTTAGAAACTGACAGAGCCTGAGCTTCTGAGGCTATTTGCACATCTGCAGCCCGAGCAAGCCCAGTCCAGCAATGCAACCCTGACATTAAAAATGAGACAGGGCAGCTTTGAGAGAGAATCAGGAAGCTGTGACTAGAATCCAGCCGAATTCTGAGCTGGGGCACTTTAGCAGGAGGCTGCAGATGAAGCAGATGTGGTTGCTGTGAGTTTCTGTACTATCTGGACTATAGTTTTCTTCTTTTAATTTGCACATATTTTACAAAAAGGGAATGAAATGGGTAAGTTGAATACATATGTATAAGTGAAAGATGAAGCTCAGTTTTATCATCAAGGAGCTGTAGAGTTGCTGGTCTTTAACTTTCTGGGCATTCTTAACAATATTAACCATTTGGTTGTTTAAAGCTGGCTGATTCTGCTTTCTGCATGAAACCAGAGGAGCTATGCTTTATGGTGAGTATAATACAAATTCAACTGCCAGCTTAAGATGGGACTAGTGACATATTTGTCATCAGCTCAATTGCCACATCAAGTGCTGACAAAGCTCAGAATGTGCTGAATGGAAGTATCGTCAGCTCCATAACTGTATAGTAATATAACAGTGTAACAGCATCTCTCATGGACTAGCTCGAGGCAGACATGTTTAAGGAGGAACTTTCATGGGCTGATTATCCTCACAAAGTGCACACTATGTTCTCTATGGCCAGACAGCCAGTGCCATGACACCTGGGGACTTAAGGAGTTCAGTTTTTAAAAGAACAAAATGCCCTCAGTGAAAGAGGTTCTTTACTTTGCTTATTTTTCATTCTTGTTTTGGATAGCATTCAAAGGCATTAGACTAAGGAGCCTTGTGGATACAGCCATATTATCTAATAAAGTTTAAATGATATTGAGATTTTTGGGTTTTTCCTCTGTGCCTTTGAAAAACACACTATGAAGCGTGCCTTTATGAAGTCTTCTCTGAATGCTGTCATTGTACTGTAAAATCAGCTTGTCTGCCTGGTCCTAATATTCTTCTGTCAAGTTTTGAAATACTGTTTACCACTTTCATGTAGAACTTTCTTCGTTGTCCACTGATAAGAAAGGCTCACCAGTTAAATGGATAATGATTTACACATCTAATCATTTCTTTTGTCACTCTCTTACTCCTTGTTTCACTTCGAGAGAAGTGTGAGTGCCATTTCTGTTACCATAAACATATGTAGGGAGTAACACTGTCAAAATGAAAGATATAAATCAGCAGCTCAGTCATTACATATCTAAATACCAGCCTGCTTTGTCTCAGACTCATTCTGTGCATGTCACATAGCCTGGCAGTGTCATACTCAAAACTAAGTTTGTTAATATCACATACTTGGAAGAATATTTATCATGGCATCCTGCATGCAAAAAAAAAAAAAAAAAAATACAAGGAGGTTCAGCTGTAAGCCTGCAACCAAAAAAAAGCAGCTGACCTTTACCTTTTGAGGTAAGAGCTTCATTTGCTCCTTAAGCGTTTTAAGATGATTTCAGTTCCATGGGACTGCAGTTAAGATCACAATCTTAATTGTGTTCCTTTCAAAGTATCTAACTAGATAAATCAACAGTATGAGATTCTAAGAACACAAGATATTTCATCTTCTTGGCTCACTTACTATCTTCACAAGTGACTTAGTGCTTTGAAAGAAAGCAAATAAATGAGAAACCCTTGTATGAAGCCACTCACTGAGCTCCTAGCACATGGATCTGTGGGATCTCCTAAATTCTCATCTAACTTGCATTTATTTTGACGTTTTGGAAAAGCATGTAGTTGATAGCATGACTTTTTTTTTTTTTTTTTTTCTCCAATCTTGAAATCTGTTGCACAAAGACAACACACTTCAACTAAATCAGTGGAGACTGAAGGACACACCAGTAGTTAAACGGTTTTCATTGTCAGACATCACTTAGATTGTTTACAGTGTTAGGGGGTACACTGAGAACACATTTGCTTGTTGCATTTTTATTAACATCTCTCAAAAGAGAAACAATGAAACACTCTGCATTCATTATGAACACTCATTAAGATCAACTTGTAAATCATGGCAATGTTTTTTTGATTACATGGATGACTCTTCTGTAGCAGCTTCCTTTACACTATTGAGCTATTTCCCATGTGTGGCTGCTGACATTTATTAAAGATTTAGACAAAAGCCTATCAAAATAGAAATTAAATATGGGAGGATACAATACTATACAAATAAATCAGTATTTAATTAGTTTTACCTGCCTTTTGGCTCCATTTTGCTGCCAGCAGATCATGAGGATAACCAGTTTGTGATATTCTTTTGATCAGTTGAGAGATTAGTTTGCCAGCAAGACAGAGCTTTTGAATTATTAAAATATTTATGAACAAAGAAAACATTCCTCCTGATTGTAAATAAACTACTTAGTCTTGCATTATTTATGGCAACCTTCAAAGATGAGGGGAAAAAAGCATATTAGTGGGATCCCAAAAGCTGATGATAACCACGTTATCCTCAGAAATTTTGCATACAGATTTTTAGCACTGTGGCATACCAATAATGAAAAGTAAATGGGATTTCAGGTCATGACAGAAGCATCAGATCAACAGACAGATGCTTTGGGGAAAGAAAGTGAATTTAAATCATGTCCTCATTTGTTTTTTGCCTTCATTACCAGAACATTTATGGTTTATACCTTTTTTTGTACAATAGTCTCTGCCCATTAAGCTATATGCAGGATACATGACTAGCAGCACAAAAACCCAGTAATTTTGCTTCAAGTGATGGAAGAATATGGCCTCTTACTTGCACTGTGTCCCACAATATGATAGATGGGTCTGTGTTCCTTATCAAGACAGCATGCCATTAGGAGTATAGCAGTGGAAAGGAAAGAGAAAATGAAATTTGAGGAAGACCAGGGAAAGCAAAACAAAACAAACAACAAAACCCCCACAAAACTCCACAGAAATACAAAAGAGGAAGAAGTTTTACCGCAAAGTCCTCAACAACCAGAAACCAAACACTAGAAACAGCCCAACAGAAGGTTCTGTTTAAAGAAGAGAATGAATATAAGAGGTTGTTTGTGGTAATTTTTTGTGTGTAAGCTTTGAGGGAAAATGCAGTTTTAGGCTGAATAGTTGCAGCTAAAAGCAGCCCATACTGGAAAACTGCCTATTTAGAAAGTTAAACGCTGAGATTTTTCTTTTATTATTTTTTAAATCAAAGCAATGCTTCAACACTAGGTGTAGCTATATTTAAAATTAAAAATCTTCCTGCAGTTGCAAAAAAAAAAAAATCCCAAAACATTTAGCAAAACGAAGAATGAATTCATAAGAATTCAACATTATTTCACCAAAAAAGAAAAAAAAGTGTACATATGCATACATACCTTCCAAGGCATTTAACTGGAAAGTATTTAAACACTCTAATAGTTTTATTTTGACACCAAAGTGGAAAAAAAACCACTCAAACAATAGAGAAGAACATAGATTTACCTGTTCATTCATTTCTTGATATTCCAGTATCTCAAACAAGTTTTTCTGCACACAGTCACTTGGTTTGATAGACAGGCTCCAAATATTAATCAGCTTCCTGATTTCCATATGTCAAGAGGGCAGATGAATATGAAAGAGTAACTTTGTGACATCCAGAAAGGGAAGAGCATCCTCTAATATACATTATCAGAAGAATTTTTTTTTATACAACAGTGTGGTCAGAATTAGTGTGGGAAGTTATCTGCACAAGCAGCAATGAAAACTGAATGCTGCCTCTCAAGAGCAGGTGGTCTCTCTTAGCACCAGACCCACAAGACAGCCTCTTAGTACTAGACAACTAGATAATAAAAGACCCAAGATCCAATCAGCCAGTTCCTGTGTCTTTAGACAGAATGTCATAAAACATGTGTCAAATTCTCCCCCCTCCCAATAGCACTATTGCCTTAAAATATTGTCTTCTGTGTCCAGCAAGAAGACTTACTGGTATCAGTAAGGATGATGCTCATTGTCATTGGTGTGACAGAAGCAAGCCTAGCAGAAAAGCAGATCACTGTCTTACATAATTTTGGAAGATGTAGTGTGAGAGTGTAGGTAAAACTATCCAGAAAATGGCAGGTTAATATAACAGATGCTTTAAATTAACAGCTAAACATTGGAGACTAGGAAATGCAGCAAGACTTGAATTTGGGTGAGCACAGAACAATCAGGTCTGTGAAAGACAATGAGAGATACACAGGGAAAGGTAGTAAGCAGACAGAAAGAATGCAGAAGGAAAGAAAAGTAAAATGAAAGGAGATGATGGGATGGGTGAACAGGTTCTAATGGCACATTTTTCTAACCAAACACTTCTTTGTCCCAACTATGCAAAACCTGCTCCAACTTGTGACCTGTTCTAGCAATCTGTTTGCAAGTATTCCTCTTCTTGAATAGTCTCTTTCTGCCCTTGCACAGGCATTGGTAGACATCTGCAGAATATTTCTGTGACCTGAACTGATTAAATCTATGTAATACCTGATAACAAAAGTGCAACAGAATCTAGAGTTTAAAACACTGAGTGATAAGAACAAAATAGTAAAGGAAAAACTAAAAGTTTTTTATTCCAGAGAATAAGGAAACATCAAGTCCTGTCCAAGCACCAAATGAAGTTGAGTTTTTAATGTATTTGAAATTGAATTTATAAATTAAAAATGTGGTTCTTCTACAGGAAATCTAAGATGAAAACCTTGAGTAATTTAACTGCTTAATGATTTCCTGGGTTCTGACTCATGAGTTTGGACATCTGGGGCTGTAGAAGTCATATTTCACAGTAATACGTGCAGTACTTGCTTCCCTTTTCCCATGTGTGCTTTTCCCTCAAATTTTGAGGAATGCTGTCCTTTACTACAGCTGGATTCATGATCTGATTACACAAGTGCTATATAACTGAAGAAAGTGGCATTGGAATTTCTACTGATTTTTTAAATCCTCTATCATTTGAAGAAATTGACTATACTGAACAACAGATACACAACAAGCATAAATGCACATGCATACTAAAGGAATACATCTGCTACTCTGTTGTAGCATCAGTTCAGGAAGCTACAAGCTTGCAGTTCAGAGCCTCTCTAATGGAAAAACATGGCAATAACAAAGATATCCTATTAGTTTCTCTAGGCATTTATGGCCACTTTTATCACCATGGCATCTAATTACCGATAAAACTTAAACTTTGACATCGTATTTTTCAGAAGCTTATCAGCTACTTCCTGTAATTTATTTTCTTTCTTATCTTTCATTAGCAAGTATATCTCTCAAGGTGACTAGGTGTCTTACATCAATATTTAATCTGAGTATTCATTTTATGAATGTGTTCGCCATTAGTAACTCATTAGTAAAGCTGTTCATCATATACATGGGACTTAAAGTACACAGAGCATAAAAGAAGCATGGGCATTAAATTTGAAAACAAATCTATGTCTTTAAGGGTGGAAATAAACTCAGTAATGTAATCCAGCTAAATATTAGTCCTCTCTAAATAATCATGTAAGTTTCCAGTAGAGCAGTTGCAAAGAAGAGTACCCTCCAGAGGAAAATTGCAGAAGTACATTTTCATGCTAACTATAAAGGGAAACAAAACGTCTTTCTTAGAGAAGAGTCCCCAAATACAGATAATGAAATCAGTTAAGGACAGTATTCATCTTCCTTTCCTTCATCCCACTTTTATTTTCCCACATTTCTAGAGTCTCCAAAATACACTGTCTTCTACAGAAAGCAGTATGCACTGGAGGACACTGACAGGTTTTTTGCCTCCACAACTGAAGCGTGTAAAATCACCAAAAGCACACCTGATTTTTATAGGCTTAGTGCATCACATTATTTATGCAGGCATCCCCCTTCTCTCAACATCTATTGAAAATGTGGTGGATGAGTAACTCAGTTGATAATTACAGCAGAGTGATACCAGCAACTGGATCACCAAAATAAGACTATAGCTGAGCATATGTTAACTCTACATCTGTATTCTAATGAAATGACTATTTTTGAAGAATATTTTCTGGTCATCCACAAAGTATAAAAGTGGAAACACAAAGAAGGTGGTGTCCTAGCTTTGACAGAGTTCAGTTTTCTTCAGCTCAGTAATCATGTAGCATCAGATACTTACTTAAAAGAACTGTTTACAAGTGTGGAAAGCTGGAATCTGGGCCACCCACTCTGCTTATTGATGGAGCTAATCAGGTCTATCAATGCAAAAGAGAGATCAGCCTCCACAGTGTCAGTGGTCACCAAGACAATGCAGTGCTTAAAAAGTTAAAGCCTATCTTATTTTTGTTCTAAATTGTGTAAGAGACTTCTTTTATTTACACCCTTGAGAAGGGAAAACAAATTTCAAGCTAAAATGTGGGAAAGGCTGTTTTAGATATAGGGTGAGAAGGGTAATTGAGGAAGGAGAACAAGAAAGCAAATAAAATATGGTTAGAAACCTGTCTGTCATTTAGCATACAACTGCCTGTCTGCTTGCAGAACATTTGCCTGAACTCTTTTAGATGAGTCGTAGCCTGCAGTCACTGAGTTCACTTGCAGATACAGCTGTTCCCTTGGATTCATTGGCACCAAAGCTTTTTGTCTTCGTTTGTCTTAAAAGTGACTTTCTCTGGCAGCATAATGCAAGGGATGTTTACTTCCTACATACAGCAGGGTAACTACAAACCCTAAACATTTTACAAAATACAAACTTGTAAATATGAAAGCCTCCACAGATAAGTTGGGGCGGAGGGGGGTGGTTGTATAACACTTCAATACATTACAACATTCTCATACATTCATTCACTACTGCAGTGGTCCTCAGCAAGAATTTCATTGACTATGCCCAAGCTTGGGGAGACTGCATTGTGATAATTCAGGGTAGATGTAGAACAGAAAGCCTGGGAGGAAGTTTATAGAGTCTTTTACAATGTCTTTGACAATGTCATAGTGATGGCATCGAGGTAGAATGTGTCTTTACAAATGAAGATGCTGCTAGAAGGAACTCTAGATGACAAAGAAAGGACCAGGCTAAGAATCTTAGTATTTTGACCTTATCTTTGTTACCTACACATAACAAGGAGTTTCAGCATCCTCACCACTTACTGTCTCCACAGGGGTCCTTCTCTGAATTAATAAGGTGTCCTTCAAAGGCAGCAGGAACCAAGAGCAGCTGGACACAGCCCAAACTTTTGGGCTAGTGCAAAGGCTTAACAGACTACTGAATATTAACTTCTCTGCCTAGCGAGGTGCCAAACCTCATTGCAATAATATGGGATGTATGATGCAGAGGGGTGTACATGTAAGGTGGGAACTTGTAGTAGGTGGACTGGGAAATCCATACATTCCAGCTACCTCAGGCAGTGGTGAAATGAAGAGGCTCACTTGCAGATGGCATTTTAGGATAAAAGGAGGCTGTGTCCTTCTGCAATTTGAGACCTCACAGGGATCTGCCTAAGGGACACTCTATAAGAATAAAGGTTTACAAGACTCTTCTGTCTCCTTTGTGAACATGAACCTCTAGCAACAGAACATTTCCTTACAACAGCCTTTTCTGTTTTCCACTGAACAATTAAACTTTAATATGTTAGTATATTCCTTCCCAGAAATATACTAACCAGGTCCAACCTTCCTCCACGCACCATCATTAAATTGCAAAACTAAAAGCTTTATTTTTGGTACAAACAGAAAGTGGTAAGTGCGACTATTAAAGTGTCTTTGTGCTGTAGAGATTAACTGAGAGAGAGAAGGGAAAAATAGAGAGAGACCATTTGCCCTCCTCAGTGATGAAACCCCCTGAACAGCAGATGTCTGACTTTAATAATTTCTATTAAACTTTGGAAGCCAGATACTCAGCCTGTGAGTGGAAATAAAGACAAAACTAGTGAGCAGACATTCCTTTGAAGGTAGTATAACTTTTGTAAGAGTATAGTACATGCATTGGTGCCTTTTTTGATTGCTTTTGTGACCAAAGAAAATGCAGGCATTTTCTTTCAGTTTTGAGGCAATATTGTGCCATTCTTGGACTGACTTGAGGAAACTGAACAGGAATGATTTAACTGGAAAATCAAACTAAGTCTCCCCAGAGTTCTCCAGAGAAGGCAACCCAACACCGAGGCCCAGCAGGAAAAGAACTGGTTTGTTTAGTTGTTACTGTGCAGCTCAGTCAGTCATTCTTTGGTCAGTCCAAATCTAAAATAATTCTATTGCAGTCTGTGGAGCTGCTAACTGCAAGGGGTAGTGATTATCAGTTTTGCTTAAAGGTGTTTGGTGAATCCATAATGGGTTAGTAAAGTATGAGTTTAGAGAAGCTTGAAAATAACAGCTGCTATGACATCTGAGTATAGGAATTTTGCAAAGGGAGCAAAAAGGGAATAGGCTTTCTCACAGGCATAACTCTCAGAGAGTTCTAGCAGTCCTAAAATCTATGAAGTAGTTTTTAAAAGCCTCTAATTTGCATGACTTGTCAATTTATGGATAAGAAGCTGTGTTAAATCAATACACTCATATAAAATAGTGTTTCCCAGACCACTAACACCCACACAGGGCTGAAAGTTCTTCCAAGAGTACTTTGATGTGTTCAAGTCTGTGTTGCTGCAAGTTCAGTCAGAGTTTGTAGCTATTTCACAATAAACATCTGACATTGTTTACTGCAGCAGAGTTGATCATGCAGAAAACACAGTTTTTCTTCTCATAAACAGATGTGGTGAACAGCAGGGTGCAACTGTTTGTATTTTCCAGAAGAACCCCTCGGCACGCTAAGGATATTGAAAGAATTGTACTACAGGGAACACCAAAGGTGTGGGACTGAAGAAACAAACAGAATCTGTAATACCAGGAGACTCATCTAAAATCAAAAGGATGTTTAATTTGGTATTTGATATCCAGCAGGTTCTCCAGAAATCCTGTAAAAAATTTAAACCATGCTTTCTTCTGAAAAACATGCAAATGCCATTTGTTGCCAAACAGGAAAAATGTTCAAGTCCAGATATTTTCCCAGGAAGAAACCCCACACGGGGGAAGGGGTTTGGCTGGAGTTTGTTTGTCTTGGGCTGTGGGGTTTTTTTACAAAGTTTCTCCCCAGATTTCTTGGAAATGGAAGATTTTACTGCAGGAATGAATACTTTTGGACAGATCTCCTAATGTCTTTTTCTCTGATCTTCATGGATCCTCTAAAAACTTGACACCCAATGTGGTCTCCACAGACTGCCACCCCCTATTTCTCAGGGTACAGACCACCCATACATCTGTGCAACACAACTTCTTCAGCTACAGCAGCATTGGGAAGTCACAAGTTTGCAAGACTGCTCTTGCAGTCTTTATACTAAATTTCAGTGAAAACATCTTTACAGAGCTGGTGAAATGAAAAATATGCATCCCTTCTGGGCCCCCTATCCTGACTGTTCGCTGCCATCCACAGATGTATATAACCCTCTTCCCAGAACAATTCCAGGCCACAGAGGAGGTGAAAGGAGTGAGAAAAGCTGAAAGGAGTGAGAAAAATGAAAGGAGTGAGAAAAGGAGGTGTACTGTCTCTGGCCTATTTGTTCTGTTTCCATCTCCTGTAGCTATTTTTCCACACTGCATAATAAACCTGCAAAGAAGGATTATGACTGAGGAAGATATCACTACTTCAGCCCATGCTGTGCATTGCTTGAGGCAATACATAACTGTATGGCTTTGCTAGGCAGTAAGCCATGTCATGCTTCCTTCTGAATTGAGATGGGCAATGACATGACCTCCGTCACATACACAGCAATTTGCGAATTGGTTGCAAAGTGCTTCGAGCTGCTTCAGGGTGAAAGTCGTAACAGGAATTTAAAACCGAGAAAAATCCTATTCTACTTTAGTATCATGGAGTAGCCCAAAACCTTTAGTCTTTTCAAACTGGCCAGCACTTGGAAATGTACAGACAGTAGCACATTGATGTCCTTGATTTGGAGCAGAAAGGGAGAGGGTGACACAGATCTCCTACACGTTACCTTGAAAATCTCATAATCTACCAACTCAAAGGATGCTTTGTTTACCAACCCACCACCATTTTACATAGCAAATTGTGCACCTGCATCTGATAAATCCTTCTTGGAGCACAACTGCTATTAGGCTGAGGTGTTTTATGAACACACCAGCTATTCATAGGACAGCTGGCAATGGTCATCCTAGGTTTGTAAACTATTCATTCCTTCACAGTATTCACCTTCATAATCCAGCTGAATTGTCCATTCACAAGCTTTCAGTGCAGGATAGAGACAAAGAGCCAAGGAAGTTAGAAATGCTCAATCTAAAAAGGACAAATTCCACTTTTTCCTCAAATTCTTTAACCCAGACTGTTCTTTCCATACACTGACCTGGAAAAGCTGTGTGATGCAACCAGGCAGGCTGCTGCCACATCTGTAGAGCACGCTGGTAGCAGTTTCCCAGTAATAGCCCACAGATGCTTTTGAAGGACCAACAGTTTCACAGAACTTCTCAGATCACATTCCCCCTGATTAAAAAGCCTCAGAAAGGGCTTCTCTGCTGAGGAGGGGAAAAAAAAGACACACCTTGAGGTTAGCTTGTTATGGGCTGCAAAGAAGGCAGCTGAAGTCAGCTGTAGCAACACCGTTCAAAACTACTTTTCCTCTGTGTTCTTTCCCTTTCCATTAAGTATTGCCCTCTGAGTGGCTTTTGCTTTGAAAGAATTAATTATTCAAACTCTGCCTACATATCTCTTTTCAACAACAGCTAACTCCTTTATGTTACAAGGATTAAAAACTTTGATAACAGCCAGGACAGGTGGCTGAAGCCAGGCCACACCTCTGTTATCAAACCTGGGTTTATTGGCAAACCTCATTACCTTTGCTATTTTAATTAAAAGTGTCACATGGAGGATATTCTTGTTCAAAAAACTTATATTCAATTATTTTTTAATGCCTCATGAAACAAAACTGGAAAACATGATCCAATTGCAAACTAAAAGCCTCACAATCCAAGGAACACAAACTGTGTCATTTAATAAAAATCTTTTAGTGTTTTTATAATATGTTGGGGGTGGAGACACTGCTTTATTATTCAGCCAATATCCCTGCTGGAATGCTCTCCTCTCTACAGTGATACTATACAAGCCTATCTCTCAAGGGAATGTGTAACAGTGCAGTGCCAAGATGCTATGCTGAGATATTTGTGTCTTCATACTTCCTTTTCTGCAGGACTTTCTGCCTCTAAGAAGACATCTGAGTTACTTTCTACTCTTTCTCTCACTTCTTTGATCTGCTGGATAATTATAGTTTAACCTATTCTTAATTACTCTTACACTCCCATTCTGAAAGCCCCATATATGATTTCCAGTTGATAAAATTGCCATTGGGATGCCCTTTCTCTTCCTTTTGCACTAATCAGCATTACTCAGGAACAGACGCTAGGGAGGCATATGATCTTTCAAATGTAGCAAGGAGGACTTGCAAGGAGAATGCCTGGAGGCACTTGGAAGCATGTAGTCAAACACTGTGGTGCTAGCTTGATTCATGTAGGGAGGGGACCAAGAACTGAATATCAAAATGCAATGAAAATGTAAAATCCTTAGTGCTATGATATGTTCTTTCATCTGTGCTTTTTTCTTCTGGCAAAGTGTTGAAGGCAGTTCTCCTTTCTATGCCACCCCTAAAGCTCCAGTGAATGAAAGTGTAGCTCCTGGATCTCTTTTCCATCCCCTAGAAATTTTAAGACTCTACTACGATTGGTAATACATTCAATCAACAAAAGCAAGTACAAACAAGGCTCACACGTTCTTCAGGATCAAGCTGACACAGGATGTGGATGAGCAGAAAAGTTGGGAACAATACTGAGGCCAGAGCAAAGTCATATGCTGCGTGGTAGTGATAGATCGGTGTCTGGGACAGAAGGCTTGGTGCAGAATCCTGCCTGTCCTTTTGACACCGCAACCTGTCCCAACAGCAGTCAGCTGAAGTATTGGAGAAAGATGTGGCAAACAAAATGTACCTTTCTGGGTTTGTACTGGGAGCTGAGAACACCCCAGAACCAAGCTGCTGTAACGTTTTGCGAGGTAAAAGGCTACTGGAAGTTTAGTTTTAGTTAGTTCCCCAGAAAAGAAAACCAAAACCAATATTTGTTTCAAACAAGGCTTTAACTGGGTAAAATGGCTAACAGCTGCTGGGGTAGGCTTTGGCCAGCAGAGGGCGGCAAAGCGCAGTTCACTGCGCGCTCAGGGTACCGGTGGGCGCTGCTGGTCACCCCCCTGTAGCCCATGAGGCTCCGTGCAACGGAGCGGGTATTTAACATTCCTGTCCAGTGCTGAGGGTTCCTCATCTATCAGGAGGGATCAAGGTTTATTCCCTCATCTCTTGTTGCTAGAGTTATTGCTTACCTGACGACTGCGCTGCTGTGCTCTTCTGTCTTGTCTTTCATATTCTGTTTGGGTTTTGCCTTACATTCCGTTACTCGAAAATAAATTGTCATCATTATTATTTCTTTGCACAGTCCAAATGTCTGCTGACTTCAGTAGATGTTTGACGAGTGTGAAAGAGACCAGTGATTATTGTACAGGAGGAACTGCAATGAGAAAAGAAGGCTCCCTCTGTGTGTGTATGAAAACCTGAAACATAAAAGTTATGTCAGGTGAACACAGCAACAAGTCCACACTGAAGGAAGTAGAGATCTTAAAGCCTTTTAAAGTTTTGTCAAGAAATTCCAGAAATTCTTACTAACTGAATTACTTGGTAGTATGCCAACGGGAAGCCAAAACCAATTCATGTTTTCTTATTTCTGAAGCATGTTTTCCTTTTTCTGTGTAGTCTAAATTTTTTCCCACCTACAGTGGCCTGCCTGATTTAAGAAAGACTTCTATAATGTGACATGAGCAGTATCTCATGAACTGTGGTTCAAGGTATGGTACAAACTGTGACTGACAAGTATTTTGAGTATGAGATTAAAAAGGGATGGGAAAGAATAAAAGCAAAGGGGAAGGGAAGGGAAGGGAAGGGAAGGGAA
>VXBD01013312.1:0-36581 GCA_013399975.1 Indicator maculatus | reverse complement strand
AAAAAAGAGGAGAGGAGAGGAGAGGAGAGGAGAGGAGAGGAAAATTGTGCAATTTACAGCTTGCAGTGAAGGCTGTACAGATACTTTGTAAAACTGCGTTTGTGCCTTAAACAAATTCTGCTACAGCTGCTGTACAGTATCAAACTCGGAAGTTACCATGGTTCGTAAGCAATGCTCAGTGATGTAATGTCAGTTCGTTTCTGTCAGTGTCCTCCCAAGAAAGGAATGTTCTCCAGTCCTGTTCATTTAGGACTATAATCCTTCTCTGATCTTTGATGTGGTGAAATGATGGAGTAGATCATGGAGCACAGAAATCAGAGCAAGAAAAGAGCTATTAGACCACACAGCTGATTATTCCATCCCTAAAAGGCTACTCTGCAGTGCTTTCTTGGGTACTTTGCCAGTATGCATCAAAACCTGGGAGCATGGAAATAATGAAAGAGCACAATGTGTGTGCAGAAATGTCAGTCCTTTTCTCTCTGCTTTGATCCAGCTATAGGATAAAGGAAAGCAGTAATTGCTGACATTATGGAGAACAAATCTATTTGCATTTCTACAGTGCTTCAGCTCTAGCTGTGAATGTCTAATCAGTCCCATTGCTGGAAAAATATTTTCCACCCACTTGTCAACTCTATGTCTGATTGCAGCACATTACTACATAGCCACTTAACTCCACCCATGTCCTGGCCTACATCAGTGTAGGGCTGTAATGAGAATTTTGAATTATGAAACTTAATATAGCAGTGTCAGGGTTTCAGTAAGTATTCCTTTCACCTCTGATAAAGTACTACCCAGCATCATATGCAAGGGTAACTGTACTTTTAGAAGCACTGTAGAGTTCTGAATAATGCATGTAGAGAGATCCCATTGCACATTTTCCCCAGAATAGCTGCATTTGGCCCAGCAGCCTTACCCGCTTTACCCATCATTATTACATTGCATTTTTCTCACCCAGACATCCCCTGCAGTTTTGATGGTAGGCTGTATTTCTTGCTCCCTGTTCGACATGCTTTATATGCTACGTTCTGATGCTAACATAACTATGCAATGTGACACATATATATAAATTTACCCTGAATCTGAGCAACCTCCATCTGCTTTTCTCCCAATAAGTGGTGTTCTTCTGCCTTCACAAATCTGGAAATGTAAGGTCAGTTTAAGCTTAGTAGGGCAGTTCTCAGTCTGATGTAGCCTCTTTGTTTGCATCACCTTGCACAGAAGTTTGTAAGCTGTTCAGGTTAAACATCCCCACAGGAAAAGGAGGTGGCTGGAACAGCACAGAACTAGCACACATTCAAACTGCTCCTGGGAGCAATGGAGATGTTAAAGGTGAGGACAGATTATTATTTCTAAGTGCCAACTCTACTTTCTCCTCAATAGCCCTTGATTCAGCTGAAGAAGCCCTAATATACCAACTAAAGGGAAAATCTTCAATTAGTTGTCATAGATGTGGTGAAAAACTCATAAAGGTGTAACTTGCAATGAAATAATCAGCTTGGTTTACAGGGCAAGCTCTGTTTACTTTTCCTCCTTTTAGTTATCAGTTATTTTGTGTTACTAAGCACAAAAAGCATTGTATCACATGGATTTGGTTCATAGGTAGGCAAATGATTATATGATTCATCTGACAGAACTGTTCATGCCTAGAAAGCAAAAGTGGACTCGTTCTACAAGCTCTTTAAATACTCAAAAGATCAATAAAATATGCAAAACATGTTCAAAGCAGTGTCAGGGGCTGACAGTCAAGCCCAGTGAATAGTGATCTAAGTTCAAGGCTGTTAGTGCAGTTACTCTGCATTTACACTCTATTGACAGGAATCAGTGTCTGGGAGCAGTATTCAGCCTAAGCAAGTGAGGAAAAAGGGACACAAGAGTTTTTTAGTGCTATTTTCAGCTAGTCAAATTCCATACACTTGCCTTATTCACATATTTAATTTGATATGTAGCTCACATGAATTAGGCAAAAATTATTTGACCCTTGGTTTCATGTTTTTACATACATGTGTAAGAATTATATCCCCTGTAATCCACTGTCACTGTGTTAGAATTGTTCCAAAGTAAAAATCTTTCATACAAATACCTCAATCTTTTCTCATAAAAAAACATTTCTTCTTCATATATTTACAAAGTAAAATTTCTGTTTGAAAGCAGCAAATACCTCACAACTGCATTTCCATTTAATCAATTTAATTATCATTCATTTGCCTCACCCAGGAAACATTTTAAGGCAATTTTCCACTCTAATCATTTCAGCTAAAAGCTACAGTAGCAGCTTTAGATTTTGAAGACTGATGAACCTTATCCTGTAAATTTTATTTGTTAAACAAGTCACACAGCCATTATTGAAGCCCCTATAATGAGAATAGCATGTCCTCTGACTGGGTATGTGCAAACCTTGGAGTTTAGAAAAGTGCTCTTCATGGGAAGCATCAAGTCAGTCTGTCCTAAAGATGTTACTGCCACAAACAGTTCATAACTGCTGTAGTAAAACTCTCTTTTTACATCTGATACTCTCTTTTATACATTCTGATATGCCTTTGTGATCAGAAGGGTCAGTAAAATAAAATGCAATTGTTCAGAAGGTTGTTGTGCCTTCAGGAGAAAGGAACTGCAAAACTGGAGGGAGTAATGTAAATCTTGATGCGTCGGTACATATGCGTTAGAGACTCAATCATTTATCCTATGGGATTCTATATGTTTATATCCTACACACCAGAAGGAATAAGCATTAACTTCCACCTACTGCCTTCTACTAGCAGTAACTAACTGCTATTGGCAATTCCTAAGCTTAAGCAGGACCTGTCCTGGGTTGATGTCAGTAAGGAGCATGGGTATAGTACAGAGTCATAGCATGTACTGCACTGTGTTTGGGGTTCATGCAGGATGAACTCCATTAAAAGAAGAAGAAAATAACAATGTCTACATAGGGCTTTCTGCAGGGTTAAAGCTTGCTATGGTCCAGATCTGACAAAAAGCAGGGCACTCTTTGCATAGCTAGGGTATTCCTGGTAGCATGGACAGGAGGTTTTCATTTCAATTGAACTTGTCAGATGCTTTTAAACTTACTTAAAAGCAGAGGATTAGGGAGAGAATGACTTCTGTAATCCCATCCCACTCACTCTCCACAAAGAGCAGTTACCTAGTGTGCAATGTCTTTAGTTATTATTAGTCTTTGACCCAATGGATTTTCTGTGAAAAGGCTGGAGCAATTTAGTTTAAAGTCCTCTTGAGGCTGGAGGTAGGTATCTTTGGCAATCAATCTGACAGAAGTTTTTGGAACCTTCTTTCAGGCCAGTCACTATCATGAGCTACTCACTGAGGCTGTCTGAGGAGTAGGGATGAAAATGAACAGTGCATATGGAAACACCAGTCTACTTATTTCTATCCAGTTGCCCAATATTCACTCTTCCTCAATTCCCAATGGACCTAGGGTATGGCAACTATCTCAGCTAGCTTTGCTATAGAGGTTTTGCAGCATCAAAGAGAAAGAACATTGTCATCATGTTTAGCCATAGTTAAAGAACTGTTTTAACTGATGTATATAGATATAAAAAAAAAAATACAACACTACAATGAAGAAAGAGCTATGTTCTGTGAAGCAGAACCAACAATACTCTGTGAAGGATCAGATTAAAATATTTGTGTACCTAATGAACAATGTAATCTGTGTGATACAGTGATACAATCAAGCTGGGGAAGATACAACTCTCATTATACCACAGACTCACAACTGCAGACTCAGCTTCTTCTTAAGGACACTGATACAGGTAAAATTTTGTTAGCTTTATAACTCCAGTAACCAGAAACCATTAAATAAGAGTGTTTAAAAATACAGTAGCAAAATAGTGGGCTTCTTTGGATCTCTGCTGCTTTTAATGTATTAAAAGAACATTTCTATCCAGCACATGAATTAAGGATAATAGTACAAGCAGCAGGTAGCCTGTCTGACACAAGTTAAGTGTTTTGAAGCTTGTGTCTTGTTGACTCATTCTGAATCATATCAGGACAAACACTTTCACACTGAGAAGTTATTTACTGGCCTAGTTACTATTTCTGAAGGCTTATCACACTAGTTTCATGTCAGATTAGACTTATCTGTATGTTTGTCACTCAATTATGATCTTTTTCCTAAATAAAAAAAAAATCACTGTTTTCACCTGACCAACAAACATCATCATGCATTAATATTCTTATTGCTCCCTAGAAACAGGAACTAGGCTGGACACAAGAAATCATGTCACTCTCCATCCTTGTTTACTATAGCAAAATAAAACCAAACTTAATAGGTTTGTTAAAGTTTGGATAGCTTTCTTTTCCTGTATACATACTTTCCTCAGACTTCCAGGGGTCTAATTTTTGGCTTTCAATTACTGAGGAAGAAAATCTGTCACAAGACTGAATCATGCCCCAGAAGGTAACCACACCCTAATTTAGAAATGTGAATCACAGAGTTGATCTTCTTGTGTCTTTTATTTCTGTTGGAGATTGAACGAAACCTCAGCAAATACATGAAAACTCTCAAGCCTTAGCAAGGTCCCTGGCTGTGCTAAAAATACTCAACTGCTGCATAAAACAATATATTTTACATTTCAAAACTGCACTATAAATTAAATGCCCATCCTCTCTTCTTTGTTCTTCAGCACTTGTATCACTATTTGACTGAGTTCATCCAATCAAAATGGCTCCAAACATGCTTCTCTACAGTTCATCTCATTCCCTACTTTGCATCCAAGTTATTAGCTAATCTAATTTACATTATTCTAAAATCACAAAGTGATCATAATTAGCTTTTAATGGAAATACAGGCTCTTGTAAGGGGAACATCAGGTGCTCCAGTGAAAACCTACTGCCACAGACCCTTCCAAATAAGTTCATAGGTTTTATGTATTTTGATAGGAATTATTAAATGAAAATGTTGACATAAATTCAGTATTTACACTGTATTTTAAAATCTGGGACCAAAATGTTGTTTCAGAATATTTGGGGGAGAGATTCCTTCAGAACAACTGAATTATTCATTAGTTATTTCAGCATGAATAATACCCAGAAGCATGAGTCTGTCTTCCACATAAATGGGTAGCAGGTTACTACCTAGCAGTGTTTCTATAATTGGAGGCAGAGTTCAAAACATGAGTAGCTCATGAATCAAAATACTTTGCTTCCAAATTTCTGCTGAATCAGACGTCATTTTCCCTTCTAATCATTCAGGTCTGTGAGGTGTGAAGATTTTGCCCAGACAAGCCTTTATACTAACATTCTCAAGTGTCCTGAAAGCTATTTCTGAAAGAAGAATTTTGCAGTTACATGGAGTTCTGAATAAAAGTCATATCAGTTTTTTTGACACAGGGAATGTCCTTGAGGTTGAAAAGAAAAGACAAAATGACTCTCCTATATCCCTCTCTCAGGATAATGATGACATGACAATGATATTAAAGGTTAGCACATTTGAAGCCTCAAAGGTGAAGAAAACAGATACAAACTTTTGCTCTTGGGCCATAGCTCATCTGTGATGCTTAATGCTATCAGATATTGTAACAACCACGGATTTAGCAGCATCTCTATTAAAGTCAGACATTTATCTTGGTAATGAAATGGGCTTAGGGGTCTTTACATTTCAGAATACAAAGCACATTCAGCTGAGAACTAGGAAGAAATTTCTCTTAAAGAAGGCAATTTTATAAATTGCCTGCAACAGGTTTTCTTGAACTTAAATTCTCTGATGTTTTGACCAGGATACATTCTTCAGAATACTGATATCTTTAGGTAAAGAGAGAACCTTGCTTTTTATGATTGCTAGAATAACTAAAATCAGTGAAAGAATTAATTGGTGAACTGAATTCATTGCTCACTGAATGAATCAGCCCTTTAATTAGTGAATTTACCTTACACCCAGACAGATATTTTTTTAGTTCACCATGTGACAACAATTGTGTGATCTGAGAATTCAGAATTATTGACATTTAATTACGAAACTTTTAATTCCTATAGGCAATACCATCACTATCTTGCTTTCCCTCTCTAAGCTAGGTGTCTTAAGTTCTTTCTGTATGGAAGTCACTTAAAACCACTGGTATTTTCCTTAGAATCACATTAGTTTTCTACAATGGTGATTGCTCAGGGTACCGGTGGGCGTACCATTATTTTATCTGGAGAAATCATATATTTATGTCTGATTTTTTTTAGATTTTATTTTTACTGTCATGGAAATATCTGTCTCAAAACATGCATATAAGCTTGACAATTATTAAATATCTATTGGAGGTTTTCTCAAAAATACTAAATAAAACTTGATGCAATGTTCGAATCTCTATAGTGCAATAAATATTCAGTGGCACTATGATTTGGATGTAATACAGCTGACAGTGTTTCATGGCTCTTTTGCCCAAGTAATTATGAGATTTTAGTTGTCACTCAAAGATCAAGTGCAACTTTTTCCAGCAAAGAGGTTCAGGGGTTTCGTGTATGTAATGCATAATGGCTCTGATTTAAATGGAGCTCCTAAATAATATCCTAAAGCTGTGTTACACTCATTAGAGGGATATTAAAAGTGCATTAAATAATATTGTGCAGTTGTGAGCTGTGGTGAACTGGATTGTATGCCTTCAACGCAAAATATTGTAAAACTATAGTACAATAAGACTACTTGGAACTTGGCCTGAAAAAGAAAAAAAAGAAAGGAAAAAAAAAAAAGAAAGGGGAAAAAAGAAAAAGAAGAAGAAATACCATTTATTGACAGTTTCCAGCTGTGGTAACCTCAACTAATTTTTCAACTCATACTACGTTGTTAGCATTACTTAGCAAAATCTACAATTGCATCCCGCCAGTCTGAACCTGGACAAAATGCTTTTCTCCATTTTAAAGGCAGGCATTTCTATATCTCAATAGGTATTTCCCATGGTCAAATGCACTACAGAAGACTAACCAAACCAAAATTTATACTGACATGTCACAATTCTTTACTTCCTTGAGCACCACTCCACAGGAAATTGTTGTTAAGTGAACAAAGGGTCAGACATGTAGACTTTCTGACCGCTCAGGCGTTCCACTTAGTCTCACTCACACCAGTCCTAAAGAATAAAACATAAAAGCTGTTGGTCTTTACTAAGCTTTACTAAGTTGGTCCTTTACAAAGGACTTGGCTTACCCAGGCCTGACAGCTTTGCAGTTGGGTAGAGATTCAGCAAAGGGTGCAGACACATCAAACACAGGTAACCTCTGAGCTTGCTTTCAATGATACAGGGATGACAGACTAACACAGCCCACTGCTAGCATCTTGCATACATGCACCTTGCTAAAGCCCATGACAGGATATGTTAGCATGTCTTTCAACTGATCTCTCCCGGTTTCATGATAAGCACAGTCTCTCACTTTGGTCCTGTATCAATAAAGGTGGGTTTTAGAACCTGAGATAAATGTTTTGAGGCATGTTTCAGACCTTTTTTTCTTACCAGTGGCCGCTTAAGTTGACTGATACAGAAACTTGGGCAACATTTTTTTTCATCTGAATTTAGTATCTGTTTGCCTGATTGTTTGAATAATACTGAACAACCATCTCTTTCCCAAAACCCCAATACCACAAGAATACCTAACTACCTAAGCTGCCAGTTGTACCATGGTTACTGAAATGTAGCTTTTCTTGTTCATGCTCACATACATCATATCTCTGAAAGGTAGAGTGTGTTTCCTTCCATTACGCTTTCCATCAAAACTTCTGATTCAAGAAGCAAACAGAAGATAATCTATGACTACTGAAACAAAACAAAAACCAAACCAAACCAAATCCAACCCCAAACAAACTGGTGGAAGATCATTTCCACTGCTCCTTGGGAAATGCTAATGAGAAACACTCCTTACATCACCTAATGTCCTGCCAGCACAGCTGTAGATGCTAAAGTTTTACATATATATTTGTAACACACAGCTGTCATTGTGTAACCAGGTCTGCTGTGGATTTCTAAAGCAAATTTCTTTTCTGTTCTTCCAGATATTTCTATAGCTAAAGGGATTTTCTTCTTGTGTGATTTATAGAGAATAGCTTAAGGTAAATTTATAAATGGTTTATTGTTACCTGCATCACTTCATTGGAGTTTTCTCTTGCTTTGATAGGTTAGGAAATGATGTATTGAAGAAAAATCTGTAATACTCTTTCTAGTGACAGAACTGCTTTAAAAGATGACTAGAAGAAGAATATAATAGTACCTAAACCATTTGGAAATAATGAATCACTATAGCCAAAACATTTGATGTGAAACGCTTCATTGTATAGAAAAAGTTACAGGGATATATTGGCATGGTAGAAACAGAAATATCAGAATAAACATTTAATTTTCATCTCTACTATTTATGTTTTTCAGCCTAATTTTTAAAGTCTGACTAGTCACTTTTTTATTACTGTTGTGATAGCAATCAGTCGATCACTGTGTTACTTCATACACCAGCAAGAATAAAACTATCTACTTTTCCTGTTGTTGGCTTATTAAAACTACTATTCCTTGTGAAAAGAAAGAAATTCAATTCAGGGTTGTTTTTTTAATCTTTTGCTTGCATGATTACAATCTGTAGCTGTGTTCAGCTGGCTTCAAGCTACAAGATAATCATGTCTAAATAGAGTAAGATTCTTTAGGGACTTAGAATATGACATGAAGAATCTCTGCAGATGAAAAAAACCCACATATTTGGCAACAAAGATTTAAATTGCAAATCTTATTTGTGCTACATAGCATAACTGCACACTTTAAATCTCAAATTATGTTTTTTAAATCTTTAACACAATAAAGCAGTGAGATTCAGCAAAGGGGCAATAAATAACAAACCCAAAGAAAATAGAATTGCTGATAAAATCATCAGGCAAACAAGGCTGACTCATTTGAGGATATGGCACATGTGTTGTACCTCTTCACTGAGCAGTTTCTGGTACATTCCAATTACCTCCCCTACAGCTTTGAATCAAGAGTAGATTCTTTCTTTTCGAACTGTTAGGGTTTCCCATTACTTGCATGTGAAGATGCAGTTACTTATCAAAGATGCAGCATCATATAAGCTAACCTGCCAATATATATAATTTTTTCAGTTTGTTCTAATGCAAAGGGCTAAGTGCTGGGATGCCAGTTTCTCTAAGCTGAAGTTTTAGCCAGGATTTTTTAGGAAGCAAAGCTGCGTACAAGTTTTCTCGTATGACTGCACTGTTCAGGCATATTTTTTGCCACAAGAGATTTGTAGGATGTATTTCACCTGGGATATATCTCATCTCAAATGTACCTAAGCTACCTTATGTAAAGGTAGTCTGCTTGGAGTTGTCATCTTGTGCCCTTTTGCTCACCATTCATGCATAAATAACCCTTCTCAACAGTTCTTTTGGACTCAAAGTTGTCTTGCATTCCTAGAAACACCAGCAGCTTGGGTTGGTTTTTTTACCAGCTGCATTTAGGTTTAGTATGGCCTTTTGTTGTGGGTTTCAATGTTGGGTGTGCTGCTTATAGACATGTTTTGTATATACGGACTTTCTTTTCCACCTCTATGTCTAAAACTCTTACCAGTCTTTTATCTTTCCTGTCTACTCTGGTATCGGTTTTTTGCACGTGTGGGTTGATCCTGTTTGTGGCTATTTACAATGCTTCTGTTAAAATCATTCTTCCAGTCCCTTGCAGATTTTATCCTTGCATCTTCCTCCAGCCACCCCATTCTATTTTGTATCAGACACATACCTGCTTGCCTCTAGTTTAAACATACAAATTACCTCTCTTCTACTAGCATTAGGCTGGACAGAGGTTTTACTATTTAGAATTCTCTGAAAAGAGTTCCCTGAAAAATCCCAAAGTAATTTCTCTATCAGATCCCTTCTTAACACCAGCTCTTGCTAAACATAAATCTTGAAAATAATAGGTGTTTGCTGAGCTGCATCTAAAGCCCATCCTGAGAATTTATATAGATTTTTGTGCAGGAATGTAAAATCTTTGGGAGAAGTACATTTTTCCCCTCTCCCTCTGCATTTAAACAGCAGCTAGTTCAAGAATGTCCCAAACCCAGAGCAGCCTTTCTAGAGAGCAGCTTTACAAAGAAATTCACTGGAAGCTTCCACCAGTACCCAGACAGCCAATGTGCTTTCCAAGCTCCTTTCCTCGATGCATGACAATACAAGGTTAGTAGCCACCAGGTTGGTAGTCATACTGCATCAACTAGTGTGCTACAAAGAGCAGAGTTTCTCATAAATATGTAAATTTCTTTATTGTTTAAACTTTACTATATGTAATCTCTGTCACTGAAGACAATCCTAAACAGTGATACCTTTGAATAATGACAAATTACAAGCTGGAAAACACAGTCTGAGTTCAGTTCTACCAACTTAAATTGCAGAGTAGCTCCCCTGATGTAGAATTTTAATTTCTCTTAGTTCTAGCCTGTAAAACTCAGAACAGGATCTGATGTCAGTTCAGGTTAACAAAAGCAACTGTATTTAAAATGTGAATTTAAAAAATACTAAACAAATTACATACTCAGCTTGTGATATATCTAGAGAAATACAGTAAAGCAAATTCCCAGCAGTGCATTTTGAAGTGTGATTTCATGGCCTGACTGCAATTGTGAGTTGTTAAGTATCTATCTTCTTCAGAGACTTTACCTGGAACTTTGAATACAGGGAACATTTACAAGCTGATAGAATAAAATAATTCATTTATAAATATTAGGCTAAGCCACAGAGCTGATAGAACAGCCTTTGTTTACATGTTCTACAACATCAGATAAATTAGTCTTAATAAAATTTTCCTAAGTTTGCATTATCTTTCCTTTTGAAAAAATCAAAAGCATTGTCCTCTGCTACCAGCAACTGAGAATTAAGAAAAGTCTTTGCTTTGGAATTTCAATATAGTACTTGAACAGCTAAATAGGAATTGTTTAATATGATAGCACTTTGTGTTCATTATTCATGTGATCTGTTTATTTAAAATAAGATGAAGAGAACAAGAAACTGCTTAATACTGTAAATTAAGCACAAGAGTTATATACTCTGCCTGAATGCCTTATCTTTCCCCTGACAAGTTAATTAATGTGAGGGTTTGTGAAAGCCATGGTACACAGGGCTGCTTGTGCTTTGGCCACTTAAAAGATGGGAATTCCACTTCACTGTTTACTTTTTGGATCACTGGTATCTGCTCAAGATCCAAGTAACCATTTAAAATAAAATATTTTTTCAAAACTCAGAAGAATAAACAACAACCTAACAACTGCATGTGCTGTAAAAATGTTCAAAGTCTCTGTTCTGGCTGTTTTATTCCCATAGTTGTTAAATGTTGGTATTTCAATGATCATAAGACAAGCTGGCTGCAGAGATTGCTTGTGTTTGTTTTAGTAAGAACATTACCCATGCTTAGATCACAAACTTTATAAATTAAGTTGCTGGGGAGATTAGAAAAATGTTCTCAAATCTTCATGACACTTTCTTATTCCTTGCTGTTAACTACCCTTGAGAATCTTCTTTGAGAAACTTAAGAATAAATCTTTCAAATTCATGGCTATTAAAATAAATGACAAAACCCAACGTTGTTCCACAAATTTGTTCCGTTCTTTTAAAGAACCCTCTATATTTAAACAAAATACTTTGAATGAGGGGTTTGTCCTTCTGATGCCTTAAAAATCTGGTGTCAACCAAATTATTTCCACAAAACTGGTTGTGGCTAGATTGCCATAAAAGCTGCATCAAATTTTTAGTCTTAAATTAGTCCAAACAACCAATATGCTGCCACTTTGAAAATCACCCAACTACTTCAATAAAATTCAGCACATGATTGAAGCCTATGCTTACAGCAAGAGAAAAACACAGAAACTCAAAGCAGGAAGAAAACACAGGAAAATAAATTCCTCATGGAACAAAAGATTGCTTACAGCTTCCAATTACATTTCTTGCTTGTGCAGATTTTTTCATTGAGCTTAGTTTCTTTTCCGTTTTCCAGTTCAATACTATTCAGTTTCACAAATAAACAGGAGAAACACATAAGACAAATGCACTGATTTTGATTATAAGAGTATTAAATCACCACTGCTTCATATGGAACAATCATGAGAAAACAAAACGAAACAAATAAATTAAAAAAAATTAAAAAAGAGGAGCTCCTCTTGCATTGGAAGGAATAAGAAGTGACAAGGATTGCTTTTCCCAGATTTTTAAACAGGCCTAGAAAGCTAACACTGCAGTTGAGAAAACTACTTTTAGTGTGACAAACTATCATTGATTAATACTGTTTGTAATTACTTTCCTGCTTATCTAGAGTGTCTGTGCTTTTAATGTTCAATTTTGCTCTCTCTGTTATCTACTCATAATATTCTAAGCCGTTTCACGTTTTTGCTAATCTTATCTGTAAATTTCAGCCCTTCAAAGACTTAGAGAGTATTGAATGAATTAAATTGTAGACATGGCTGAAAATATTTCATTGTGTTGTAGGATTTTCTAGTGAATTATGACCTCAAGCCCTGTAAAGAATTTTTGGCATTCCAAAATCCTCCTCTGGAGAACTGATACATACTAGGGCATAAAATAATCACTCTAATGGTGTTATCTATGACATCTAGATTTAAAAAAAATAAAATCTCTGGCAAAGTGTTGTTAGCCTTATAAAAGTAGTAGAGAATAACAAATTACTCTCTTAAAATTAATAATAAATTTCTCTTTGATCTGCTACCTGATTTTTCATTTAATTCTTCATTATATAGTATTATAAGTTAATTTCAAAAAGAGATTTGATTTCCCTTGGCTGTAGAAAGCAATTAAATCCCAAAATATGTTAAAAACTTATCTGTTGACTTGACAGAAGTTGTTTTGATTGAGTTCTTTCTTTGCATTATTAAAGAGGACTGATAGATGTTTATATGTTAAAGGAAGAAATTTACCATGAGGAGAGGAAACAAATGTATGCCAGCAAGAAGTTGCTAATATTGTGAAGAATAAGGAAATATTGTCACAGCACTCTATAGGTTTTAGTGTTGAAGGAAATTTGAAGATCTTTAACACAGAGATTTTTCTACAACATTCAATGAAGATTAAGAAATTAATTTTGACTAGATGTGCGTATATGTTTTGTATTATGCCTAAACAGGTGTGATCTCTAAACAGCTGTGAGACTTAGGGATGCCTCAGAAAACTCTCACATCTTCAGAAAGGAAAAGTAGAAACTTGAGGGTCAAAGCAAGGTTACTTTCAAGTGAACCATTCATTTTGCAGGGAATATTACCTTCCAATAATTTATCATTTGCTGCAGAAAACGTTTCTCATTTCAAAACTGAGCCTGACCTGAGGAGATTTAATTTCTAGAGAGTATCTTAAATTTCCCAAAACATGAAACCAGCATTTTTACTCTTCTTTATTCTGTTTAATAGCTACAATTTATCATGTAGTTGCATAAAATCATCTCTTCTTGTTTTTCCTTCTCTACAGACCAGCACAGATTCCTCTGCTTTGCAGTTGAAAGTTTCCCTTATGTTAGTATTGTGTTTTTATTTCTGATATAACAACTCTGGAAGGTTTTTTGGTATGACCCCTTTCAAAGAGGGTGGAGCAGTTCCTCCCTATGTTCTAGGAATGTTAATGCATTCCTTATCAAGAGCAACAAAGAGACTGTGCTGATGTGTGGAGCCCCCAGCTCTCAGTCCCTGCAAAATGAAACTCTCTTACATGTGGGAACAGCTAAGAATATTATGACAAGGGTCCTCTGTGCTTGAAAGGCAGACACAGGAAGGCCCAGCAACAGGCTGTTTCAGGGTATCAGAGGTTGTAATGGAATAAGGTGAATGATGGAACAAACCTGGCACATGAATGAAAAGATTTGACCTCTGCTTTAGCCACTAAAAAAAAAAAGAACTGAAAAGTGCCAGTTTGGCAGTTTGTCTTAGCTGCTGCTGTTAACATGTCATGTGCAATGACCTTCCAATCCAAAGACATTTCATGTATCTTTAGCAATTCTTATATAAAAAAAATTTTGACATTTCAAGCGTAGAGAATAGATTTACCTTCACAAGGCTTCCTGAAGCACAGCTGTTTCTGAGCTATATGAACTCCCTTACCTTTGCACATATTGATAATCACAAGGCTCATCTCTATTTGAAGTTACTATGGCTACAGACGAACTGAAGATGTGAATTGCACTGCTGTTGTTATTGATAAAATCGGGGTTTCATCAGAAAGAGCAGTTTCTGTTTCTCATAAAACAAAAGAATTTCTCATTAAGAAGCATAATTTATAAACACAGCAGCTGTTTACGCACTAATTATCTAAGACTGTTCATAAATGCGCTTTAAATTAAAATACTTTTATGCTTTCTTATTCATCACTGAACTAATCTAGGAGTAGCATGACTGATTAGTAGTGAAAGGAGACTGTAATTAAAATCTGAATTGTTATTTTTAGGGAAAAATGTTTAGGAAATACAAGTGAGATTTCTCTCATCTTATTTTCTTTGTATTTGATACTGCCCTCCTAAAAGAATTTAGGCCCATAAGCTCTGAAAGATCTTAACAGTTACAGTCTGAAGATGGAGGTACAGTAATAGCAGCACTTTATATAACGGTCTGGTGTATTTTCTGAGCTGCCTTATTATTTTCAAACATAGCAGCAAAGTATTGGATACAGGTAGCATAGGGATTGTTTGGTATTTCACTTGCTGGTTTTTCCAGTTTGCTGGTATTTCACTTGCACATGCTTTTTACAGGAATGAATATCAAGCCAGTTTGCTTCTACGTGTGTCAAAAGACATCTTTCACAAACTGGCTCCACAGACGCTTGTTCTGACTTGGGAACAACCAAATTTATGCTAGGCTTAGCATCTAATAGATGTTACCTCAGTGCATGAAGTCAGTGAAGTAGTGAATCAGATTTCTGTTGCACAGTTACTGTGCAAATCTTAGATGCTCCACTGTATCAGGCTTTCCATCACTGAGTTTTTTAAGTTCACAATCTTTTCTGAGATTCCTGACTTTTCTGAGTCAGAAGTTCTAATACATGTTATTTCTATGCATCAGTTTTCTACTTCCACAAAAAAATGTTTATTTGCTGTCCCACAGTTATCTGCCATTTTAGCCATCTAGTTCTTTACCTAGCTTTGTCTCTGTCCTTGGATGCTTAGATTGGAATAAAGGATTAAGATATGACATGTAATTTAATTAAAAGTACTTTAGTATTTTTATGATACATATGTGAATGAATTATACAAGCCTTTGAGTAGTTGCTACACAAAATCCAAGCCCTTCTTACTGATCCTTTAAAGCTACTTCAGAAAGCCAGAGGCCATACTTACTGCAATGTAGTGTCTCAGAAAGCTCTCACAGCCTAGCTACAGTACTGTGGTATATGATAGCAAATACTGAATTTTTAAATGAATTCTCTTGACTTTTGAAGTCATCCACAAGACAAAACATGAAGTGAGTACTTTGGATAATTAAGAATATTCACAAAGTGTTGGTCTATCCAGAGAATAATTTACACTAAGTTTCTTCCATAGCAGGGCATCATGTCCCTTTTAATGTGCCCATTCTGAACTGTATCCATAGATTCTCATAGTTAGTAAAGACACATGTGATCTTCAGGAAGTGATTAGAAGGTGGTTAGTAAAACAAGGTGAAAATGGAACTCTTAAATGGGGTGGATGTACTAAAGATTATACAGTTCTCTGTTTGTATGCAGATACTATTCACTGTTTTCTTTAATGAGTTGGTTAATGCAATATAGGCTAGTTCTAGGCTGCAAGGAGATTGCAAAGACTTTGCAGGACATGATTAGAACTCAGTAAAATTCTTGCAATTATTTAAAATCAATAAGGATATATATACAAATAATAACATTCATAGAAGATAAGAAGTGAACATTCACTGCTGAAAAGAATTTCAAGATTACATCAGTACCAATACATAGCAAAAAACCCCAAAACAAAACCAAAAAACCCCAAGAAAACCAGTATTTATTAATATGTTCTACTGCATCTTTTCATACTATTTCTTGACAGCAAGTGTAAACTACAGTACTTGGATCTGATTTTGGGCACTGTGCTTCAAGAAAGAAATGGGCTGATTAGACATGATGAGAGGCCTAGAAAACATTACTGAAAGGAGGAGATTAAAAGAAGTGAGTCAGTTTAGGGAGAAAGTGTCTGGAGCCTTTGAATAGGTAAAATATTTCTGGAAAGAAAAAGGGAATTAATGTAACAAATTATTCATGCCTCATTAGGCTAGGAGTAGAAATTACAGACTTGAAGAGCAGGAGGGGAGATGTAAGTTAGACATTCAGGAATAATCGCATTTATAAACTGTCTGAACACCAAAGAGTGGCTTAGTATCCCTTGGAATTTGTGGAATCAACACCACTTCAGTTCTTTATAAACAGACCAAATAGATATCTGCTAGCAGTGGAATACATGAAGTTTGTTATGTCTTGAGCCAAACAAACATAAGAACAGAGGAAAGGCCAGAATTCTTCAGTCAGGGGCAAGCAATGCTCTAAAGATGATCCAAAAACCTCAACTGGAAAGGGAAGAAACATTTGAAATGGGAGATAGTTCCTGAGAACTGGGTGCACTGTGGAGTCTCTCCCAGAAGAGGTGACTGATGTATTAGTGTGTTGGTTGCTGTATTATTTTTGCTTTATTTATGCTAGATTTTAAGTCAGATTGTTGAGGTAAAGTTGAGAGAGAAAGCAAGAAAAAAGCTGTTTTCTTAGGAGGCAACAGGAAAGAGAGAACTATGTAGGCATCTGTCTTACTCGCTTGGCCGGTTATCCTGAGAACTGGGTGCACTGTGGAGTCTCTCCCAGAAGAGGTGACTGATGTATTAGTGTGTTGGTTGCTGTATTATTTTTGCTTTAATTTCAAAAGATTTTAAGTCAGATTGTTGAGGTAAAGTTGAGAGAGAAAGCAAGAAAAAAGCTGTTTTCTTAGGAGGCAACAGGAAAGAGAGAACTATGTAGGCATCTGTCTTACTCGCTTGGCCGGTTACACACACATACCAACAATACCTTGGACTTTGATTGCTATTTTATTTTCCTTCTATCATTATTACAAGGACACTAATGTGAGCTCAAATTAATTAGCTATAAGCAAAATCTGGAAGTAGAAAATTGTTTTAGAAAACAAGCCTGTTGTTAATGCCAATGACATTAAAAATGGGAGACTAAATTGAATCCACATTTAGCACACTGCTAATCCAGTAAAAAAACCTGAATATAGATACTGGTGAGCTAGGAAAATATCTTTTGTCAATAGAACTTCTTCCTACACCCTTGAGCTATTCTGAGGAAAGTTAAAATTATAAATGCACTGGGAGTAGATGGGTGAGGTTACCAGGATAATTAAATATAACTAGCCTGTTTAAATATAGCTGTATCAACAAATGTTCAGCTGCACATCTTCTAAATTGTCTTCTGTAGAATAACACTTCCAAAATTCTTCAAAGATAACACATCAACAGAGATCACTTTGACATAAAAGCTCACAGGAGAACTGAGAATCTAGCTTGAGTTTATAAACTGCTTTTTAGATTACACAGATATTTAAGGACCATTTAGAAAATCTTATCAGCAGTGATTTCACAATTCCAAGACCTACTGTTAAGACAAAGCATAATCAGCAGTTAACATTTTTGTGTGAATTATCAGCAGTGATCTCTATTTATATAATTTTCATTTCTGTAATGTCAGAAACGTGTGGGTCTGTGGCATCCCAGAGCCACTCCTAATCTTTGAGATTCCTGGACTAGGAGGATTGAGTCAACTGACTCAAAGAGGGTCTTGGACAGGTTTGAGAGGTGAGCCCAAGCCAGCCTCATGAAATTCAACAAGGCCAAAGGCAAAGTCTTGCACCTGGGTTGGGGCAATTTCAAGCACAAATCTTGGCTGGGCTCAAGAGCAATGTCCATGAGAAGGACTTGGGGCTGTCAGCTGATGAAAAACTAAACATGAGCTGGCAATGTGCGCTTGCAGCCCAGAAGGCCAACTGTGTCCTGGGCTTTATCAAAAGAAGCATGACCAACAGGACAAGGGAGGTCATTCTGCCCCTCTGCTATGCCCTTGTGAGATCCCACCTGGAGAACTGCATCCAATTCTGGTGTCCCCAGCACAACAGTGACATTGAACTACGGGAAAGGGTCCAGAGAAGGGCCACAAAGATGATTAGAGGACTGGAAAACCTCCCCTGTGGGGAGAGTCTGAGAATGTTTGGGGCTGTTCATCCTGAAGAAAAGAAGGCTCCATGGAGACCTTGTAACAGTCTTCCAATACCTGAAAGGAGCCTCCAAGACACACAGGAAAGGACTTTTTATACAGGCTTGTAGTGATGGAACAAGTGGGAACAGATTGAAGCTTGAGGAGGGTAGGCTTAGACTGGATATCAAGAAGAAATTCTTCACAGTAAGGGTGGTGAAACGTTGGAACACGTTGCCCAGGGAAACTGTGGATGCCTCCTCCCTGGAGATGCTAAAAGCCAGGTTGGATGAGACATTGAGCCACCTGGGCTAGTGGAAGGTGTCCCTGCCCATGCCAAGGGGGTTGGAAATAGAAAATCTTTAAGATCCCTTCCAATATAAAACATACTATGAGTCTATGAATTGCAGAATTATGAGCATCAGTGAAGCAGTGAGTAAGCAGCCATCTATAATCATACAAATAACTGGGGGCCTTTACATTAAATCCTGTTTGGAAAGAGAAAGCCCTGCTTTTTCCTTCCAAAGAGAGAACAGTATCTTCTTCATTTGGAGATTATGAAGTACTAGGTAGATCTTGGGAAGCATTGGGATCACGTATTTACAGGTAAGAAAACAACTAAGGCAAGCTTTAATACCTATAGGACTTGATTACCTGAATATAATTTTCCCAACTTCAATTTAAATTGGTAAGCTAAAAATCAAATACAGCATGTAACTCATGGAGAAGGGAAGGACTGAAATTAGTAATATGCTGGAAGAATCTTAAAGTGGATTACAAGTATCAGCTATCCTGACCTGGGTGAGAAGGCATCATAACTACAGATATGCTACACTTGAGGTGAAAGTGATTATGCTGCTGGCAGGGTATAAGGTTATTAGGTGTGTTCCTCAGCAAACATGCATAACAGAAGGAAAAGTATATTTCTTTCATGTCAACAAGATATCTTGAAAAAATAATGCTGAATGAACACCTAGGACATAGGGCATCTACAAAATTTGAGACAGGTTTGTCTTATGTTTGGCAATCTATTTTCCAAAATTAAAACCAAAGTAGCACACAGCAGCTCAGTTTATCTACTTCTGCTAATTGAATCTGACAGAGCTTCAGCTGATAACATTAAGTTTATATATAGCTTTTTTAATTCTGAGAAATCTTCTAACAGATCACAAATGATGCACCAAAATCACACAAGTACGTGCTGTCCTAAAAACACAAATGCTAAGTAGATGATTAACAGGATGTCAAGTTAACACCACTCTACATGTATTATATGCTTCCTGGAGCTTTGCTAGAATACAAATAATCCTCTCAGATAATCTTAAAAGTAGCAGAGCACTGCAAAATCAAATTCAGTGTTCTGAGATGTTTGAAGATGCTTCACAGTAAGCCTCAATTCTGTACCATCTTTCTCCTTAAAATGTAGTTCCTCGAACTTATTCTATCCTTCAGAGAAATAGACTGTTACAGAGTTTACAGTCATTAAAGAAGGAGCTTTATGTTTTGTCTGAAACCCTCTGGAGGAAGTTATTGAATTGCCAAAAAAACCCCAAAACAAAACAAAAAGTTGTTTCAGATGAAAAAAATAAATAATAGTGCTCCTATTTAGCTTACCATTCTGCAGTTATTATTGTGCCTAGTTCCATCCACCTACACTAAAATCCTCACAGTGTTTTTAGAGCAATATTCTAAAACACTGTCAAATGCCTGAACACAGCATTTGATGATTAGATACAGATACAGCTCAGCTATCATGTTCAGTGACCATGGTTGGAGTATGTCACTGAGGAGAGCATCTAGTACCTATAGATAATAAAATAAGCAAAAGGAAATCTAAGCAAAGAATAGAAACGTCAGCAGGGAGAACAGATAGCGAAGCAAAAAAGCAGTTATTAGAATTGGAAAATGGTGCCAAAACCCAAGATTTTTTTTTCCCTCTCACTTGGTTTTGGTTTAAAAAGACGTTTATTGTTCATTGAGACTGTCAGTGCAAGATTCCTACAGACTGCAGAACAGTTAAGCTACAAGTAACTCAGGAAGACCCAGAATATTTTAAGTGTCTCTAGTTTTCAGTTGCTGTAATGTCAAAGCACATGGATTCTCTTTAAGGATGAAGCAAACCCAGACAGAAAAGTCCTACAAGACAGGACATGAATCAGGAGTTTTTAACCTCTACACTTCCCAGTACTCAAGTCTAGGTTATGACTCTTAGGCTGCATGTGGATACAGGGAACCTATAGGAAGGATGCCTGATGCAAATGCTGGATATATCCTTTGCTATACATAGGAGATTACAACTTCTTTTTACTAAGAGTCTCGTGTCATTGGAAAACCAGTGTATTTTTCTGTATATTCAGTATGACTGATGCTTTGATTTCCCTAATATCACAGAACCAGTTTCACATTTCATTAATTTCTGGCTTAAATAATCAACTTCTCCACAAATACAACTTACTGCAACCTAAAATGATCTTCCTTCCTGTAGCCACTTAAGTAAAGATACAATGTTAATTATGTCAGCTTCAGTGCATTAACACCCCACTAAACCAAACCGAGTTTAAATTAATTGTTCTGTCAGTACAAAAGAACAGCTGGGGTTTTTCTCTGTAACACATATGGCTTTTCAGGATGGTGCAGACAACGTGTTCATAAACACAGCAACAGGGGACTGTTTACAGAGATGTCAGAATAATGCATACAAATCTGGAAAAGCACTAGTGAGCAATTTTGTGCACTGTGTAATGGTAAACAGAAAACAGCATACAGGAATGTACGGTGTCTTCTGTCAACTAACAGAATAACCAACTTAATGTCTGCAGGCAAGAGAGTAAGAGAAAACAGAGAAGGCCCTTATGGCTGGCTCTGGCAATTCGGCAAAGCAGAGGTAGTATGGAGGTCTACCAACCAGGCTTTACATTGATAATTCTCTTTTCTTTCAGCTTCTCCTTCCAACCTCTATTTTTCCAGTGCTGTTTATCATTTAGCAACTGAAATAGTATGGTAAAACACACTATTGTGCACACCATGNTTTAACCATGCACAAACACATGGTTAAAAAAAATGGCTAAAAATACAACAGCAACCGTGAAATGAACTTTGGTTTTCTTTTTTCTTTTTTTCTCTTTTTTTTTTCATATGTGATGACTCAACACTGAAACACATAAAGCTCCTCTTTCAGCTATAGATTTTACCTTCTGCCATCCAATTCCCCAAATGCCATAAAGCAGAAGTTCAGATTCAATTATGGACAGGGATCCATGGTATAGGATACATTTTACAACGTGATCTATTTCATTCATAGATTTCAGCCTCAGGCATGTTGATCATTGCTTAAGCTTGTAAATATAAGCTTGTTCTAGACAAAACAACGAGCTGTTTGTGTGCTTAGGCACATTACTAGCAGTGGACCACATTCTGAAGATCAAAATTGAGAAACATCCCAGTACCTTCAGTTAGAAAACACCTGCACATCTTTCGAGTACATATGCTGTAGGTTTGTACTCGGCATATTTTTTGCACATTTGCAGAGAAATTTGATGAAGAAAGTGGGGAATGAGTTGCAGAAAAAGCATTAGATAGCTTGAGATGTGACTGAAAAGTAACTGAACAGGTCATTAGCACCGAGACAGTATATTTAGCAGAGCTATTTAATCTTTCTCATGCTGAGTGCTCAGTGAGTGCAGCATGTGGAAAGCAGTAATGAATAATGATACGTGTTCCCTGCTAACAAATTATCTAAGAGAACATTACACAAGAGATATTTCAATTGCAGCCAATGACAGAAGTGTTTGTATCATCATTGTGCAAAAGACATGACTTCATTTCTCTGTTGGCTCTGTATGCCTTTTATTTTTTGCCCTCTAAAAATCTGTGCTGGAAGAAGGGTACTGCAGCCACCTTCTCCATAATAAGCTTCTATGGACTGGATCAAAGATTTACCAAGCAGTTTACCATAATGAAGAAATTTCATTTCCCAAAGTTCTTGGCATATATTATTTCTCTAAAAATAGATATATTTCATGTCTATTGTCATGATCTAGCTACAGCACATAATAGCTATGTGCTTAAGAAACTAACTGTCCATAGAATCCAGGCTCCTTAATACTTTAAAAGGCTCAACGTTCACGGCAAATAGATTGGAGATTGCTCACTTCTTCTTGCTTTTGTCTTCTTTAGTGTAAACAGACCTTATCCTCTACAGGAAGATAAAGTTTAAAAGAAGACAACTAATTATTCAAGGTGTTTGTGATACTGGGGCATAGAATTGAGGATAAAAGGGACAGAATAAAAGTGGTGGTCAGCTTTGCTGTATCCAATGAGAAAATATCTTGTACCAGCAGTATCATGGCTGCTTCTAAATATTTCCAGGATGGACACTGACAAACATGTCATGGTATATTTCTTCTCTGCTAAAAAAATAAAAACAAAAAAAACCCAAGCCAAAACAAAACAACACAAACCCAAGAAACTTTCATTCTAGACTAGTAGTACTCTATTCAAGTTAATACCATACTCAAACCATTCTTGCTCTACAGAAATTCATAGAATCATAGAATCAGTCAGGGTTGGAAGGGACCACAAGGATCATCTAGTTCCAACCCCCCCTGCTGTGGGCAGGGACACCTCACACTAGATAATTCTCCTGGAAGCTTGAATAGGGTTTTCTAAAAAAACACATCTGAGACAAATTTATTGAAAACCAGTCTCCAATTAACTCAGAAGCTAGAGCTCAGCTCAGTTTGTGCTGAGCATTCTCTAAGGTTGATGTTTCTCAAACAATGATCCCTGTAATTGCCTTAGGAAGTCAAGAGATCTCTTTCAGTCACACTGGTGTTTCTTACTGATACATATAGTCATGATATTACTAATTTTACCTTAGTTCAGATTTCTTCAAAATATAAGAAACCCTTTTTATAAAATTGACCTCAAACAAAAGGTCAATAAGAGCCTTTAAAACTTTCTGAGTTTAGTTATTTTTCTTACCTGTATTCTTAATACTTCTGTCATTTTAATTGTTATCATGTCATTGTCCTTGAAGGTAATTTACCTAAGATGAAAATATAGTCAGAGGCTGGAGGAACAGACATTTGGCACACACCAAATATAAGTACCAATACTCAGTTTATATTTCACTTAGTCATTGGCCTGGTGAGGTAATGATCCATTATCTGCAAGCATTACTTCCCTACTTTTCACAAATTGTGGTCGTGAATCCTTGTGTATTATATATTCAAATCAGTAGTTTTATAAAGGGCATGAAAAGATATTATAACTTTGCTGTCAAATAATGAAGTTGGGAGCTGAGATTTGCAGGAATTAATATTGGCTTTGAAAACTATGATGGGTGTCTCCTTCATGCATATCTCAGCAGATGTGAGGCTCCCTTTAAGTTTTTTTCTCTTCTCATGGACTGTCTCTAATTTGAATCCTTTGCTCTTCCATTGTGGAACATTATTCTGTGTAGATTTTGCCACGCTTTGATCCCTGAACCCTTTGAATAACAAATTTTGCAGAGGAAAGACAGCTGAATGTTCTCATATAATATTTTTCCTTTAAACTTCAGTTACAGGCAGAAAGTGGCCTTTAAAAGTGACATTGTAGGCTTCCATATGTACCCTCTCAAACTTTTTGTATCATGTACTGTCAGTTAAGAAACAAAGACTTTTCTATCAGCCATTTATTTTGTCTTTGTTTCAGTTTTCTCCTCATCTGCAGGTACCTGGGGGTTCATTCAGCATAAGAATATGGTGAAGTCTGTCAGCTGGTATCCCATCTCTCCTGTTGAGATTTATCAGATGTTTTTTGCAAATAACAAAAACTATGATTGCTTCAATATGGAGTCATCACATATATGAAAAAAAAAAAAATTTGTTTCTCTGTTACCATTGTATTTTTAGCCATTTTTTAACTATGTGTTCATGCAATTTTTTAGTGTGTTTTACCATACTATTTCAGTCACTGAAGTGAAAAGGAACTAATTTAAGTTCTATTTATTTCCAAGATGCATCTGAAGGCAGGCAAGATGTCATTCACACGTCGTAGGCATATCAGTACTTAACGGTGTAAAAAAAATCCCCTTCTATTCATGAGTGAGGCCTTATGTGCACACATTTAACAGCTTTAGTGTACCTACACATAAAACTGCTCAGCCTTGGTGCTTCTCTTTCAAAAGCATATAAGCCTTTTTCCTTACCAGCTAAGGTACAGAATGTGCACAGAAATACACTTCTAGCCAAGGAAGAAAAGAGAGAAAAAGAAACACTTGTGCCATCAGATGGATGATAAAAAGGTAAGAAACACATGCAACATTTTCCTGCTTGAAGACAATAGATGGCACCTGGGCTTCTAAGAGTGGAAACAGTGAAATGGAGATGAAAGAGAAAGAAGCCGAACTGGTAAAAGCAACAAATGGAGATTCCGAGGGCATGGCTATAAAAAAGAAGCAAGGGTGAGAAAAAAAGTCATGGTGCAAAACAAAGAGAAGGCCTATTATGTAAACACAGATCATGATGGTGATATATAATCCTGCAGCTAGGACACTCAGAGGGAGGAAAAGCTTGTTTACTCATGTGGATGTAGAGGAAAACCTGATTGGTTTTCCCTGGTACAACATTGCAGGGTTATGTTGTTTTGTTAGGAATGCCTGTCTTTGAAATTCTTAAATAGTGCTGTGAACTGTAAAGAAACTGTGAGAAGTACAGGAACTAGGACAGCCAGTTCTAAAGAGTGGTGCACTGTAATCAGGAAATTAATCTGAATTCAGAAAAGGAACAAGATTCAGCCAGAGACACAGGCACTTGTCCCCATATTCTTTCTTTATAGATTTCTATGTAAATTAATTTGACACAACTGGAGGAACTGAGGCTTATATGAGCTCAGTTTGAGCAGTGGCAAGCTTAGATGGTAGCTGCCTTCACAAAACCTGATCTAAACCATGCAGATCAAAGATCAAGGCAGGCATAGGAAGAGTTATTCTATGTACTTGCATGACCTTGAATCCTTGACAAAGATTTAGGGATTTCAGTGCCTGGGAACTACAGATCTGGTCAAAGGACTAACTGGAGCTCTGGAGTCAGCCATTGCCTCATTCCAAGTAAATCCTATTTGTGATCTTATTCCTCAGGAAGGCTGACTGTAACACCATGGAGGGGAATAAAACAGAGTTACCTGAAAACCTGAAAGCAAGCAAAAAGCTGAGTGGAAGCTCATCCCAAAGATCTCAGTCACTGTTTCCCCTTAGACAGGATGAATTTAGCTACTATTCCAGACAATTTTAGAAAGGTGTATGTACCAAGCAGCCAGTCAACCAGTCAAATGACAGAGTAACTTATAAATTAATACAGCAAGAAGTTAATTATACAAGTTTATGAATGATTTTACAAGGTAGATGAGGAATTCTTTCCATCTATTATTTCTATAATAATGAAATTATGGTTGTCCATCTGCTCTTTTTACCTTTGAGGAAGGGTTTAGTCCCAGCTTATTTTGCGGATGATAATTAAAGTTTCACATCACTGACCATCTGGAACAGGAGATGTGAGTACTGGGAAACTAACCAAACTCCCTATTAGCAGGAACCATAAAAGACCTTCTTTCACAGAAAATTATGGTTTCCTTGCTTAATAAAACTTCCTTCCCTTTTTCCTCCATGACCTTTACTGTTCAGAGCAGTGCTGTGCTTAACAGGAAGGGGAAATGCATTGGGATTTCTGTAGTGCTGGAAATTTGAAAATGGAGGGTTGGAACAGGATGTTTTCAGGAAGTAGTTCTCATCACTGTGTTTTTTTCCGCTTTTTAGTATTTCATACCCCTTTTTCAGATGTCAGCTCCAGATTAAAATTCTGCCTAGCCTCTAGTTGATACATGCTAAAGGTCTTTCTAGCTATAGGTTGTCTAATTGGCTCTGTTTTGTTTATGCAATTTACTTAAATAGGCAGCCCTCATCTGCAGTCTGCTAAGCTAGAATAGATTTCAGTGAGGACTGTTAAGGAGATTGCCCTCAGGGATGTATGAAAATGTAGGTTGGCTCAAATCATTTGGGAATGTCTGTACTTGTCATATCCAATCAAATCAGACTAGCTGCAGGTATTTCTGTCCACTTCTACAGAAACAAATTGATAACATTTTAAATATGTAATGCAAGCTCAGAAAGAAGAAGGCTGCTTGCACTTCTTGCAAATCACATCCAAGAGGCAATAATTTAGCTGCATTCTCCATATAAACGATCAAATTGGCATCAAAGCCTCTTCGTTTCAAAGATTTCTGTTGGGAACTTCTCAGAAATGAAGTACACCCTGGTACAAGTCAGCTTGTCTTTTGAGCTCTTCCAGATGTTTTTTCTTATCCAAATAACCTTCCTCTAGTGAATAAGACAGATTTTCTGAGTGTAAGATAATTACAGAGTCTACATACAGTTGTGTCTTACAGAGACAACTCTCTTTGAGCTTAAAACGAATGTATTGATACTATTTACCTTGAAGTGTTCCATGAGAAAGCTGATTTTATCCTCTCTGGATGAGATACTGTACATAAGAGTCTGTCTGGTATTTGCAGTAGATCAACATATTTTTCAAGTCTTCTGGCAGGAAAGATAGAAGAGGAACACATATGAGGAAAGTGAGGGATTGCTTGCCATTTTGTTTGCTGGCTGTCCACAAATTCCTATTCACTCTTCACTCCTTTCCAGTATTGAATACAGTATTGAAGACTACAGCTATCTCAAAGAGTTTGCAGCAACAGGATAACCTCCTTTCAAAATTATTTTATTATTTGGAGACTGATGAAAGAAAAGCCCATTCTGGACTGCATATTTCCAGCAGCTACCCAAGAGCACTAGGAAAAGAGTGAATTCTTTAGTGATCCCTTTGTGAACCCCTCCAGAAGCTATGTGCTCTTTATACAGTTTCATTTGAATTTCATCATTCTAACCCACTTGAAGTCAGTAAAACTGGTTCCCACTGTAAGCTTTGGTCTTTTAAGACTCAAATCCTTAAGCCACTGAATATCTCAGAGTGAACTGACACAACTCTAAATATAAAATTATTTTGTGTGCAGGTGCATACCTTTATACTTGTGTGCACAGGGAATCACCAGTAAAGCACATCAAAAAGAAGCACAGGTTAACAAGTACTCAATGCCACAAGATTTTCATGTCTCACAGAAGAAGGACTGAGAGGCACCTTCTGTAAACATTTTAATCAAATGTAATTTTGGGGTTTATTTTTGCATACACAGCAACCTTCTTCTATCCACACTTCTTCTGTTCTTCGATTCTTTCAGTGTGCACCTTTTGCCTTTTGGATTAGAAACTTTAACGTTTTCAGAGTATACTTTTGTCACTTGAGCAAAGAGAATAATTGATAACAGCAGTGTGCAGCTGCCTTCCTTCAGTGCCAGGCACAGCAGGTGGAGAGACTGCATACCTCTAATACTGCATTTCCTAGCCACTTAAATGGTGAGACTCAGCAAATTTCTATTCTTAGAATTTATTGCAATGGTTATAGAGCTCTATTCTCTTTTTCTTTCCACCTGCTTTTGTTTTGGTCTCAATCCTATTCCTTCTGTCTCCTGTATCTTTTCAATAATTATGGGTCACTATTTCCATTTGTTCTACCCATTATCCTGAATTGCATAATCTACTCCACTTCTGCAGTCAGCAGCCTTTTTGTAGCCTAGTTGGAAGGAAAGGTAACCAAGGCTTTAAACACTTAACACAATGTCCTTCATTCCCTAATGCCAAGAGATACCCTGGTTTTATTTCAGATATACATCCTTTTTTTTCCCAATCCGTGTTAAAATAAACATATTTTTTTTAAAACAAAGAAAATAACCCAGAGGAGATAATGAGGACAAGAGACTGATTCTATTGGTCAGTTCTGATGGCTGGAGAAAGAGTAGATGGTAGTTTGAGGGTAGAAGCAGCTTGTTAGCTTTGTCTGCATTTCAGGGAAAGGGGGCTTAGAAATATTTCCTGTAAAGACCATTTTACCAAAGGAAAAAATCCGGTCTCTTGTTATCAGTGTCCTTGTAATGCATTCAGTACTTTGATGTTCCCTAACTAATTATTCATTATAGTGATCTACATACTCTGAATGTAACACCCATATGTGTATTTTTTGATTCATAATAAAATTTCACTACATTTCTGAGGAGACCTAGCGACACATGAATCTAGATTTTGAAAACAAAAAGTTTAAATATGATTACATTTTTAAACAAAACAGCATCCAAGCAATACATTGAATAAACTGATAGTCACAATTTCCCCTTACAAAATCTAGCAAAAGTGAAATAATTTTAAAACACTTTCAAGTTTAAAAGTATTTTCTTTTTTTATCCCTGTTTCATTGTATATTTACACTCACTTAAATCAAACAGTTCTTCCTTCCTACTGACCTGTAGAAAGCACAGCTAGAAACAATACTTGAAGAAATGAGAGTTATAATAGAGTGCATAGCAGACTGCTGTTCTCTCTTTCAGACAAAATGGGAAAGGGTTATAGCTAGATTAAAATATTCCTGAATTAAGTATTTCATCCTCCTGTACCATTTAACAGTGTACATCTTTATCATAACATTTTTATTCCTGCAGAGTAATGTTAAAGGTATTTCTAAACCATCATTTTAGGATACTACAATTTTACATTCTATTCCTAGAGTTATCAGGGTTTAGCCCATAGCTAGAAGAGTGGTTTCCCTGCATGTTGTTAGAGTGAGGTGAATGCAAAAGTTTGTGAGGCAAGACTCCTTCATTCTAGTAACTGAGAGGGTAATGAAGCTAGTCAGAATTATTTTCATTTTATTGATAGCTGTGTTTAAGCCTTGTGGAACTGCCTGTGCAGGGAAAGTATTTTTAAACTAAGTGATGGAAATTAGTGCATATACTAAATGTTTATCCATAAATCAATGTAGTTGTCAGAAATCCAAACAAATTGCCTGTCATTGCTGTGAGATTTTCCGTGGTGCATTGGATCCAGGCCACAGGTAAGAGCAGATACTTTAATTTTAAACAAAGGGAGATATTACTTAACTCTTTTAATCTTACCATGGAGGTATGGTTCATGATCAGCTGCCATTGATACATCCAAAGCCACTAGCATATATAGTTATGAATAAGTATATAAGAATATTCCTACTTTCTTATAAAAGTAAGAACTCCCTTCTAATATATTTCATGTAGGGTCTCTTTGTTTAAGTGATTTGCAGTATATTTAGGAAATGGTAGGGGGTGGTTAGGATTTTATTATTCAGATTATTTTCAAGATTCCAGTTAGCTTTTAGATTGCTCTTCAAGAATGGCTTATGTTTTTGTAGAGCTGCTTCAAGCTGGCTTATCATTTGAAACTCTGGTTCTAGGGGCATGGAAATAAAGACTCTAGCAAAAGCTTGAGAAAAATATCCCTGAAGACAGAAGTCATAAATATGGAATGTATGTGTTCTAGTATTTCTCTTCTTGCTGTAATCTTTAAGGATAAAAAGAATTTCTGCCATTGTGACTGTCTTAGAGTTTGGGACTGAAATTTTACCCATGTTAACTTTGTTGACTACCTGGTGCTTCCTCTTTGTTTTATTTTACCATGAGTGAAGCTAAGTAATCCTCCAGAGTAAGGAGTACTTGCAGATGTCACCATTGACTTAACACCAGAGCAAAACACTTTCCACAAGGTTCAGCAGCTACATCTCTTTTTCTCAGCAGCCCCAAGCTACCATAGTGAACCACTGAGGCTGTGGATGGCCAGCTACAGGTTAAAATTACTTTAGCCAAAGTAGTGTTTTGAAGCTCTTAGGCAAAGAGAAAAGGTACAAGATGAATGCAAAAGCACCTTTCTGCTGTTCTGACCAACTCCTATACTCTCTCAGACTACACAGTGTGTCACGGAACACCTCTCTTATTCATGCTTTGGGCAATTGCTTTTCAGTCAGCATTTGCTAGACATACAATCCCAAATTATTTTCTTTTTTTAGCTTCAAATAAATCCAGATCTATTCTTATATCACCTTCTCATCCACAGTTTAGATAAAGTGGCTTAAATGGACTATACTTGACCAAACACAGTGCATTTTATCGGTGGATGACTATGAGTACATGTGTCGAGACTTGTTGAATTCCACCTTCTTCGCAGAGCACTGTGTTTTAATGTTCTGTGTCTAACATTAAAAATATAGAAGTGATTTGTAAAGAAGTTCAGGAAACAAACAACAGCTACAAATGTAATTTTACAATTTCTGCCATGTCTTGGTGGTTATTTTGTTTTTATAACCTGTAAACCCCAAAATGTTAGCATATTATCAGAAAGGTGAATAAGGCAAGCTTCAGCCCTGTGTCACTCCTACATGAATATTACTGTGTTTCTCTATGCAAAGCTGACCAGCTTTTCTAGCAAGTGAAGTGTTTTTCCCTAAGGTGAAATTTCATCTGCTATATGTGGATCAGGAACAGAGACCTACAATTCAGAATATCTCTACGTCCCCATCCTCACTCCAGTACATCAAAAAGACAAAATACATAACATGTTTTGTTTCTGACATTATTACTACCAATGCTAGACCACACAATTTGTATCTGCATTTATTTTAGACTTTCTCACGATAACATCTTCATTTCTTGCCTTCACTTGGATACATTTTTAAAAATGAAAAGTGCCATAGCAACAGCTGTGACTATTTATTATACAGCAATAGAAGTGGAACTAATATTTGTGAGAGAAGCTACGTTAACAGGATAGTATTTCATTCAGAGGATGCCAAAGTCATTTTTCTCTAGTCTTTCCATTTTAAAGAAGAAAAATGTAGAAAATATTTTCAATAATGAACTGCTGATGGCGTTGAACAGCTCAGAAGATTAAAAAGAATTTTAGATTACTGGCTCATCTCAAATCCAGATTAGTGAGAAGCAAAAATTATCATCTGTTTGGTGGGCAGATGAAAAAAAAATATTGGTAGGGGTACCAAGATTCGAAAATCTCATTCCCATACTAGCTATTTCCTCAGCTGGAGCACAGACAGTAAACTGGGTGTGTCTTGACTAGCAGGAATAAAAGACATGACCTGTCCTTGAAAAGTAATAATAACTCACACAAAGGAAAAGTTCATAGGCATCTTTCAATGTTAACACAAAATATTTCAGAATAAACTATCCTTCCCTTAACATTTTGCTTCACATCACTTGCAATGTACGCTGTTACCTGAGATACTACTTTATTATTTTCCCCTATAAAATGTGGTCAAAGAGAGAAATTTTGTACAGATCTCAGGGTCATGTTGTTCTAAGACAGGACTGAGATAGGGTCATGAACCATTTGGTCCAGCTACGTTAGAAATCATATGGCCCATTTTGTTTGCATCTCTTTCCAATGTTTCTGAGAGCATTCAACTTTTTTTTTTTAATGTTCATAAGAATTTGAGTAGAGAATTGACAAACTGTACATTGATAAAGTCTGTGAAATGAAAAACTGTTTTCCTATTTAAACCCCTTCTGACCATGATAAAATGTAGTTTGTGGATACAAACTGTACCATGCTGTGGATACATATGAAGGAGCACAATTCTTATTCGTTACATATTTGGCAAGTTTTAGGCTGGAGTGAGGGAGAACACTGAAATAGAAAAAAAAATCTTTAGCTAGACTTTCATACTCCTTTTACTCTAATTTTAAGGAAATTTAACATAGTTTATCTTCATCAACTGCATTCGGCATCAGGCCCCACAGCATACAGCTCTGTTCACAAGTTCCTAAAGATACTGAAGCTGTGAAGCTAGACTGGGACCTACTTTCTCAATCTCTTACAGAAAACATTCTGGAAGTTAAAAGCCCTAGAGTGTTGACAGGCCAGAAATTTGGCATAGCACTTCAGCACTGGCAATAGAGTATCCATCTGCTCCAGCAACTGCCTGCATCCTCTAGCAGCAGGCTTAGCTCTCTCTAGGATATAGTATTTTAAACACAACAGTAGCTTACAGATCTCTTAACAGAGTACCTATACTTCATTGACTACTTACTAAATTCTAGATTTGTTCTGAACAAGATTTATTCCAGGTTCAATAAGTTACTTCTGTGTCATGGACGTTTTATTTCAGGGAGGTAAAATAGAGAAAAAAAGAACAGAAAAACTGAAATCACTTCTGTTGTGCCTAAGAAAAATCTACAAAAGCCTCTGATTCATACATTCCACTTGAAAGAGACTGAGATATGGTAGAAATCACAAAGATATACTTTCCTTCTAGCCTTTTCTGCTCCCTCACTTAATGTTTTAAATTCTTTGTAGCATACCACTGAAAGCATGCTCCTACTTACGCCTTTCCACTTCAACATTCACAGGTAAGCACTACATCTTCTGTTACACTTAAAGCAGGGCTGCTACATGGAACAGTTGAGGCTTGATCAACCAGTAGCAAGAAGGGGGTTCTTTCCTATTTTGCTGACAGATCATAACAATCTCAGAATCTTAATAAACAGAAGATAAAAACTCTTTGAATATTAAATATAAATCTGCTGTATGCCTTCTTTCATCGACCAGCTAAGCAATCTGATATTGCCCTTCCGCCCCTTCGTTCAGATTAATTTGAAGGATTTCAGAGAAGATTATAGCCTACTGTAGTCCTGTTTAGCCATCTAAGTTGATTTAAACCCAAGAGGAGGAGAATGGGAGTAGGAATATGAATTTGTGGAGGATAATGACTAGCTACGACTAAAACCATCAGGCTTCAATTCATCCCTCGGTACTACATGTTGTGAACAGGTGTAGTGAGAGTTGTGCTACAATGCTATGATTACGAGTCAAACTCTAAATGAAGGGATTGCTGTCTGGCATAAAATACACATCATTTTCAATTATTTCAGCTTTAAACTTCTCCTAGGCAGAGTCATGGGCTGTGTGATTCTAAGTTACAACTCAATATAAACGTTAAGAGCAAACTGTTTCCACATAATCTCTACTAGTTTCTCATAACGGCAAAGGATTTTTCATGGCTAACCAAACTCCTTGAAGTGTTCCTTAAAATATTTGGGGTTTTTTTCTGTTGTTGTTTTGTTTTGTTACATCACTATAAATCTGGAACAGTTTGAGGCAGTTTCTCATCTAGAGCATTCCAGCACAATGACAGTAAATCATAGTCATTTAAAGGTAATCTTCTGCAGCATTCTAACGTGTATTGCTCTGTGCAGGCAACTGCATTGAAATGTAACTCAGGCTACAGCTTTTTTTGTCAGGGAGGTAAAATTCACAGAATCATAAAGTATATCTGGTTGGAAGAGACCTCAAAGACCATCCAGCCCAACCCTCGACCCAGCACTGAAGGATCAGCACTAAATCAGGTCCCTAAGCACTAGGTCCATAGGCTGCTTAAACACCTCCAGGGATGGTGACATAGATAAATACCATATTTATTTGAAAAACGTAGTCTCCCTAAAAGACAGGAGTAATTGAAAGACTTCATTATGTCATCCTAGAATTCTCTCAAACAACTTTTAACCTGAAAGGGGAGGGTTTAATTAAGACCACTCATCTTTCCAGTAATCAGCTTCCCTACCGCCTTATAGACACAGCAGTCAGTGTCACCTTAGTGTGCTCTGATGTTTTATTCTTTGCAGTCCCTGCGTGTAAGTCCTATAGTATCAGGTTTTGCCACATTTGTACAAATAAATCTGAGCTGTGGATGGAATTAGACCACTGAGAACATATTAAACTCTTTCCCCTAGGCTCATAGAATCCTTGCAAATGCACATGAAATTTTTGTCTTTCAAAAGAGAGATGCAATTTTCACTGAAGATCTTTATTCCAGAGTCTCCTCACTCCGGACTAATGGTAAGAATGGTCACATAAATGGAAGGTTGTCCAAATGTTTCTGACAACGTAGCTCTGAGTAACTTTGAAGGCTAGTGAATTTGAATGATAATAGAATAATGAAGTACGCTATAATGAAGAAGAATAATGTGAAGATAATAGGAGATAAAGATCTAGCCATATATGAAGAAAGGAAGTGCTGCACACTATTTTATTATTAGAGAAATACAAATCAGATCATTTTACAAGTTCAGATTATTTGGCCTGGAAGTGTGACATCTGGAGTGGAGGATAGCTCTCAACTTTGGTATCAGGAGTAGGGAGGTAAAAAAATAATTAGTCAAGGTGTTAACCCATACAGGACATCTAATTCCCTTAATGGCATAATATTTATGTTTAAATTTTAAGTTATGTTTTTAGTTTTTAGCATTTTCTTTAGGAACCAATTTTAGCTCAAATATGTCTCAGGATTGTTGCACTTCTTGGGTGCCTGAAGATTCCTTCACAAAGTATGAGTTGCTACACTCTGCCTGAGTCATTCAATTCACATCACAGTATATATGTGTGCTTTGGTGGGCATCTGGCCTCCAGGCTAGGGCCAAACCACCACAATATGCTTCAACTAACATACAGCTGTTAAGGCTAGAAAAGTCCTTTTAGATCATAGAGCCCAAGTGTTAACCCACCACAAGCACTAAACCATGTCACTAAGTGCCACATCATATTGGAATTGATTTTTTTCCTCCAGATACTGATTGGAGAATTCTTCCCTTGTTCACTCTTGCTAACTCAGAGTCTTGGAAGTATGATATATCACTGGTTTCTAACATGTACATTCATGTTTTCTACACAAAAAATCCACATATTTTTTGTAGCATTGTTCTATATTTTTTGTGTAGGTATAAGTGATTACAGAGACATTCAAGGCACAGAAGAAATTAAGTTCTTCATATTAATACAGCAATAATTTACTTATATATGTTCCTTGGTGGAGGATTTTTTGGGTTTACTTTGTACTATATCCATCTTTGTAACTGCTGAAACCACTAAGAGCTCCCTATGAGGGGGCAGCCTTGGAGCTGCTCTAGATACACACAAGCCATTTCTCTTTAGTCAACAATTGAAAAGAATGGAAATGAAGTACTGGATTGAATTACAGTTCTGATATCCAAAAGAGAAAGGATCATAGTTGCAGGCACAGAAATCTGTAAAGTATGTGCCCTTTGATACAATCAGCTTTTAAGAACAGCCAGACACTGGTAATAGAATAACACAGAATGCAGCACAAGCTGTCACGGATGACGCACAATCGGCCATATGTTTTCTGCTGATGTGCTTCATCCCTCTCAAAGATATGAAACAGGCTTTTTGGAAAAGAGTTGTCACTGGAGGGTCACTGTGATAGTTTCAAATAGATTTATGAAAACTAGACATTTAGAAGCAAGAGCAATCATTTAAGAATCAAACATTCCTGTACCAAGCCACAGATAAATGTGAATATATTCTTCTATTAAAGCCATAGTTTTATAAACAAGTCCAGGTTTCTGTTCATCGGGATTTCTTTCTGTCAAAGATAAAAATAGGGCAATATTTGCCTAGAATGAGGTAATGAAAAGTTAAGATACTTGAAAAGTTAAGATACTTGTACAGATACATTATGACAGCACATACCATTTCTCAGATGCGCAGGAGTAGAGAAGCTCCACACCAGATGAGATATGACATTAGAGTTGAAATTGTTCAGCCTGCAGGCCCTTTAGGTCATTACTCATTGTTTAAAGTATCATCTCACATCTCCTTTCTACATGTCTGGAGTGACTACAAGTCTTGTAGTAACTAAATTCTGATCAGGATCAGAGGGAAGGGATGTTCCCAGCACCTTTGTCAGGAGGGGCTTGTAGGTATATTTCCTGGACATCAAGATACTGTGTTTAACCCCATCAAGGTGGGTGAGCTAACAGATCCTTTTAAGGAAAAGGTGGTGGAATTTTAAGGACAATAATGAGATCACCACGAAGGGAAAATAATTTCCAAGACTCCCTAAGCAGATAGAGCAGCTTCCTAAGAGTAATGGCAGGGAAAGAGAGAGAGGATGGCAGATACTCTGCAGTTCCTAATGCATCAGGGTTGATGAGAACTGAGATCTGCACTGGGGAAAGTCTAACTGGAGCATCACAAACTACTCATTTTTTTCTCTGACTGTGCTGCAAGCCACTGCCATGTGTCAGCTCAGACCTGAACACAGAAGGAAACTGACATAGTTACCAGTGTAGAAAATATTTATCATTAGCTGCCAAAAATGACTCCTGCTAAGCTAAACTCATCTTCTGTACATTTGTGTTGCTTACTGATCATTGTTTTAAATCTGTTTGCAAAATCAAGTTTGGGGGTTTTGTTGGAAATCTTCATCCAGCGGGTCTCTATATATTAGCCTCAAACAACTGCTACAATCAGCTGCTTTGGCTACTCCTAAAGCCTTCCTGCACTGGTGTGGCTCTTCTTTGCTCTCCCTTGATTGTCTACAAACTTCCTTTGCTTCATAGGTGTTTTTGTTGGCTTGTCTTATCTTAATCTCATTTAATTTCATTTTTATAGTGCATCTTCTTACTATTACTGTGTGAGGAGTTA